>JADNRY010000002.1:600000-1166590 GCA_015501585.1 Rhodocollybia butyracea
TAATTTCCGTCTACACTTGAATATTGAATACATACTACGTCTATAATTAATCATCCAACAGTCTATTAATCATCCAACAAAGGCAGTTTGTCACCAGCGACTGCTTGTCCGATTGCAACCTTCTTGAATAACTGATACGCGCGCTCCAAGTCGTCGTTTATAATAACCAAGTCATGAACACCAGGCTCCTTCGCATACTCTATTTCCTTAAGCGCAGTGGTCAACCTTTTCTGTACAGAGGCATCTGTCTCGGTTCCGCGTTGCTGCAGTCTGTCTCGCAATGCAGTCAAGCTGGGAGGAGATATAAAGCAGTAGACGGGATTGAGACTTGTCTCTTTGATCTGACGAACTCCCTGGACAAAACGTAGGTAAAATAAATTAAAACACAACTGCTCAACACATACCTGAGCCTCTATATCGAGAATACAACGTTTTCCTTTCTGCTGCACTTCTCTTACTGTCTGGAAACTAGTCCCGTAAAAGTTGCCCGAAAATTCGGCGGTCTCGATGAAGGCCCCTTGTTCTTTCAGTCCAAGGAAATTTTCTCGCGTGACAAAGTGATAGTGTTTTCCATCTTCCTCTCCTTGTCTTGGAGTACGGGTTGTGTCTATGCTTGGCCTCGATATCAGCGGAAGACGGAAGCCAGGAAGTACAGTTTCGTACGCGAGACGCTAAAGCCAAATTTCTCTGGAAACTCTGCAAAAAGACGTTGGAGAAGCGTGCTTTTTCCAACTCCAGAGGGCCAGAAAGAACCAGAGGACGCAGAAAATCTGGAAGTGGGGGCATAAGGACTGGCGCTAGTAATAGTAGTACGCGGGAAATTCTGTCACATGGCTGATTGTCGTACTAACTACTTCCCCTTTCTTTGCTTTCACCACACCAGTCCTTTGTCGTCCTCGGCTTCCACCTGCAGTTCTGGCCAACTCGCTCCTGGGACACTGCCTACAGCGCCTGTAATTTTTCCGTTCAGGCTTTCTTTCCGTACATCCACGACTTTCACGACTTAATCATGGGCGCAGCCTGCTGCAGACCAACAGTGAGCGTCTGTTTTTCTTTGTCGGCGTTTTACGCTTACGTCCTCCTAGCCAGTCGACTTTGACGGCGAAGTCAGCTTATTCCATTTTGTGCTACTAAGATGTGTTGGCAAGGGAGCATTTGGGAAGGTGGGTACTACGGGATCAGTGTGATATTTATATCTTCAATCTGAATCCACCTAGGTCCGTGTGGTTCAACACAAGCAAACGCGCGACCTCTATGCTCTCAAGTACATCAACAAGACGAAATGTGTAAAGATGAAAGCAGTACCCAATGTTATCCAGGAGCGGCGGCTGCTCGAAGAGGTTGGAAGCCTTTCTCCTCGCTGGAAATCCAGTATTCATTCTTCTCCTAGGTCGATCATCCATTCATCGTCAACTTGCGATATGCTTTCCAAGACGATGAAAACTGCTTCTTTGTCCTGGATCTTATGCTTGGCGGCGACCTTCGCTGTAAGTGCAGCGCTGACCCTCACCAGCCCCCCTCTCAATCGCTGTTATGTTACAGTCCATCTCGAACGCCTAGGATCATTGCCCGAAGATGTCGTAAAATTCTATGTAGCCCAGCTGTCATCTGCTGTAGAATTTCTGCACCAGAGCGGTATCATGCATCGGCGAGTGCGCTACCCTGCATACATTACCTATTCCTGACATTCGTTTCATCCGCTCTTAGGGATATCAAACCAGACAACATATTACTGGATGAACGGGGCAACGCTCACTTGACAGACTTCAACATCGCTGTCCATTTCAGCGAACGGAAGCTCACCGGTGTCGCAGGATCAATGGCATACATGGCACCAGAGTGAGTGACAAAGCTTTTTTATTTCCTACCCGCGTACATCAATGATTTTCCTCCTTGCCAACCAATTACTTTCTTCAAAACGACTTTGTATTGACTTTGAGATTGCCGGAATCAAACAGGATCCTAACCAAACGAGGATACACGTGTCACATCGACTGGTGGTCATTAGGTGTCTGTGCTTACGAGCTTATCTTTAGTCGCAGGCCTTTCCGGGGTCGGACGAATTCAGACCTCACTTACAGCATATCCAAGGACCCGCTAAAGTGGCCGGAGGATGCAGAGAAAAAGTGTACTCGTGCCGGTATGCTGGTGATCAAAGGAGTATGTTTTCCGAGTTCACGCGGAACACCTGTCTGATCGGGATGGCCGTGTGTAGTTATTGGACAGGGACCCCTCAAGACGTTTCGGGTGCAAGCCAGACGGCGAAGGGTACCAGGAACTACGTCGACACCCATGGTTCAAGTCAATCGACTGGGATACGCTCGAGACGAAGCAACAAGTGTCTCCCTTCATTCCGGACGTACGTCAATTTTTGAGGCCTTTTAGACCGTTGCTGACTGAAAAAAATTCCAGCCCAAAAAAGCAAACTTCGACGCGTCACACGAGTTGGAAGAACTTTTGTTGGAAGACAATCCGCTCAAAGCAAAACAACGGAAAGCAAACCAAGACAACCTCTCTGCGGAGATGCGTCAAATGGAGGAACAGTGTGTTTCTAATTTTAATCGGGTTTGAACCCCTTGAACATTGTTGGCTATTTATAGGTTTACATCATATGATTTCAAGAAGATGCAGAGGCGGTCGTATTACCCACACAACCAGCAGCTGATCTCGACAGCAACAGCCACTTCTTCAGGACTGGCGTCATCTCGCCCCGAAACCCCTGCGAATGACCTTCGGCCAGAGCATGGAGTTACGATAAATGGAGAGTCGATGGAGCTGCAAGGTCCCGAAGTAGAAGAAATGAACAAGGAGATCACGGAGAAGGAATATCGGTGACATTCAGTTTTGTCAGTGTGTATTGGATTGTTTCGCAATTATCTGGGGTACTAATTGTGTGATTCCATAGTCCTATGCACGACCATGACCGTTCATGTTTTCTCTCAGTTCCTCTTGCGTTCTTCTGTTATCTTTGCGCATCTACATTGCCCTCCATCTATCTGTGCATACATGCCCTCATACTCATGCTTCATTATCTACTTGACTGTTTTACTCCCGATTTCACTTGTTTTGTTGAATTATTTCACTTTATAGCCCGCCTTCGTCGTTTGTTTCGGATTCCAATCTTCCACACCTATATTCCCTCTGGCCTCCTATCTCGTTGCATCCTCTATCCCAGTACATTCATACCCCATCACGCCACTTGGTTCTCTTAGTAGACCAGCCCCCTCTCTCTTCCAAAATTTACTCAGTCCCTTGGTTATCAGTTATACGTCTAGTTTTAATTTCGTCGTAATTTGCTTTCGTGTTTTTACTTTGTTGTTGTGTAAGTTAGTTTCGTGAATGTTGTGGATTTGAGTAGACTGAGTGAGTATGCATTGCCGTCGTTTCTGCGTGCATTTTTCTGATGTGTTCTTGTTCCAGTTATGTCTCCTGAATTCCCCCTTGTTTGGGGGATATATTTTTGGACCTTACACAGTTGGTCGCCAGTTGGTACACAGTTATTAGCTCCTTTTGTGATTGTCCATATTCGGTTACGCCGCTCCGCCTTTGGGAGACAATAAATCCAACTTGGTTTTAGTTTGATTGAAAGCATTTATTCTCTAGGGTTTTGACTCTTGATCACTGATACTTCAAACTGGTCCGCTCGGATGCAGATTACATTCATACTCATGGATCCTTTAGACTGATTCCAGGTACCTGTTTTAAATGAGGACCTCTTACCAGTACTAACGGAGACCTGAGAAGGCCTACCACTGAGTTATTTGCGAACGAGGCTGTATTTTACCACTCGCAGTAGGTGGTGGGCTGTTTGAGAAGTCACTTTGGGGATATTTCTAACTAGCAGAGGAATCTTTGGCTACTATCCCAGAGTGGCTTAGGCGAGTAAAGGACACACACTCGTGCGTTGGAACGATGGCAGATTGACTTAATTTTTGTTGGAGGAGTCTTCAGTCATGGAGAGTACCTTCCAGTGGATTGTAGGTGCTATGACGGAGATAGAGAGGAAGAGAGTCGAGCAGCAATACTTAAGTGACGCGGGAGTTGTAATCCGTTTCTGTCAGTGGTGGGGGACAGAAAAGGAGATGCAAGACAGGAATTAGCGTGTACACACTCGAAGAACCCAACAAGTGCTCCCTCTTTCAAGGTTGAGACATATGCACGTGGCTCGGCTAGTTAGTTTTTTTTCTCGCTCTATCGATTACTTTCTACTCTACGATGTCGCACGAATCACAAGTCAAGCACTGGCATGTCACTTATAATCATATTCATAAAATTATCCAAAAATGTACCCCGCGGATTGCTGCAGAGTTCAATCCTGATTTGATGGTGGCCATCGGTGGAGGGTCGGTTCTGCTTTTATACTCGCTTGGCTGCCTACTGAGGCTCACTGGTAATTTAGGGGTTTCTTTCCAGCCCGCGTGATGGTACGCGTTCCAGGCTTATTTAGAGTGAATAAACTATAACTTTAGATCAGAGAACCTTTTTGCGGGAAACAGGCCGCAACAAAACTCTCCAAATACAAGCGATTGGGCTCTCTCTTTACGAGCCTATCGACGGAGTTTCGGAGCAGAAAATTGGAGAACAAGTCGTTCGGACGCAGTGGCTGTAAATCCCCTCGACACCGATGCCGGGCT
This sequence comes from Rhodocollybia butyracea, assembly GCA_015501585.1. Lineage (NCBI taxonomy): Eukaryota > Fungi > Basidiomycota > Agaricomycetes > Agaricales > Omphalotaceae > Rhodocollybia > Rhodocollybia butyracea. Next base: position 604,635 of record JADNRY010000002.1, read on the forward strand.
CCAATGCTAATGGATATTTTATGTAGAGGTACAGAAGCTGGAAAAATGCTTCTCGGCAAGAGCGTTCTCATCGTGGTCAGTGCTGTTGGTTTAATCTCATCGTTGATTCAAATTTCCGCAGGATGAAGTGGATGATACTCGCAAAACGCTTAGGTGAAGAAGTTATCGTTTATGATGCGAGGTTTAAACCAAACGTTCTTCAAACAGCTACGCCCTCACCGAGTTGAAAAACGACATCGAGGCTGAACTTTTGACTCGTCCAGAAGCTGATCGAGAGGCGCTTCGTGCAGCGACCAGGTTTGGTATATTCGTCGTGCATAACAAGAATAAGCCCAAGTTGGCAGAGCTTCCAGAAGGAACGGCGTACGAGGTTTTATTTTATTTGATTCACTCTGTGCTCAGTTGGTGTTATTCAGATATTACGCGGGGGAAGAAGTAGATGATGTCTGGTGCGTCAAGTCATTTTCGGTACTGCGTCGGTACTGACTTGGACACAGGCTTGATTATCCTTGGGAATCTACGTGAGTTTGCATTTATTTATTTTTTACTTCAATCGCTCAAGTACTCACCCCTCGCACAGAGATATCGAAGAACACGACAAGCTTGCAGCGAAGGATATTATACAAACCGAATAGCCGTTTTCCGACGGTCTTCTATCGAGTTCATCGTGAGACGTCTTGCACACCTGGTGAGAATCAGGATGTTTTGTTTTCTGGCTAAAACTTGCTCATTTCTGTAGCGCGTGTCCGAGTTTTACCGTAGACCTAGAGATGTTGGGGCTGCGATTAACCCAATGTTTTAAGAGCTGAGAAGGCTGAACTACTTGAATTCTGTTTGCTATTCTACAGCTGAATGTTACGAGAATTTATTGACATGAAGAACACTTGGATAACCGAAGCACTGAGACATGGGAATATTTATCCTCACGGACAGCTTTGCCGAGATTAAAAGTTTCTTTTCCCCATCGCCACTGCGCGTAGCCAAAAGTACCGCCCGTTGGTGACTTGTGTGGTACTCTGAGGCGCGGTTGCCAGCGCGACTTTGTTACTCTTCCTCAACACTGCAATGACACAAGAAGAGATCGACTACGAATCATTACCACCAAATGCTGGCCTCAGTGTGCGTTCCCTTATTTTCATTGCAGAGCCAGATCTCGAAAGTTGAACCATCTCAAAGGTGAACATGTTGGCGGGTGCTCTGGTGAATATCTATGCTTCTGAAGTATTAAAAGACGGTTGACTTTTCCCCGCTTTCAGGCTGGAATATCGGAGCATGCTGTCATGTATCCAGTGGACAGTATCAAAGTTGGTTACATTCAAAGAGACTCGGAAAAAAACCCACTGAGGCATTTTATAGACGCGAATGCAAGTTTTCGCTGCGTCTCCAGTGGCAGTATACAGCGGAGTTGGAAATGCTTTAACACGTATATCTTCAACGGAAGGCGTACGGGCTTTATGGAGAGGAGTCTGGTCTGTCGTTCTGGGAGCTGGGCCAGCACATGCAGTTCATTTCGGAACATTGGAAGCGGTAAAAGAACTTTTAGGAGGAAACGAAGCGGGCAATCAATGGGTTGCCACTTGTGCGTTGTTTTTAACGCTGTTTTTTTTTCCACCCTACTTCTCTGATATGATGTCTGCCAGCTATTGCTGGAGCATCCGCTACAACTGCTGCGGACGCGCTAATGAATCCTTTCGATGGTAAAGGAAACAATATACTCTTCGCTTTGAAACTGACTGCCAAACTCTGTAGTGATCAAACAAAGAATGCAGGTCCACAAATCTGAATTTCGCTCCATCTTCACCTGTGCACGAACCGTTTATCAGGCGGAAGGACTCGGAGCTTTCTTCGTGTCATATCCCACGACCTTGGCCATATCAATACCATACAACGCCATCCAATACACCATTTACGAACACCTCAAGCGAGTGATTAACCCAACACACGAATATTCTCCTTCAACACACATGATATCAGGCGCCGGTGCTGGAGCGGTGGCTGCTGCTGTGACCACACCATTGGATGTTGCAAAAACTATGTTGCAGACGAGAGGAACCTCGCATGATCCAGAAATCCGCAATGTCCGAGGCATGGCAGATGCATTCAGAATCATCTGGAATAGAGACGGACTGAGAGGGTTTGGCCGAGGATTATCACCTCGCGTCATGACGAATATTCCGAGTAGCGCACTTTGCTGGTTATCGTATGAATTTTTCAGTGAGTGTCTCCATGTCTCCGCTACCAACAGTGCTGATTCGTTGAACAGAGGCCGCTATCCGTACCGACTAAAAAAACTGGATACATCGCTGGATAGATCATTGCTTTACGGATATCAACATGCCTATAGGGCGACTCTCATGGCATCTTTAACTGATCTGCTTCATCTGTAGCTCAATTACATTATACTGACGTTCTACTGTAAATACATAGATCCTCGACAAGGAGGTCAATAATAGTCTTGCAACGCGCTATTACTTTTAGAATACATTTTCCCCGTTTGAATAAATACGGTGAAGGTTTTATAACTTCGATTACAAGACGGAGGAAGAGCGATCACGCGTTTCAATTCTTTCTGAACCAGAACCACCATGGAGGCTCTTTTATTCAATGTGTGGATTCCAATTTATATCTACACAAGGCCTCTTGCTCACAAATATTCAGGTTGACAGTGGATTCCTAGAAGGCACAGTCCGAGGCTACAAAGCCGGTATCCTCACTCAGTCTCATTATAACAGTTTGATTCAGTGTGAAACTCTCGAAGGTATGACGAACGCCTTTTCTTGTCTTCACGACGCTATGCGCATTATCGCGAGCCACAGATGGACAATTTTCTTGCTCCTTTTGCATCTCATATCTGAAACTATTACTTAGACTTCCGCACTCAACTCTCTGCAACCGACTATGGCAACTTTCTTGCCAACGAGCCTCTCCCTATCTCGACTGCAACAATCACGGACAAGGCCACAGGAATACTCGTCGACCAGTTCAAATACCTGAGGAATAATGCAGTGGAACCGTTGAGCAAATTTTTGGACTATATTACGTGCGTGCAATGGGCTTTTCTTCCATCTACCAACCCTTACTTGCTTCTGGACACACAGATACGGCTACATGATTGACAATGTCATCCTGCTCATCACTGGAACCCTTCACGAGAGAGACACACATGAGCTCATCGAGCGGTGTCATCCTCTCGGTGTATTTGACTCGATGCCGGCTCTATGTGTAGCTTCCAATGTCGAGGAATTGTATCAGAGCGTGTTGGTTGAAACACCTCTCGGTGAGTTCATTCGTCTTTCTCATCTCTTTACACTGCCCGTGCTCACAACCTATTAGCTCCCTACTTTCGCTCCTGCCTCTCCGCCTCTGACCTTGACGACCTCAACATCGAAATTATCCGAAACACAGTATACAAAGCATATCTCGAGGACTTCTACGCCTTTTGCTCCAATTCATCCTCCAACTCCAACTCCTCCTACGCTACTCCTGGCCTCAACGCTGCCACAACTTCCGTGATGCAGCGCATCCTCGCTTTCGAAGCCGACCGCCGCACAGTCAACATCACCATAAACTCCTTCAACACCGAACTCTCAAAGGAGGAACGGGCCAAGTTATTTCCTTGCATTGGGAGGTTGTTCCCGGAAGGGAATAATCAACTTGCGAAAGCAGACGAGATTGAGCAAGTTAGAGCGGTTTGTGAGAGTGTAGGGGAATATCGACAATTCTTCTCTGATTCTTCCAACGGTTCTGCTGGAGAAAACGCAGACGGTAGCGAACCCAACACTCTCTCCCACCTCGAATCGCACTTTTTCCAAACCGAAGTATACCTAAATAAACTCGCGTTTCTACAGCAATTTCAGTATGGAGTCTTTTATGCATATGTGAAATTGAAGGAACAGGAGATCAGGAATATTACATGGATTGCTGAATGTATTGCGCAGAATGCGAGAGAGAGGGTGGGCGAAATTGTACCGATTTTTTGATGAGAAGCGATTCGGAGCTTAGCATTACAGAGCCTAGCTAGGTAGAAGAAGGGATTATGGTGGGATGTTCTTTCTTCACTGTAGATTAATAGGGGCATTCAAAGTTGAGCATTATCCTTCATGTTCCATGCTGCAAACCAACTGCAAACTAGGGATAATTCTTTTCAGCAACACAAGCCAATATTTTTTATCCAAAGTCACATGTTTATGATTAGATCCCAAGAGCGCCTGTACCATTTCAAGCAGCACACTAATGAAACAAAATCCTGCTTGGCAGAAAGGTGTACTGAAATTTTCTGATAAGATGAGATACTGTATAGTTTCGACTGAGTATCCAATATCAATATTAATGGGTCACTTTGGCCTGAAATAAACTGTTCACGTCACGCACGGTGGGGAGCTCAAAGCCGCCCGGGCCTTTCCCAGAGAGAAGCTGAAAGAATGATGAGGAAACTTCCAAATCGGGAATGTGGCTCTGCTAAAAGTTTTCATTCGGCTCATACTTTTATACTTTTCACTTTTCAACCTGTCCCTATCTTTTTCTTTTTCCACGACTTTTCAAGAGTAAATGGCTGTTGTCGGCGTCGACTTTGGTACACTAGCGAGTAAAGTAAGTGTTCAAAGATTATAGATCGTTGGATTCTCCTGATTGATCTTTTTCTTTTCTTCTTCAGATTGGTGTAGCTAGACACAGAGGTATCGACATCATCACTAATGAAGTCTCTAATCGTGCTACACCGTGCGTTGTATTCCTTTCGTTTTTGCGCTTGTTCTGACGCGAAATATCGCTAGATCTCTCGTTGCTTTTGGACTTAAACAACGAGCTATCGGCGAAGCAGCCAAGACGCAGGAAACTTCCAACTTCAAGAATACCATAGGATCTCTTAAGCGATTAGCTGGCCGGTCGCTCAATGACTCTGATGTCCAGAATATCGAAAAGAAGTTTATCAACGCAGCATTGGTGGATGTACAAGGTACCGTCGGAGTAGAGGTATGTTATCGATGACTTGAAAAATTCAATTTTCTCAACTTCTTTCCCAGGTCAATTATCTCGGCGAAAGACAATCATTTTCAGCAACACAGCTGGTTGCCATGTATCTTGGCAGACTGCGTGATACCGCGAGTGCAGAGCTCAAAACTGGCGTGTCGGATATCGTCATCGCCGTGCCTGGATGGTACACTGATGTCCAGCGACGAGCTATCCTCGACGCTGCCTCCATCGCTGGCCTCAACGTCCTCCGCCTGATCAACGACACGACTGCCTCCGCGCTCGGATACGGCATCACAAAATCCGACCTCCCAGAAGCAGACAACCCCAAGAACGTCGCCTTTGTCGATGTGGGCCACTCCTCCATGTCCGTCTCCATCGTCGCCTTCTCAAAAGGCCAGCTAACAGTCAAATCCACTGCCTACGACCGTAATCTCGGCGGGCGTGACATTGACTTTGCACTCGTGAGACACTTTGCCGCCCAGTTCAAAGAAAAGTACAAAATCGACGTCATCTCCAACCCCAAAGCCACCTTCCGCCTCGCCGCCGCCGCAGAAAAGCTCAAAAAGGTATTATCCGCCAACGCCGAGGCCCCCATCAACGTCGAATCCATCATGAACGACGTCGACGCCTCCTCCAAACTCACACGAGACGAGCTCGAGGGCCTCATCACTGACGAGCTGTCCCGCATCACCGCACCCATCGAACGTGCCATCGCAGACTCTGGGCTCACCCTAGACGAAATCGAGGCTGTCGAGCTCATCGGGGGCTCCTCCCGTATGCCAGCAGTCCGTGCGCGCATCGCAGCGTGCTTCCCCGGGAAAACCCTCTCCACAACGCTCAACCAGGAAGAGGCAGTCGCCCGCGGCGCCACCTTTTCCTGCGCAATGCTCTCCCCCGTCTTCCGTGTCCGCGACTTTGCCGTCTCCGACATCTCCCACTACCCCATCAAGGTCCAATGGGCCCCGACGCCCACTGATCCCGAGGAAGACACCGAGCTCGTGGTGTTTGGCCAGGGAAACCCCATCCCTTCCACCAAGATCCTGAGCTTCTACCGCAAAGAGCCATTTGACATCGAGGCTGTCTATGCGCAGCCTGAGGGTCTTCCTGGGTCTATCCCGCCGTGGATAGCCAAGTTCACTGCCAAGGAGATTCCGCAGGTTGGCGTGGAGGCTCCTGGGGACCTTATCCAGGTCAGGCTCAAGACACGGTTGAATGCGAATGGGGTGATGAGTTTTGAGGGTGCGTATGTCGAGACGAGAGAGGAGAAGGAGGAGCCTCCTGCGCCTGCGCCCATGGAGGGTGTCGAGGGCGTTGGTGCTGACGGAGCTGCACCCCCTCCTCCTCCTAAAAAGAAGAAGGTCATCAAGCATGATGTGAAATTCGTCGCTGGCAACTCGTCATTGGACAAGAGTGTTATTGAGACGTTGAAGGAGCAGGAGAACTCGATGTGGGAGAATGATAAACTCGTCAAAGATACTGAGGTTGGTTGTTTTGCTTTTGTTATAAGAACTGGTATTGATTAACGCATAGGACCGTAAAAATGCTCTTGAGGAATACATCTACGACACTCGTTCCAAAGTACGCCCTCTCCTTCCCCTTTTTTTCCCTTAAAAACCAACTAACATTGTTGCCTATCTCTTCCACAGCTCGACGACCGCTACGCCGCCTTCGTCCAGCCCTCCGAAAAAGAAGCCCTCCTCTCCCTCCTCTCCGTACACGAAGACTGGCTATACACAGAAGAAGGCGAGGACGCCACCAAATCCGCCTACGTCACCCGCATCGACGCCTGCAAGGCCCTCGGCGACCCCATCGCCTTCCGCTGGCGCGAATCCGAGGACCGCCAGCGCGCCATCGCCTCTCTCCGCGAGACGCTCAATACCTACATGGCGCAGGCCACCTCCCCCGACGAAAAGTACGCGCACATCGACGAGAAGGACAAGCAGAGCGTCGTCGAGAAGGTCGCCGTGACGGAGAAGTGGCTCGAGGACATGAGCGTGAAGCAGCTCGAGCGCGAGAAGTGGAAGGACCCCGTGCTGACAACGGGGGAGATCAGCAAGAGGCGGGACGAGGTGATTTACTTTGCGACGCCCGTTTTGAACAAGCCGAAGCCGAAGCCGCCGGTTATACCCACGCCGACTGGGTCGGGGACGCAGACGCCAAATCCGGAGGCCGAGACGAAGAAGAAGAAGGAGGAGGAGGCGCCTGGGCCTAGTGAGATGGATATCGATTAGGTGGAGGTGGACACTGGGAGATTAGAATGATTTTGATAGTAATGCGTTTTCTCTACGTCGACTACAGTATTTAGATTTCCTCTTTTCTGTTTTTTTTACCCCCTACTTACGCGCGTACCCTTCGTACTACTACCTACAAAGCTTGCATACCTATCATATTCTAGTGAACACCGAGAAAAAATATGTATTGGAACGTAGAATTAATGTTTTTGGTGTTCGATAGAGCGGCTCGCTTTAATCTCGTTCCCAGATGTACTATATGGTATAGGGTAATCGGCCACTTAAGGGTATTTTAAGTATGCCTCGATGTGCGAAGGCCTTCATAGTCTAAGTAAATTCTCAAACGACGGGGCCAAGTCTTGTGGACATTTTGAGCACTTGATAACGGCTGTATTCCCCTTTTTGATTGATCCACGGGCTGTTTCCGGCGGAAGGTCCAAATTTAGGAATAGTAGGGAACTCGGCCACCTGATCCAGAACGAGGGAACGAGAACCATTCAACGTAAAATTTACAGCTCATGACATTCGTAGCATTGAGAAATGGAAATGAAACAAACCTCAGGTTAGTGAGGGCACTTTTCATCCCAGGACACCAAACCTTTTGAATCGCATCGGTAGCACAGCCACCAAATAAGGAAATAGCCGAAATCTCCGATTTTCGCCAGAAGATTAGTGGATGCCGTCACTCACGAGTGTCTGGGCACGCAACAATTCTCAGAGCAAAGCTCTGGAAGTATTATATGTTTTAAGACTCTTTTGAGAGTCCTACCGATATACTTCCAAGCTCTGTTCACTGAATGGCCGACTAGTGGGGGGTGGCCGACTACCCTATACCCTATAGTATAGGGCACGGGCCGTTTCACCGATAATCATAGATGTAAACAAAAAACCAAACATGAAACAAACATCAGCCCTTTACCCTAGACATCTGGCACAATTTGACTGCAAGGGGTCAGTGATGTGACTACATTAGTAACAGGCTGTAACAGTGTGATTTTTATGTGACTAACACTCTTTTGTAACTCTCAATTGAAAACACATAGTGATTGAATTCATGCCATCCAATTCAGGCAATTCTACATCCAATGAAGAACTCAATGATGACCTATTCATGCAATATGATGATCTCTTTGAACATTTTGACTTGATCCTGACCCCCAGTGAGAATCGACCATGGGGAGAGCCGGAACTAACTGGAAATAGATGGAGGTATACGGAAATTTGTGGAAGAATCTGGAATGAGACCTGGCCCGTAAATGTAATTGCGCCAATTTTGCCTTTTTTTACACAAGATGCAGAAGATCTTGATCCGTTCCACCAACTTATAAGTTGTTCTCTCTATTTTAGTTTGACTAACCAGTTTCTTGAACTATTCTGTCACAAATTGTCATCCAAGTTGTTCGGTAATACTCAAGAAGGCATTGCCCCAAAATTTTGGCCCCCAGCATATCAGTCACTTGTTTTTTTGGGGATCTCCCACACCTATTCTCTCTTTCGTACCACCACCACCTGGATCCTCTCTCCTGGTCAGTCCCTTGCTGTCTCCTCATTGTTCTCTGGCGTCATGCCATTGTTCTCTCATGCCCGCCAATCTTGGCTTCAGCTCCTTCCCAAAGATGAGTTCGTCTAGCTATTGAAAATATTGAAGGCTTTACTATCTAATTTGACACATCTTTACGCGTCAGGAAAGGCCTTTTGATTAAAACTGGTTGTATGCTGAGCTTGGAGATAGAAGAGTGGATTCAGTGAGTTCTTAGGATCAGTTTTGGTGTGATACGTCTCTGATGGTTATTTGTTTACAGTCTACAAGCGCATTCATGACCCCAATACACCTTGTGTGACACCAATGGCTATATTGTCTTCCAATGGGCCGACTCTCGTGTGAGTACTATGAATCTCTCAATCTGACTATACTTAGAATTGAATTTGAGCTGTATTCTTCAAGGAGGTTGGATGCAGACAAGGAGGCATAGCAGCAGCAGCAGTAGTAGTAGTAGTAGTAGTAGTAGTGTTATGTAGTAGTTGTAGTAGTGTGTAGCATAGTACTGCAATAGTAACCGTATTACCCAGATACCCAGATAATCCCAGATGTTTCCAGATATCACCAGAAAAATTGTTTGTATGCGATTGGAATTTCCATACCAGTCTGTAATAACGGTAATAATCTGGACGATATTTGGCAGTGATCTGGAAATTTCCAGATTGCCATATATTCCTGGCTGTGCCCAGCTAATCCCATCATCGATTCTCACTGGGCCTGACCCCCAGTGAAAACCCACACCGGCTTTAGCTGACATGTGCCGACAAGTGCTGGCAATATCTGGGTTGAGCTGAGATTATCCGACTTCCCAGATAATCCCAGAATTTGGCTGTTTCCTATGTTGTGGTCTAGGCTGGTCTGGGCATATCTGACTGAAAGTGACACCAGAAATGAAAATTCAGTTTTTTATTCAATTGGGTTTCTCTGGGATCCTCTGGGCTTAGCTGCATAATACTTACAATGTGGATGGTACAGTCTGGGATGGTCTGGGATGGTCTGAGTGAATTATATTGAATTATCAGCTACTTAAAACAACATACAAACAACATACAAACTACATATACATCAAACTAATGACCAAGAAACATACAGCAGTATGAGAAATAAGGCCACAATAGCTGAAAAGATTGTTCAGTTGACTATTTCAAAAGGTTGAGATAGCCCACCTTTGGAACATACAGGAATTAATGAAAGTAGTCGAGTGCGGCATACCGGCTATGAGGTTGACAGACTAAAAATAATAGCTCAATAAATTATTGAAGAAAAGGCTGAGATATCTCACCTTGGGAATGGCCCAGCCCAATGAATCCATCCTCAAGTCTCTACTATCTAGTCTAGAGTGGGTTGAGGAGTTGCTGAAGCTTTGAATTGGCTTTGAAGAACAAATCTTGAGAATAGATAGTGACAGTAGACAGGAAGAGAACGAAAGAACAATGTAAGAAAATTTTCAAAATATTAAAACTTATTATAATGTCACATGCTAAGCCAGACAGCAGCATTCATAACTTCATAAATGATGATAATTTCATGAAGTTGAAAGGTTGGAAGTATGAGTGCCAAACTCACACTGAGCAGCACTAAGCTCGAACTTAGAGAAATTTCACACCAATAGATTTGGAAGTGTAACATGAAAAAAAATTGAAAAAAATCTACTCTGCATTTTGGCAAGCTGTACCCAGCTATACCCAGACAGACTTGGACCTAGTTGGATATGCCAGATCAACCCAGACCAACTCAGTGGGGCTTTTCACTGGGCCTGACCATGAATCCTTTGAACCCAAAAACCTTAGCAATCTTGCAGATGACGAGCCCGATAATTGTATGGATGAGTTGTCAGATGAAGAATGGACAAGTGAACCTGTAAATCCTGTCATTATTATGCACCACCTCCAACAGAAAGCACAATGGGAAACATCAGGAAACTCTAAACTATCTGCTGTTCATGCTGTTCTCCAATCAATGCAGGATCATGATATGGACCTTCCACTCTTCCTTGATGCACTGTCCTATGGTGATTCTGAATGCCATTCTGATCCCAGATGTGCATATGCACAACAGTCCTTAACACTCAGTGATGAGTTGCCAAAAATTCTACATGTATGGCACAAACCTTCCTGTGGTTCAGTGCACAACCTTTGGGTGCTAAACTTGCCATGCAAGCATTTGCAAAAGAGTGTGTTTCTGAGTTGATCAATAGGGAGTTGCAGCAGTCCGCCCCTATTTTCCTGTCAGATCCAGAAGACACCTCAGAGGAGAAGCTTCTTGGAACAAGCTTTTGTTTGCTGAAGGAACCTGTGCGGGAATCCAACGAGACTCTCTGGACTTTGCTACAGAAGGCTGCATATACAACCAAGCAGAAAAGGCGTAACAAGGATCCTGACATGGTAAGTGAAATGTTTGTATTCTATATCTACTATGCTTATTTGCTCACTTGTGTAGGTTGTTTTCAGTATCATTTCACAACTTCAATACACATGCTCTTCACATTGAGGCTGATTTGCAAAGCTTTGGGCCATCTATTTGAAGTCATGTGGACTCTCTGCTCATGCATTTAATGCTATGCATGCACTCAGTATATGCATGAGCCATTGATAGTCTTTGAATGCATTTGTAGTTCTCTCAAATAGAGCTATGACAAAAATGTGCAGCTTTTTGGAACAAGAGTCTCTAACATTGGACATGACAACCTCAATGTACCAATTTGTGTATTCTCACAGCATCTTCATAATCAGAGCCATTTTGTCAGTGCTACAGCTTGGACTGTTTGGGTTCTTCCAAAACATGTTACACTTCCTCATGATATCAACTGTCAATACCAGGAACATTTTCATGCACACTCCAATACACTGTTTGACTTGGAGCCTATTATTTTTGGTGAGCTGGAAAAAGATGATCAAATTTTCAACCAGAATATAGACATTGTGCTTCATATTCTCCTTGACTCTCCCAAGTTTGCAGAGTACTCTGAAAAACACAAGAATGATCCAGCCTTTACTCCTCTCTCCTTGGTTTTCCAGCTTGACACTGGTCCAGATGGTATAGTTGAAGGATATATTGGTCCAACTCTTGACCAAGAGGAAGCAAGTTATGATGGCACACTCAAAGTCATTATGTTCATCTTGTGTTTGCTTTACCTTCAGAGTATCAAAGAGCAACAAACTACAGGTCTTCAAAGGTTCATTGTTTGGCTTGGGGACCAACTCACTGCTGACTGCCTTCATGGATTATGGTGTCAGCGTCACAAAGACCATAATTCATTTGATCATCTTGATTGGATGGTCCCTTTATTTAGTTGGTTCTATCTCACCATGGCCTTTGCAAACTCCCTTTGCAATATCTAGGCAATTCTGCCATCATTGGATCACTGAAACATACTTTCAATGTTCTGAAGTGCAAAGGTTTGACTTCAACTGCTACAAAGGGACCATTTTGGCATCATCTTGATGAGGCAATATACCATGTCAGTGAAGCCCACTTCCTTGCATCATGGTTAGCAGTTGCAAAACTTTCAAAACTCTCGGATCTCACTACATTGTCCCCAATACAACTCTGTAGACTTGCTGTTAAATTGATCAATGAACACGCTTCAGCTACTGCAATACATAACCTCACCAAACATCATCTGAAAGACAGACAAGACCCACAGTTAGTCCAATGGATTATGTGGAATAAAGCCGTCCTTCTATATCTTGATCTTTGTACCACCGTTTGGAAAGGAGATGTTGGACAGATGGAGAATCTACTTCCTACATTGCTGTTTTGATTTGTTGGCTGGGGGAATACAAATTACTCAGCTGAAACCTTCAACCTTCTACAAGGCCTTCATCAAGAATGGCCACCAGAGATCAGGTAAGTAATACTTGTTCTGAGCATGGACTGACTGTATATTGACTATGGTTATGGTAGAACACATATCTGAAAATGGTGCTGGATATTCACCCAAAGTGGCAAACCAAATTCCTTTCTTGCCTTTGACCTTGGCCAGGAGCATAATGTCCAGGATGTCAAAGTCAGTTACCAATCGAGTGGCCCTGGGGCCACTATAGAATACACAGGACAAATATCCCCTGGAATTCCTATGTTCAATCATGTGTGCAGAAACATTGAAACACAAATTGGAAGTGTATTGCATGGAGCCAGACATGGATCACCTGATAAAACCACAGATGTTCAAGAGTTGCTCAGCCATTATCATACAGCCAATGATCTTCATGTATATAGCCCTGGGAGGTATAGTTTGGGCAAAAATGCTTCAAAAGATGTCATTATCATTGGTGCTATGAATGCTGAAAGAAAGGCAGAGGAATGGTTTACTCGGAGATAGAGATGTCCACAAGTCCAAGTCTTCACAAGTACTCGCAGGTAAGATCTGTGGGAAAACCTGCAAGTATGTGACTCGCGGATCCCAGGATCCGTTTCCCACAGGTCAGGCGTGGGTCACAAGTCAGACATTTGCAATTTTTGGTTGACTTGTGCAAGCAATATGAACTCATATATTTGTTGTTGGTGATCAAAACTTACAGTAATTAATAGTATCATATTTATTATAGTACTTATCAAGTACTGCCACACATGTTTGAGATTGTAGACAGCTCACAGCGACTGAGCACTTATTTTAGCGCCCAATCGCTGTAGGCTGTCTACAATCCAAAGCCTAACTGTCAGTACATTTTTACTTCATACCATAGTATGAAATTGGTGTAACAAGTAAAGTACAGGTTTTTAATAGCATTGTACACTGTACAATCACTGTATGCAAGTAAATAATGGTAAATACTTGTGAATATAGCTGTAACTACTTGATTAGTGTGCAGATCCACAAGTACTTGTGAGTCAGTGACCCGTTTCCCACGAGTCAGCCATGGGTCACGAGTCAGGCCTTTTAGGCCACAAGTACTTGTGCTCCAGATCCAAGTATACTTGGATCCGGACTCGTGGACATCTCTACTCGGAGAACACTTACACAAAGCACTGAAGAAGATTGGACAGATATGAAACCACTATAATTATTCTTTTGTAGTATTGTGAATAAATGAATAGTATGAGGTTGATTGAAAATTTGAGGAAGGTATTGTAGGAGTACCGGAACGGTGTATGGATGGATTACAGAGAGGGTTGCTAGTGATATATGGGTTCAAATGGGAAGGAGAGGGTGTTGTATGGGTAGTAAGTGCAGCATATGCAGGACTTGGAAAAGATGGGGTTGGCCAGTGTGCATAAGGGTTGAAAGGTAGTGGAACCATAGGAGAAGGTTGTATAGGAGCATTTTTGATTCCAGCAGGATACACCATGAATGAGTGGATATGATTGCAGTTATGAGGAGAGAGCAGTTCAGTCACCCACATATTTGGTCTTATTAGTCTGCACTTTTGTTACATTGACCTTACTAAAAAGACCCAAAAACCTAGGCAAAACCCAGGCAGCTAGGTCATGACCTTGGGATTTAGGTCATGACCTGGGAATTAGGTCATGACCTGGGAATTAGGTCATGACCTAAAAAATTGGTCATGACCTAGGTCAGGTTGGTCTTTTCCTGGGGTTGGTAGGTCATGGCCTGGGGTGAGATAGGATATGGCCTAGGTGGGGCAGGGCATGGTCTAGATGAGGGAGGGGATGGTCTAGATGAGGGAGGGGATGGTCTAGGTGAGGGAGGGGATGGTCTAGGAGGGGGAGGGTATAGTCTAGGAGGAGGAGGTTATGGTCTAGGAGGGGGATATATAGTTAGTTTAAGAGGTGTAGGGTGAGAGTGGAGGATGGTGAGATAGAGAATATAAGCAAGAATGAAATATCATAGAATCATGACAAGAAATGTGTAGTAACATATTGGGATTATTGGGATTTTTTACATATCTGTAGATTATGACAAGATCAAGCTAAGTCACAGTGCCCTGTTCTGGGTTGTCAGGCAAGAATGTGACTTACCTGACCTAGCTGATTCAGGTCATGACCTGGGTGAACTAGGTCATGATCTGGGTGAACTAGGTCATGACCTGGGTGAACTAGATCATGACCTGGGTGAACTAGGTCATGACCTACCTGACCTAGGTCATGACCTGGGTGAACTAGGTCATGACCTGGGTGGACTAGGTCATGACCTACCTGGCCTAAGTCATGACCCAAGCCAATTTAAAAATTACTAAATTAAGAAATTTTTCCATTTTTGCAGTGGATGAGGTCAAAGCTGTTTTTATTACCAAATAAGGCAATTTTCAAACACCTTAACCGGTTTTATGTTTTTTTAATAGAGTTAGATACATTTGGAAATTTTTATAAATTACTATATTAGGCAATTTTATTTCAATAGACTTTTATTTCTTAATTAGGCAATTTCAAAACTTTTGCAGTGGATGAGGCCAAAGCTGTTTTCATTGCCTAATTGAGAAGTGACAAATTTGCAGTGGATGAGGTCAAAGCTGATTTCATTACTTATTTGAAAAATGAAAAATCTTTTGCAGTGGATGAGGTCAAAGCTGTTTTCACTACCCAATTAAGAAATGACAAAACTGAACACACAAACTGTGTAAACTCTTTTCCTAAGGACAATAGCTTGTGGTAGACATCCAGACCTTTTGTTTATACACAGAATAGGTTGCTCACCTAAAATGAAGCCAATCCTGTGGTGGGAAGGGGCTGGATTGCAAAATATTTTTTGGATAACCTTTGATTGTAGTGGATGAGGCCAAAGCTGTATGCCCATAAAAGGAAAATTTGTCACTTCTCAATTAGGCAATGAAAACAGCTTTGGCCTCATCCACTGCAAAAGTTTTGAAATTGCCTAATTAAGAAATAAAAGTCTATTGAAATAAAATTGCCTAATATAGTAATTTATAAAAATTTCCAAATGTATCTAACTCTATTAAAAAAACATAAAACCGGTTAAGGTGTTTGAAAATTGCCTTATTTGGTAATAAAAACAGCTTTGACCTCATCCACTGCAAAAATGGAAAAATTTCCTAATTTAGTAATTTTTAAATTGGCTTGGGTCATGACTTAGGCCAGGTAGGTCATGACCTAGTTCATCCAGATCATGACCTAGGTCAAGTAGGTCATGACCTAGTTCACCCAGGTCATGACCTAGGTCAGGTAGGTCATGACCTAGTTCACCCAGGTCATGACCTAGGTCAAGTAGGTCATGACCTGAATCAGCTAGGTCAGGTAAGTCACATTCTTGCCTGACAATCCAGACCAGGGCACTGTGACTTAGCTTGATCTTGTCATAATCTACAGATATGTAAAAAATCCCAATAATCCCAATATGTTACTACACATTTCTTGTCATGATTCTATGATATTTCATTCTTGCTTATATTCTCTATCTCACCATCCTCCACTCTCACCCTACACCTCTTAAACTAACTATATATCCCCCTCCTAGACCATCCCCTCCCTCACCTAGACCATGCCCTGCCCCACCTAGGCCATATCCTATCTCACCCCAGGCCATGACCTACCAACCCCAGGAAAAGACCAACCTGACCTAGGTCATGACCAATTTTTTAGGTCATGACCTAATTCCCAAGTCATGACCTAAATCCCAAGGTCATGACCTAGCTGCCTGGGTTTTGCCTAGGTTTTTGGGTCTTTTTAGTAAGGTCAATGTAACAAAAGTGCAGACTAATAAGACCAAATATGTGGTTGCCTGAAGTGGAGAGAGAGGAGTTTGGAAAGTAGGAGGCTGTGGAAGAGGTTGAGGTTGAGGCCGATGCTGAGAAATGATTGGGTTTATTGAACCTGGAAGAGTAGGCAAAGGCATTTGAGGTGTAGGTGGATCAGGTTTCTTTGAAGGATGACCATGCCATTTAGGTGTAGCTTTGTCCAAAGCTAAGCAAACTTTTTCTGCAGTTTTTTTATGTGTGACTTCAGCCTTATGCTCAGCTAGTGCTACTGCTTTTTCCTCTCTAGCCTTTTGTGCTATGTCAGCATGGATTTTACAAGCCTCCTCCTTGGCTTGTGCTTCTTCAGCACATTTGGCTTCTCTTGCCAACTTAAGAGTGTTCACCCTATGCTGTACTGATAATGCAATATAGGGTGAATGTAGCTATAGCCTGCATTACAATTCAGGGCAGGCCCAGCCATAACAGCAAAGTGAGCTCACATTGCAATGTGGCATATGTCACAGCCAGGCTTTTGCAAAATTACTGGATTAGGGAATTTTTTGCTCTGTGTAACATAGAGCTTGGTTTGCATGTCACATCACATCTGTTTTAGCTAAATTTGGAAATAAAAAAGTTGCTATATTGAGCTATAGCTAAAGTGCCAGTGCCAGTGCACATTGATCTGGTCATGTGATTGGTGGATTGCAGTTCCCACCTTCCAAAAAATCAGTGATTTATGGGCCATTTCTAGAGTGGTAGCAAGCCCAAAAATGGCTATAGGTAATGTATTAATATTTGAGCACTGTACCTTGGCCCATGGGGTGCTGTAATGGGTTGAGTTGAATGAAAAGATTTAGATTATCTTTGGTCAAAGCTGTACATCACTGCCTAATTTGGAATGCTAGCAAAGCAGCCAAAAAGCCTGCTTGTACAGCAGATATTCTTGCTAATAAGGATGTACATAGTGTCTTTAGATGTATAATAGGTCCCTAAAGCAAAATTACAGCCATAGCTCCGGTCAAAGCTGTTTTATTACCATATTTAGAATGCCAGCAAAGCGGCCTAAAAGCTTGCTTATTCACAGGTATTCTATCTAATAGCAGTCTAGACAGTGTTCATACATGTACAGTAGCTGCCTGAAGTAAAATTAGAGCAGGTGTATGGGTAATAATGGGCCCTGCTTCGAGGTTTTGTCCTGTGGCTGTGCTGTCAAAAGTTGAAATTACAGTAGGATATTTGACAGTACTAATGATACAGGCATGGTTCTGGCACAAAATATATGTACCTGAAGCAAAATTGTGTTGGAGCATACTCCGTACATACATATTGGGACTCATATCTACAGCTTTGACCATTCCCTTTCTCGTATACACCGTGCTTACCCTATACTGTACAGTTGATATTTAGGTCACGTAGAAGCGGTGTATACGACTCCCTCAGTTGCTTTCTTTACAACTGAGGTGAGACCGTTCCCATATATTCATTTTGTCTACTTACTAATGTACTTATAGTTAACTTACCTTAACAGGTATACAATACAGTTGCTTTCTTTACAACTGAGTTAACTTACCTTAACAAATTGAAGCACTACATAGCAGGAATAAGGCATTATTACTAGCTTTAGGCTAGAGGAGGTCAAAGCTGTATGTCCAAATAGGGAAATATATATGGCAGCAAAGTGGCCTAAAAGCATGCTTATGCCAAGGTATTTAGTCTAATAGTAGTCTATACAGTGTTTACAGATGTAAAGTAGGTACCTGAAGCAAATTAGGGCAGTTATGTGGGCTAATAGTTGCCCTGCTTCAAGGTTTGGGCCTGTGGCTGTGCTATCAAAAGTTGAAGTAACAGTAGGATATTTTACATACTAGTGATATAGGCATAGTATCTGCACAGATTATATATGCCTGAAGTAAAACTAAGGCATCACATGGCAGGAATAAGCTGTAATTACCAGCTTGTTGAAACTAGATTACCGCTTATGAGTCATATCTAATCAGTAATGTGAGTCGACTAGACGCACTTGCTATACGATCAATGAACTGTCGATATATGCTATGTTGAAACTCACCCTCAAACACTAGACGCAGCCTCTACGCAGGTTCGTATAGATGTAGTCAATTATGCCATTTGCTATTAGTCTTATGATACATAGCTTGTATACTGCCTTGCAGTACCTATGAACAATACCTATAGAATTACCATACGGACTCCATCTTCTAGGGTACATTATGCACATGTATATGCACTATGTTTAGCAGTACGACTCAAGTAGACTCATACATTGTTATAGGGTTTATTATATTCTGTAGTATAAATACTGTAGATATTTTCCTGTAACAATAACCAAGAATCCTACTATTTGTCTGGACACTTGTTCTGCTCTCAACAAGCACTCTTACAACTCCTGTAACATCCTTACACTCTCAGGTGAGTATGCTGTCAACCTTGTGTTGACTGACCGCTGTTTCTACAGGTTATGGGCCCCGGATCGCTTCAACACATGTTGTGCCCTCCATTGTGCTTACTGCACTTGGTTAGACAGTGTTCAATGAACATCTAACGCTCATTCCTGGAGTGTACAAAGTTCGCGTGTTGTGCATTAGCTGGTCATGGTACATGGTAACATTCATGGATCGCATTTCTCTCCATTCCTGCATTGTTCAAAAATATACATGACTTTGCACACTGACACACACATGTATTTACATAGGCACCCGATGATCGAACGAGCTGTTTAAGGGCTTTGCTGTGATGGCATTCCCTTTAGGGTTTTATTCCCTGCCAGGTAGACTTGGGGTCACCGCTATAATAGCCATAAAAGCGTTCATGTGCATCCACTGGCAAACTGCGAACGATCATTGGGTTCTTGGCCTTCGTAGAATAATTGTACATACACATTACCTACCTGCTGCTTGCCTTAAGTTCTTCACATGCTAAAGGGATACTGTTCGATTGTGCTGCAAAGCACATCTGAACGTTGACTGAACGCATATTCTTGGCATTCAGTTACCCTATTTGTGTTCCGATCAACTTAAGTGACTGAGTCCGAATTGGAATGATCGGATCAGTGGATGGAAAATGGATGGATAATTATATGCGATCAACACTGAAAACACTTGTCACGGGTTTCCGACTTTGTTGTTGTGATCTGTGTTCATAACTTGTGGAAGCACGTCACTGACTGTTGCTCTACTTTTTCTAGAACCTTATCAAAACACGTCTCTCTCAAACCTCTCTAGTGTTCCTCTCCTCAATGGGGCTAACTACCCCTCCTGGTCCAGTTCAATGACAGCGCTCCTTAGAGCCTCTCGTTGTTGGTCTGTTGTTGTTGGACGAATCCCTCGCCCCAAACCAACATTCTGCAAGGCAAGCGCCTCTGAAGTCGCCGCTGGCACTTACAAGGCTAATGAAGACGTTGAGACCACCACTGCTGAACGGCAGAAAGAGATTGATGACTGGGACAGTCTTGATGACCAAGCCATGGGCTTAATTGCCCTCCGACTTCCTGACGACATCAGGGCTACTGTCCTAAAGTCTGACTCTGGTGAAACTTGGGATGAAATCAAAAAGATCTACGGCAAACCCGGCTCTGCTGGCACTTTTGGCATCTTCAAAGAGGCCATTAACTTCCAAATTGACGGAAGAAACGATCCTACTCTCGCCCTAGCATCTTTAAACTCCACCTTCTCCCGCCTTGATGGCTCTGGTCTCATTCTTCCCGAACCGGTAAAAGCTATGATTCTCTTGGCCACCTTACCTACTCAATGGGATAGTCTTGCGATGACAATCCTTTCTAGAGATGCTACTCTTCTTACTCCGTCCAACATCATGCCGATCATTCAGGACGAGTACCGCCGCCGCCAATCCAACGCTACCTCTCTCGCGGCCCGCATCTCCGGCATCAAACGTCAATCTGACTCCAAGTCTTCTTGGAATGATCAGAAGAAGAAGAAGGACACTAAGAAGGGAGCGCCTTACCCAGCAAGCAAACCTTCCAATGACTCGTCCTCTACTTCTGACAAAGACAAAAAGACACGCCGCGGAAAGAAAGGAGGAAAAGGCAAAGAAAAGGCTCATGAATCAGCTGAAGTGGAGACTTCCAATGTCTCTAATTTCGCCACCTGCCTTGCCTCACGCATTAACGACAGCTTCCTCTGTGAAGCCTCCCACGACTCCATCCTTGACAGGATGAAGATCGAGGAAGTAGAGGTCGATCTCTCTGATCACCTTTGGCCTCAGACCAAACTCGAAATGGACATTGATGAGGAAATGTATGGCTCTGGAGACGAGCGCCTTATTTTCTGGCAAGCTTCCCTTAATAGTCTTAAGGAAAAATTCACTGACCAATTGCACTCATTACAACAGATGTTCAATAATATGGCTGGAATATCGAACGGTCCAAATGGACCTTATGTATCACATTCTCCACGCTTCTTGAACTCTGTACCTCCTAGCGAGGGTAAATTAAATAAAATGGTTTCTAATGATGTCCATGGTGCGAATAAGAACCTTAGTCAGATATTTAACACATGGCTGCTTGATTCCGGTGCATCTGGATATTTTACCCCTTATCGGCAAGACTTTGTGTCTTATAAAAAATTCACACATCCAATACCTGTCCAGACTGCTGACGAACGTATGTCAACCTTTATTGAAGGTGCCGGAACAGTCTACATAAGGCATGACAATGGCGAAGGAAAAATCCTCACGACTAAGTTACACCCAGTGTTTTACCAACCGCATTGCACACACCGACTTCTATCTGTTGGTTTATTAAATCGACAGGGTTGCTACACAACTATTAACGTTGAGAAATCAGTTATTCGTAAGACAGATGATGACTCTATAATCATGACCTTATATCCCAATAACGACAGGGATAATATTCACTGGCTAAAGGCCGATGTAGTGAAATCTGAGATAGGCATGATATCATCTCCTAATGATTTTAACACCTGGCATAACCGTTTTGCACATCCCGGTGATGTTGTATTACGCATCCCGGTGATGTTGTATTACGCATCCCGGTGATGTTGTATTACGCAATGCTCCTGGAAATGTCAATGGACTACCTAAATTGTCGATACCAGATAAAGAATCTCCATGCAAAGGTTGCGCGCTTGGAAAGGCTGCCTCCAAAGCATATCCTAAGTCCGAGAAATGAGCATCCAACCCTATGGATTTAATTCACGCAGATTTGGTTGAAATTCCAACTGTCTCTTATCATAAATTTAAATTTGTGATCACTCTGCTGGATGACTGCTCTTCTCATGCTACTTCGATCATGCTGCGACAAAAATCAGAAGCGTTTCAAGCCTTCAAGGATTTCAAATCTTGGGCTGAAAAACAAACTGGACGCAAACTTGTGCGTTTCTGCATTGATCGAGGGGGAGAACTCATCTCAAAGGAATTTACTTCCTTTCTCAAGTCTGAGGGTATTGATATTCAAATGTCCGAACCTTATGTTCATCAACAGAATGGTAGAGCGGAACGTATCAACCGTACACTCATGGAAAAATCCGAAGCCATGCGACACCATGCATGCTGCCCGGAGTCCTGGTGGCAATTCTCATATTCCACAGGAGTACATGTGTATAACCGCACACCGATTCGTCAATTGAACTGGAAGACACCAATTGAAGGTTTTCTCAAAAAGAAACCTGATGTCTCGTACTTCAGAACCTTTGGCTGTGGTGCTTATGTCTTTATTCCTATTGACAAGCGAAAAAATAAACAATCTCCACACTCTGAAGTGATGACTTTCATTGGATATGACCAAGGAAGCAAAGGATATCTATTCATGCATAGCGATAATTCCGTAGTGCATGCTGCACAAGCAACTTTCTATGAGAAATGGTTTCCACGGTGCAAATCTGAATCTGATTCTGGAGTAAAACCTGCTATACCTGTTGCCCCCACGCCTGTGAAACCTTCGCAACCTTCAAATGGTAATGGTGCAGACATTCCATTTGATCCGGAATTCCCAGAAGATCAACCACAACTGTTTACTGAACCGGTCGCTATAAAGCCCAACTCGTAGCAAAAGGTTTTTCACAAGTAGAAGGTGTGGATTATAATGAGTTGTTCTCACCGGTCGCCCGGTTTGAAACTGTACAAACTCTCCTAGCTTTAGCCGCATTAGAGGACTGGGAAATCCAGGCTCTTGACGTCAAACAGGCTTTTCTTTATGGCAAGCTAGATGAAGAGATCTACATGGAACAACCTAAAGACTTCATTAAAGAAGGCACACCAAAAGTATGGCGGTTACATCGTGCATTATACGGACTGAAACAAGCTAGCTTATCCTGGTGGAAGGAATGTAACGCCTCCATGGGAAAATTGGGATTTAAGTGCTGCTCTTCAGATGCTGGTGTATACGTCTTTAAATCAAATGGCAAAACCGTAACTGCCATCATCTATGTTGATGACGCACTCTTTCTTGGCAAGGACAAAGATCTTGTTCTTAAAAAGAAAAACGAGTTTATGAAATTATGGGAATGTCGTGATCTAGGAGAACCAACTGAGTTCCTTGGAATGCGGATTACACGGGATCGTTCCAAACATATCTTAACACTTGACCAACAACCTTATCTTCGAAAGGTCATAGAACATTTTGGACTGACTAATGCCAAAGCTACCCCAACCCCATTACCTTCATCCTGGGTTCCTCGTGCAAACACTGGTCATGTAGATGCCAAACTTAGACAACGCTTCCAAAGCGTAATTGGATCTTTATTGTATCTGATGCTAGGCACCTGACCCGACATTGCTTATGCCGTTATAAAAATCTCACAGTATTTGGCGAATCCAAACCCAGACCACCTGGCCAAAGCACTTTACATTGTGCGCTACTTAATTGGGACTTCTACTTACGTACTTGTCTTTGATGGTAGATCTGACCATGGCTTCTTAGCCTATTGTGATTCTGACTGGGCATCAGATCCAGATGATCGAAAATCCCATACTGGGATGATTATCAAACTTGCCACAGGTCCAATCTGTTGGACTTCTCACAAACAGAAAACAGTTGCTCTTTCATTGACTGAAGCTGAATACATGGCTTTATCTGATTCGTGTAGACAACTTATGTGGCTCAAGTCTCTCTTTTCTGAGATTGGAATTACTATCGCTGTATTGCCCTTATGTGGTGATAATCAAGGATCAATCTTTCTGGGATCTAATCCTGTACAAGAAAGAAGAACCAAGCATATTGATATACGATATCATTATATCAGAGAACGCATTGAATCAAAAGAAATAGAACTCTTCTATGTTCCTACTGATGATAATGTCGCAGATCTTCTCACGAAGAACCTTGCACTTGTCAAGTTTCAGAAATTCCGTAACAGTCTAGGAATTCTCTTTAACTGATTCGTCATAGACTGTGCAATATGTCTATAAACTATAATGCCATTTAAAGTTGATAAAAAATTATACTTATTAGCTACAATTCTTAGTGTTGAAACTAGATTACCGCTTATGAGTCGTATCTAATCAGTAATGTGAGTCGACTAGACGCACTTGCTATACGATCAATGAACTGTCAATATATGCTATGTTGAAACTCACCCTCAAACACTAGATGCAGCCTCTACGCAGGTTCGTATAGATGTAGTCAATTATGCCATTTGCTATTAGTCTTATGATACATAGCTTGTACACTGCCTTGCAGTACCTATGAACAATACCTATAGAATTACCATACGGACTCCATCTTCTAGGGTACATTATGCACATGTATATGCACTATGTTTAGCAGTACGACTCAAGTAGACTCATACATTGTTATAGGGTTTATTATATTCTGTAGTATAAATACTGTAGATATTTTCCTGTAACAATAACCAAGAATCCTACTATTTGTCTGGACACTTGTTCTGCTCTCAACAAGCACTCTTACAACTCCTGTAACATCCTTACACTCTCAGGTGAGTATGCTGTCAACCTTGTGTTGACTGACTGCTGTTTCTACACAGCTAATAGGTCAGAGTAGGTCAAAGCTGTATGTCCAAATAGGGAAATATATAGGTGGTGTTGAGTCAAAGTTGGGCTCAGTAATGGCATGAATTCTCAAGGGGTAAGGCTTGAAATGTATATCTGGGTACTGTAGTATGTTAACTACATCTTCAGGTTGATATACTTACCATTATGTGTCCAGGAGGAGGAGCATTGAGTGATCAATGGTTAGTAACCATCAAAAATCGCTTTTTTGGGTGATAAAATGTAATAGTGAGTGCTTAAGTGAAGGCAGGCCCTCAAGGTGAGGTAGGTATACTGGAATACATGTTAGACCTTTGTTCCATGTCCAAGAGTGATTAATATGGTACTAGAAGCAATGATATGGATTGATCTTTTGATATTTTGCCTAAAAAGTCAATTTTTAATGACTTAACATGGAATAGTGAAGCCTTTAGACTACCTAGGGCGCTGTAAGTGCTCATAGATACTGTACTATATTGTATCAACCTGCAACGTACCAACAAATGATTTATATGGCCACAGAAGCAATTGTATTCACTGATATCTATGTTATTTTTGAAAAAATGTGATTTTCAGCTAATAAAACATGAATAGGGCATGCTATCCAGTTCCAATGATGCTAAAATTTTGGGAATCATGTCTTTGAGACCTATCAAGTGAGTTTATGACTTTACATTGACCCCTGGGTATGTCAATACCATGATCATGTTTTAAGTGCTCATATAGATTGAGATGTGTGTACTCATACTTTTTGGTCCAGAGGACCTTTAAATGACTTGAAGATATGACCCCCAAGTTTTGAGCATTATCTGAGATATATAGCATGATCCATTCATGTTTTATTGCCTGAAAATCAAATTTTTTTTTTGAAAATAACATAAAAATCAGTGAATACCATCGCTCCTGGGGCCATATAAATCATTTGTTGGTATGGCACAGGTCAATACAATAATAGTACAGTATCTATGAGCACTTACAGCGCCCTAGGTAGTCTAAAGGCTTCACTATTCCATGTTAAGTCATTAAAAATTGACTTTTTAGGCAAAATATCAAAAGATCAATCCATATCATTGCTTCTAGTACCATATGTTGGATATCACAAGATATCAGTATCATTGTTATGATTGATCAAGCTCATAGTTATCTCACACTCATTATTGACACGTACTTACACGTACTTATTTCCTATCACCCCCATTACCAGTATATAAGCAGTAGCTAGATATACGCTACCTCATCCGATTGCCCCTCTCTCAGTGCTGTAGGGGGCAAACGGAATATATTGTGCTTTTCACTCTATTCTGCCGTTGTGCTATATATTATCCCGAGTGGTAATATCGTGTTCTATTTTATTATCCAACACCATATTAATCACTCTTGGACATGGAACAAAGGTCTAACATGTATTCCAGTATACCTACCTCACCTTGAGGGCCTGCCTTCACTTAAGCACTCACTATTACATTTTATCACCCAAAAAAGCGATTTTTGATGGTTACTAACCATTGATCACTCAATGCTCCTCCTCCTGGACACATAATGGTAAGTATATCAACCTGATAATGTAGTTAACATACTACAGTACCCAGATATACATTTCAAGCCTTACCCCTTGAGAATTCATGCCATTACTGAGCCCAACTTTGACTCAACACCACCTATATATTTCCCTATTTGGACATACAGCTTTGACCTACTCTGACCTATTAGCTGGTAATTACAGCTTATTCCTGCCATGTGATGCCTTAGTTTTACTTCAGGCATATATAATCTGTGCAGACACTATGCCTATATCACTGGTATGTAAAATATTCTACTGTTACTTCAACTTTTGACAGCACAGCCACAGGCCCAAACCTCGAAGCAGAGCCACTATTAGCCCACATAACTGCCCTAATTTTGCTTCAGGTACCTATTGTACTTGTATAAATACTGTACAGACTGTAATTAGAGAGAATACCTAGGCACAAGCATGCTTTTAGGCCGCTTTGCTGGTATTCTAAATATGGTAATAAAACAGCTTTGACCGGAGCTATGGCTGTAATTTTGCTTCAGGGACCTATTATACATCTAAAAACACTATATACATCCTTATTAGCAAGAATATCTGCTGTACAAGCAGGCTTTTTGGCCGCTTTGCTGGTATTCCAAATTAGGCAGTGATGTACAGCTTTGACCAGAGGTAATCTAAATCTTTTCATTCAATCCGAACCATTACAGCACCCCATGGGCCAAGGTACAGTGCTCAAATATTAATACATTACCTATAGCCTTTTTTGGGCTTGCTACCACTCCAGAAATGTCCAAAATAGGCCCATAAATCACTGATTTTTTTTGAAGCTGTCCACAACTGCAATCCACCGGTCACATGACCGGATCAATGTGCACCGGCACTGCTGCTTTAGCTATAGCTCAATATGGCGACTTTTTTATTTCCAAATTTAGCTAAAACAGACAGTTCAGTCACCCACATATTTGGTCTTATTAGTCTATACTGTTGTTACATTGACCTTACTAAAAAGACCCAAAAACCTAGGCAAAACCTGGGCAGCTAAGGTCATGACCTTGGGATTCAGGTCATGACCTGGGAATTAGGTCAGGTTGGTCTTTTCCTGGTTGGTAGGTCATGGCCTGGGGTGAGATATGATATGGCTTAGGTGGGGCAGGGCATGGTCTAGGTGAGGGAGGGCATGGTCTAGGTGAGGGAGGGCATGTACTAGGAGGGGGAGGGTATGGTCTAGGAGGGGGAGATATAGTCCAAGAGGTGTAGGGTGAGGGTGGAGGATGGTGAGATAGAGAATATAAACAAGAATGAAATATCATAGAAAATATCATAGAATAATGACTTGAAATTTCTAGAAACATATTGGGATTTTTTACATATTCGTAGATTATGACAGGATTAAGCTAAGTCACAGTGCCCTGTTCTGGGTGGTCAGGGAAGCATGGGACTTACCTGACCTAGCTGATTCAGGTCATGACCTACCTGACCTAGGCCAATTTAAAAATTACTAAATTAGGAAAATTTTCAATTTTTGCAGTGGATGAGGTCAAAGCTGTTTTTATTACCAAATAAGGCAATTTTCAAACACCTTAACCAGGTGTATATTTTTTAATAGAGTTAGATACATGTGGAAATTTTTATAAATTACTATATTAGGCAATTTTATTTCAATAGACTTTTATTTCTTAATTAGGCAATTTCAAAACTTTTGCAGTGGATGAGGCCAAAGCTGTTTCCATTGCCTAATTGAGAAGTGACAAATTTGCAGTGGATGAGGTCAAAGCTGTTTTCACTACTTAATTAAGAAATGACAAAACTGAACACACAAACTATGTACACTCTTTTCCTAAGGACAATAGCTTGTAGTAAACATCTAGACCTTTTGTTTATACACAGAATAGGTTGCTCACCTAAAATGAAGCCAATCCTGTGGTGGGAAGGGGCTGAATGGCAAAATATTTTTTGGATAACCTTTGATTGTAGTGGATGTGGCTAAAGCTGTATGCTCATAAAAGGAAATCAATGAAAAGTATTGAGTCTAAAGATTGCTTGATATAACATGCAGATTGGCATGGATAAGGGTGATCCTTTTCATCCCCTGATACCCTGATATGCTGTCTACTCATTCTGAGTCTCAGATATATTTAGATGGCCCCTGGGAGATCAGTCTTTATTGATCTTTGAACTTTCTCATCAAAAACCCTCATTTTTTCAAAATCAGAGGATAAGTATCAGAGCATCCAGGGCAGGGTGGGCCACAGGCTTCTAGGACATTGTACCCTGGTATAATAGGTACATTTAGATGGCTCAGGAGTAGCTTATACTGTGCTGGGAGAGTGGGTAATAATTGATCTCTGTATATGTATGCATAAATTTGCTTTTTTTGACCATCAAATCATTAATAGAGGCAGCTGTAGGCAAGGAATAGTGTACCAGGACCTGATATAGCATGTCTGTAGCAAAATATTACAACTATCTGAAGTTCAAGATGTGATGATAAGTTTGACACAAGTATCAGACACTTAAGAACCCAGGACTACTGATACATCAAGATAAGGGAAGGGGTTGTGAGGGATGTTAGAGTTTTGGTGCAATATCCAACTCAGCCATATAACCGGTTATATGGCTGAGTTGGATATTGCACCAAAACTCTAACAAGGAAAAGGTTCTGATATCAATCTATATACTCCTAGCATGCTATATGCCAAGCTAGACAGTCTTCTCTTGCCTACAGCTCCCACTATTAATGATTTAACAGGCAAAAAAGCAAAATTTATGCCTAATTAGACACATATCACTTATTACCCACTCCCTCAGCACAGTATAAGTTACGCCTGAGTTGTCTAAATTTCCCTATTATACCAGGGTACAATATCCTAGAAGCCTGTGGCCCACCCTGCCCTGGATGCTCTGATACTTATCCTCTGATTTTGAAAAAATGAGGGTTTTTGATGAGAAAGTTCAAAGATCAATAAAGACTGATCTCCCAGGGCCATCTAAATATATCTGAGACTCAGAATGAGTAGACAGCATATCAGGGTATCAGGGAATGAAAAGGATCACCCTTATCCATGCCAATCTGCATGTTATATCAAGCAATCTTTAGACTCAACACTTTTCATTGATTTCCTTTTATGAGCATACAGCTTTGGCCACATCCACTACAATCAAAGGTTATCCAAAAAATATTTTGCCATTCAGCCCCTTCCCACCACAGGATTGGCTTCATTTTAGGTGAGCAACCTATTCTGTGTATAAACAAAAGGTCTAGATGTTTACTACAAGCTATTGTCCTTAGGGAAAGAGTGTACATAGTTTGTGTGTTCAGTTTTGTCATTTCTTAATTAAGTAGTGAAAACAGCTTTGACCTCATCCACTGCAAATTTGTCACTTCTCAATTAGGCAATGGAAACAGCTTTGGCCTCATCCACTGCAAAAGTTTTGAAATTGCCTAATTAGGAAATAAACCCTAATGAAATAAAATTGCCTAATATAGTAATTTATCAAAAGTGTAGAAAAACATAAAACCAATTAAAGTGTTTGAAAATTTCCTAATTTGGTAATAAAAACAGCTTTGACCTCATCCAGTGCAAAAATATTAAAATTTCCTCATTAGTCATTTTGAAGATGCTTTAGGTCAAGACCAAGTCCACCCAGGTCAAGACCAAGGTGACCTAGTTTGAGACCAAGGTGACCTAGGTCAAGACCAACCTAACCTAGGTCAAGACCAAGTTGCCCAGAGCAAGTGGTTCTACCCCTCCTGCTCTGCCTACTCTATTGAAAGGTGATAAGCTTAACTAAATATAGGTGGGGGAAAAGTGCTCTTAGCAATAGAGAATAGGTTCTCTGAGCCTGTATTTATACTAATATTTGATACATGAGAATATTCTACTATATAAGTTTACTGACTAGAAATGACTCATATTGATTAGAGTCATGACTTGTAATGACTTTCCTCCATTACTACCAACATGAGTCTGAATATGACTCCGCTTGTATATTCCAACATACTCCACATACCTAACACTGGCCTGTAAGACCCCACCATGTTGTGGCCACCCTCAGAAACAATTCCCCAATCCCTCTATCAATTGTTCTGATCTCTCCCACAGCATCTCAATCATTCCACTGTCCCTCTCCCCAGGTATCCATTAACACAGCCTCCCTTATCAATCCTAGCACCTGTCCTCCCTTTTCCTGGTGATCCTGTTCTTTGGTCTCCCCCCTCCTACATCAGCAAAAAATAAGATTCCTTCCCAGGCCTGTAAATGGACCCCAGGCCTGGGCATAGACCCTGACATGCCCAGGCCTGCATGAGTGTACCCTAACCTGGAGTGGGTCAGGGCATACTAAGGAAGGAAGGATTCGCTGGTGCAGGTTGTGCAGAATTCTCAGCCTGCGCAGGTTACGCAGGATGATTTAGTCTGCGCAGGTTACGCAGGATTCATTACCTGACAGGCTATACAGAATTATCATCAAAATTTTGTCATGATTAAAGACTAGTTATATACATAGTAACGCACGCATACATGTAATCTACAATGGCCGAATAAGAAATAAGAAACATACAAGACCAGGTAAAGAAGGCATGTTGCCATAGACCAGCATAGCCATCACGAATCATAGTGTGAGGAGAGTCGACAGCAGAAAACAAGTCGGAAATAGCGCATATGACTGAGCATAAACATACGCATGGTTATTGTGACTGAAGAACAGATCAGATACACGCTATTGCTAAAATATAGTATACACACATACAAATGTTGTTCCCTGAGAGTTGGAACCTGTAAGAGGATGCACAAACTTCGAAGACATGATGAATTGTACACGACAATGAAAAGAACGGTAGCAACGGCAGCTGTGGATGACAGCAAGGATAAACAAGGCGAGAGCGTAAAAATTTTAAGCTGCTTTTCCGGTCAACAATAAGGAAGAAACTCACTGAGGTCTCTAAACCTCCAGGTCAGACTTTCCCTGATAACTCAGCCCTAAGAAACTCTGCATTTGGCACAAGTAGACTGTCAGTGATATTTGAAGCAATATAGATAGTGGTATATTGTAAATCGCGTTGATGTCAAGGCAGTATATTGGATGTGTAAGAGAGTTCAACATGTAAATGTGAGGAACATCGAGGGAGGGAACAAAAGCGCGATGAAGCAGTGGCTGTGCTACCGCGGTAAGTACATCAAATGTCGTTTTGTTACTATTACTAAACTTACTCTTAGCTAAGAAAGGAAAGGAAAATTGATGCGGTTCCATTGAGGAACAGTCGGGATGATATTGAAAACAACGTGCCTACTGTACTCAGTTGCAGCATGAAAATAGCACTTATTTCAACGCTAATTGCGACTGCAGTTGCTTGCTTCTTGCTTGATTCCCTTCCTTAGTGCTGTAGGTGAACCGTAAGCTGCTTAGAGTTCCATTTTATTCTTTATGATGCTGTACATGGATGTACTATCATTTCCTTTCTTGATCAATGTAGATGCATTCTTCTCTGCCTGGGCTTGAGCCTTGCAAGTCCAGTTATGGACATGAAGATAAAGTATCAAGCATTGTAACACAGGTATGGGCATGCAAAGCATACTGGATGCCCTGCTCCAGGCTATACAGGCCTGTACAGACTCATACAGGATCTATACACCAGATCCAGGCTCATGAAAAATTTATATACCTGGTCCAGGGTCCTGCAGAATTACATGTCCTGACACAGGTTGGCACAGAATGTACTACCCTGGTCCAGATACAGCCATCCTGGACTAGCCTGTACCAGGAAAGGCCAGGCTGGACAGTCCTTGCGCAGACAGCGCAGGCCTGGGAATGTCTTTTGCTTTTTGCTGATGTACACTCACACACACTTCTCTACCTCTTCCAGACACTCCCTTACCCCTCCCAGACACTCTTCTACACTCCTCTACCCATCCCCTACCCATCCCAAAGCATACCCTATTCAACCCTAGGTCATGACCTGAGGCTGAAGGATAGGCCCAGGATTCTGGGTCTTTTTAGTCAGGTCAATGTAACAAAAGTGTAAGCTAACAAGACCTAACAAGTGGTTGCCTAAAGTGTTGTTCTTGCCATAGAATACTCTAATTTTGCTTCAGGTATATATATACTATGTAGAAACCATGCCTGCACCACTAGTATATTGAACATCCCTACTTTTATTTCGATTTTTCACAGCACAGCCACAGACCCAAACATTGAAGCAGTGCTACTATTACACCATATACCTGCTTCAATTTTGCTTTAGGTATCTACTGTACATCTATAAACACTGTGTAAACTGCTATTAGATAGAATACCCAAGCATAAACAAGCTTTTAGGCCGCTTTGCTGGCATTCTAAATATGGTAATAAAACAGCTTTGATCACAGCTATTGCTGTAGTTTCACTTCAGGGACCTCTTATATATGTAAAGATCCTATCTGCACTCATACAGGGCAGAATATTGATGTACAAGCAGGCTTTTAGGCCACTTTTACTGTTTTGATGGTATTGGTAATGCTCAGCTAGCTTTGACCAAACATCATCTAGATTTTTCAATGCAATCCATCCCCTTATGGTGCCTAATCCACCTTGGAGTAGTGCTCAAATATTAATACATTATATATAGTCTTTTTTGGGCTAGCTACCATCCCAGAAATATCCATATTTGGCCTGTAAACCACCCATTTTCATGCAGCCACCCAAATCTGCAATCGACAAGTCACATGACCTTATCAAATGCGTACCAGCTGACTACTGAGTTGATATTTTTATTCCCCCAGTACTGGCAGTACAGTAGCTTACTGGCCTTAGTAAATTATTCCCCAGAGTAACTACTGGGGGTATTTATATGTTACAACTGAACTGGCTGCTTGACCCAGAGTTTGGTCAGGGACATTATGGCATTATGCTAGCTGGAGCCAGAGTTTGCCCAGGAGTGTCCTAGTTGTGTTGTATTGGTTTTGGTTTTGGTTATTGTTGGACACACACACACACACATGATTATTTGGTTATTTGGGTTTTCGATTGGACATATGCACACAACTTAGACAATAGTCTATGCTAGTTCAGTTCATAGAACTTACTAGACCTTGTTGCACTACACTAGTTCAGTTGTTTCACTACACTGGCTGGTGTATCATCTTACATTCAATATCTTAACTTTCTTTGGAGAATCTTTGACAACCCAGCCTTGCTCCCTTTAAATAAATCAATAGTCTGGTTAGGCGTGGTCTTGTATTTGTTAGGTTGTTTTCTAGCACCTTTCACATACCAGTACAAAACAAGCCAATTATTGTACTAACATGTTAATATAGTCAAAACTAGTTTGCTAGCCCACAGTCTTTACAATTACACATTTTTATAGTCTGGAGGCCTCTGAGCCCCAACTCTTTAACATCATTAAAATTACATCCCTTAACCAATCGTCACTCTTTTGTAACTTTTCTATCAGTTTTGTAGGTGTATGTGCCCTTGTGTGAATAAATCCATGTTATTAATCTACTCAAGAGACTTCTGAACTCATATATTCATTAGTTCATTAAGCTAGCTGACCATCCATGGCGGTGGCTACCTCATCATTGTCAAAGTCAGCTCTTCTCATGGCACAAGTATGGACATATGGAGTGTCATCCAGTGGTTCTTCTTCCTCCTCATTGCTAGTCTCTTCATCTGATCCCGGCTTGTCAGGGCTGTATACCACTTCCTTGCCTGATTCAGGGACACAGAGATTTGGAATTTGATCAAGGATAGGGTCACCCCCTTTTCTAATCCTCTGGACTTCCTCATCATCTTCATTATCATTAACCATATGATCTAGCTGCTCTTTTGATAGGTCTATCAAGTTGTGGATGTTTTCGGGTAATTTGACAGGTTCATAGCATGAGAGGTGTGGTAGTACTCTGAAGGCTCCTACCTTACTCTTAAGTACTGTACCATCCATTTCAGCAATGATATATGATCCTCCTCTAGTACATCGGATGACTACCATAGGTCCCTTATGTAGGAATTTATGGATAGGCAGATTTGCAAGTGCCTCCGTGTATAAACCTGAACTGATTCATATGGACTGGAGTCATAATGTGTCAATATTGCATTGACTCATTTGTAGTACATATTTACTGTGCATGACTGTGCAATGATTCTAAATGACTTGCCTGGACTTATAGCAAGTCAATTCCCTTATATAGTGTAGTATACAGTTGTATGGTATATAAGTACCTAGTTTTATGGAATGAGACCCCATTGGGTTGTTGACCCAGGGCTTTACCCATCTCTACCCTCTGGTGTGCTTTTGTCCCTACATTTGGAGGATGAGCATAGCTTGTATCTGAATTTTCCCCCTTTACAACAACACCTTATACCAAGGATACATTTTTCAGTCAAGACTCTTTTCAATAGATGTGTTCCTAACCTGGACTAGTGATCCTGGCTTGAAATCATAATCAAAAATGGTATGCCAATATTTCTTTTCAAATTCCCTTAATTCCCTATGCTTGTTTTTGTTGGATTAAGTAATCTGACACACCTATGACTTGTGAGAAAGTGTTATCTTAAGGACATATGTCCAAAGACCAAAGTCCCATACTAAGGCAGTGTAATATGTAAGTCCAAAGATGTTAGTTGGGATTAGTAGTCAGCTTTGACACTTAAGAGATACAAGTTCATAGTTGTTATCCATGGCCAGATAGCTCAGTTGGTTAGAGCATCTTGGGATTTCACCAGAAGGTCCTGGGTTCAATCCCCAGTCTGGACACTTTGTATAAATCATACCTTTAACAGTTTTCTGAGACTCGCTCATGCATTGCTGCTATGAAAGTCCAGTGTTTTGATAAAGCTTGGGCAACAATATCCAAGTAACTCCTCATAAGTCAGAATATGGTTAGGTGGATTGACTAGCCAAGTCAATTCAACTATATCAAAGGGTAGCAGTGGTTCTGCCCCGGCTATGAGGGAGTTTTCTGAAAGTTTTTTGAAAATTTTGGATAGCAGAATGGCCCATATTGATGTCCCTTAGGGATCTGTAAACAAGGAGGATTATTGGCCACTTCTATGCCTATCAGGCATAGATTAGTATTATACTTCATACTATTGACAAGCATGGGTTTCCCATCAATTTAGCACATGACTTCATAGTAAGCCACATCAACACATTGCAGAGCAATTTACTTCTTAACATCCACTCTTTTCATGCCCAAAGTCACACCTGACCACAAAAGTGACCCTAAGAAAAAGAGAACCCACCATGACCAAAGAAATGGCACAACTGTACAGAAGCATCTAGACTGGCACTTTGATGCCAAAGGTTACAGTAAATATAAAGAAGTCTGCCTTGCCTTTTACTTTTAATTGCTGAGACATGACACCCAAGACATGGACACGATCATGACTGATGGACAATCTGGACAGTATTGGAGAATGAAGCCTGATGGTTGTGAGCTGACCAATTGTCTTAGATATGACTTTCCTTCCTCAACCCACCAACTCGTAACCTTGTTGGTGAAATTATGCATGTTTGTCAAGGCAAGTGACAGAAAAATTGTACTGGAGAAGTTTGCTGAGGTTATACCCTGTGAGGTCCAGTACCAGATCCTATCTCTTTGGGATTGGTAAGTTACCGCCCTCTGATACTTGGTTCGTCTCTCTGAAGGCTGAAGGAATTGTGGAGAGCTACTGCCACCTGATCCTCCAGAGTCTTGGGATACTGGCTGTACCAGAGGGTAGCACAGAGAGTTTCTGCCACCTCATTCTGATACATTCACCAGGGAGTACAGGGGAGTGCGGAGAGCTATCGCCACCTGATACTCTGGAGGTTTCTGGAATTCTGGAACATCCTATGCCTTTCATCACTCAGTAGTGAATAAGTTAGCCAAAACTCAGGCCCCAGGCCCATAAATTAAGCAGATCATGAAGTGCTATGTACTGAATACATGCATGTAAGAACTAAAGGAATGCATACTACAAAACAGAGTTGAAAAAAAGAGAAGACAAAACAAACATACATTGGTTTATACAGTTACATCAAGATAAAATGAGGGAGAGGAGGGAGGGTGATGAAAAATCGACTTGATCAAGCAAGATCTAAGTCAGATATCAGTTACAGTACACAGGCAAAAAACATTGATCTAAGCGCACTGAGAGCCCTGATATCCAAGATCTGACAACTAGGTTGACTTCAGAGGCTGTAGATGTGTATAGATCTGTTATGGATCTGTTATGGGCTCTGTTCAGTGAAAGATCAGTTAGATCAGTGAAAAAGTGCACCAATTCCTTTGATCTGGGACTCTGTGAGCAAGAGCTAGAGTCTGTGCAGTCAAAAGGAGGTGCTGTGAGGTGATGTTTGAGCTATCAGAGCTGTATAGAGTGGACAGATGTCCTTACCAGTCACCAGAAGCAAAGTTGATGGTGGGGGAAGGAAGGAAAGAAGCACAGGACCTTGTCAGATTTCTAATCATGTTCTCACAGGCCTCTGCTTAGAACTCCGGCACCTGTAAGAACTAAAAACTTGACATGGACACTGGCTGATCATCTGTCAAAGTGGCAGCTGACCAGAGATGGTCATGTGCTGAAAAACTCGAAATGCAAAGTTCAAGTTGTAGAGTGCTGGATTTTGAAAATGAAATCACAGAAGAATGAAGATAGGTAGCGCTTCAGTTATTTTTGCAATTTGTTAAGGACATTGCAGGACCGCACAGTACTGCAATGAAGTGCGCCAGACTTGCAATGAATTCATGTGCACTGAAAAGTGATGAATTGTGCATTGCAAGTCCTGGATGTTTGCAGAGGCCTTCAGAAAGTCTCCCTACCCTTGGAATCTGCCTTCATGTCAAGCATTGTAGCGCAGAGCATTATGCCCCCTGAAACTTGCCATGTCTTTCTTGAATTAATGAGATGAGTGAATCGCAATCAAGTGTCATAAGGTGAGGACTTGCAGTATAGTATAAAGAAATATGAACCAAATGAAGTGGGGTAACAATAAGGCCAAAAGATTGAATAATAAATAACAGAGTTCTGATGGGGGCACTACCTACTTTGCACAATGCTCGCTTCACTTGGGCATGACTCCTTTTGTTTGGGCATTGCTCATTTCATTTGGTCGTTACTTGCTTGATTTGGGCATTGCTTCTCTCATTTGAGCATTACTCATTTCATTTGGGCATTGCCTGCTTGATTTGGGTGTTTCTCCATCACTTGGGCATTGCTTGCTTGATTTGGGGGTTGCTCCCTCACTTGGGCGCTACTGGCTTCACTTGGGCATTGCTCCCTCACTTGTGTATGATTGTCATTGTCATTGTTATCCCTGGTGTGGATACTAGGCTAGGTTCCTTCTTCCAAATACACAAGCTCCCTATAGTATGTCAATGAGGAGATTTGAAAGGCAGGTCTGCAGCTGAATAAAAAGGTAAAATCTTGCTTTTCAATGAGTTCACTGAAAATACCTTCTTGAAATGTCTTGTTGGCTGTAGCAATCACATTCAGCTCTTGCTCAGACCACTCTCTCTGCATTCCATCAAACTGTATATCACCTATTGCCTCATCTAATAGTTCTGCAAGGTGTCATTAGAATAACAAGTCAATCAAATAGAAAAGAAAAACCTCCATAGTGTTAGAGAATCAGGTGACCAGGATCAAGGAGTACCTTGTCCCAAATCAAGTGACCTTGAAACAGGAGGGAAATAAATGTTGACACTAGCTGGGATTGAACCAGCGACCACACAGTACTCTAGACTGGTGCTCTAACCAACTGAGCTATAGTGCCAATGGTTAGAGTATGGATGTTAAGCCATATATCACTATGAGGATTGTTAGTCACTCAACTGGCCCACATTTATGTTGTACTGAAGCAGTTAGTATTAGTACTAGAATGATGTAACTAGAGTCCAATTGCTAATGCCAACACATAGTATTCCCATCTGGATTGATGTGTATGCAACTCTATCGGAACCCCCCCCATAATCTGGTTTGGTCATATGGGTCTTCAGTGAGTCTTTGAGCCATTGCTCTCTAATTTTTGCATTCATTGCCAATCCTTCCCTGATGGATGCACCTTTCATTTCCTTGAGCCAAATTGCAAAGTCTTCCTTGCACTCATGCATTTTTGATTGGTTAAAAGCATTTTGTCCCCTTTTGCAATACATCTCTTCATACAAGTCCATCAATATTCTCTGTGTTGTTGTTGTTGAATCAGGTGGTCCAGGAGTGGTGGGCGGATGTGAGGGTTGGCCCCTACTTACTATTGCTTCAAGAAGATAGGCAAGCTGAAATTACACACTGGATAGAAGAAGAAGGAGGAATGTGATCCATCTCCTTGTTGTCATCCAATAGCCTGGTATAGCATGTTTCAAAAAGGTCAAGAAGGGATGGATTTCCACATGCAGTTTCTGTAGGTATCTTGCAAAGAAGCAGGAGCATCCTCCAGAGAGAGGCTTGCCTGTCTAACCAGCAGGGGATCAGTAAAAGAATTGGTGAACCAGGAAATGATCTCAGATGCCTAGGGGGGGGGATTTGGTGCTGGTGCATGGAGAAGGAAGCATTGGGCAGAGAACACATAGAGGAAGATACATCTACCACAGCTCTCTCAACTTGGCTGGATCATAGGTATTTAGCAGAATGTTGGAATCTTTCAACAGATGACACACCTCTGAGAAGCTCTGTCCAGTGTTAATCTCTGATCTTTCAGATGTTCATTGTTATCAGATCTAGCCCCCAGCTTTAGTACAAAAAAAAACTAAACTGGAAGAAATAGATGTGCCTTGGAACAGCAGCACCACAATGACCACAATTAGATGATGCCTTTGTAGTTTTCTCCTCTTCATTTGGTGTTGTTGCATTCAACATGCCACCGACTTTATTGGAGGCTCTTGCCAAAGTTCTGTTATGCATCATCATAGAGAGACCTGGGCTGATAAAGAGAAAGTCGGTAAGATTATCAATGAATAAAGAAATAATCACACATCTCGGGATGGCAATTCTATGTGATCTCCAAGACATTAAGAGAGGATTGACAAGTGGCAAGCTGCACAGATGGTGGTGATTGAAACAAAAGAGTTAAAATGAAAGAGATGCTAGAGCAGGCTGATTAGATGCTGTTGGTTAATGAAGACTCTTAGACTCTGAGATGGCTCTGAGATGGCTCTGAGATGGCGGTTCAAGACTACTATTAGATCATTATCAAGGGTTGTAGTTACACATCATTTGTATATATGTGTTTGTCCACAGCCTCGATTGAGCAGCCCAGGACAAATATCCAACACTCCCCCTCTGCGAAACAAAGAGAGCTCCCCCTAAGCTATAAATATAATCAAGCATGAAAATCAATATACTCCTCCTCTTCAAAGGGTGGACAAGTAGGATGAGCAGAAAAACCATAAGTATCAATAGGAGTAATGAAATGTGAAGAGATGTTATTGGGAGGGTTGTGAGTGATGTGTGCAGTGTCATATGTGTGATTAAGACACCAGTGCTTGACTTCCTCTGGCATGTCCTTGACACAGTTAGAAGCCTTGTGCAACATACCTCCACAACGGTGACAGCCATCCATAGACATATCGCACCAGCGATTTCCGTGACTGTCTATAAATCCTTGTCCATCTTCATGGCCGCTTCCATTGGAAGCTCCCCCTCTTCCTCCCCCTCTACCACTAAAACTTTCCCTAGTACCAGATCCATTCCGACTTCCTCCTTTACTTCCCTTTCAGAAAGCTGTAGCATAAGCATGAGCAGCCTCTACACGGGAGGATGGTTCAGACGGGTTATTAATCCCATCTAAAATTTCATCGGCTCTCTTCTCAGGGTCAAATGAAACCATAGCACTCTCAAGAACAGTGCGGCAGGTTTTAAGATTGGGCTCGCCAGTAGGTTGGGCGAGAAGAGATGTTTTCCAGGCCTCGAATGATGAATGAAGGTTCTGGAGCATGATATCCTTGTGATAACTATCAGAGATTGTTTCACCGGAAGGGAGTAGTGCCTGAAGACGAGCACGCATATCATCCAAAGCATCAAGATAGACTTTGGTTGGTTTAAGCGGATCATGCGTAATGCGGTGATAGGCAGCACGTGTAGCTGAACGTGAGGAAAATGATGATTTTTCAAAATAGGAGACAAGTGCACTCCAGATTTCGGAAGCATTTGTCTTATCCTTGTAGATGTTTCGGCAGTCTCGATTAGTGAGGGATTTAATGATGGACGCAGCCTGTGAGTTGAGTCGATCCCATTCCTTGGCATCAGCAGCCTCTGATGGATGTGAAGTCAACCCTGTGGCAATCTTGGCGCTCTGACCATCTGCACTAAGCACCATTTGCAGAACATCCTCTTTCCAGTTGCTCCAGTCATCAGCATTTGTAGTGGAAAGTAGGGGAATGTTCCTTCCAAGATTAAGAAGAGCTGAAAGTGTGGCCATAGTGAATGAATATGAGTCGTTGAAAAGGAATTGGGGATGGGATGATGAAATGAGTGAGATTGAGTGATTGGGTGAAAAGTAAAGCTCCTAGATGATGAATAAAACTCCTAGATGTATAGTGTGGACACGGGGCCCATAACCTGTTGGTTAATGAAGACTCTTAGACTCTGAGATGGCGGTTCAAGACTACTATTAGATCATTATCAAGGGTTGTAGTTACACATCATTTGTATATATGTGTTTGTCCACAGCCTCGATTGAGCAGCCCAGGACAAATATCCAACAGATGCCATCAAAACTGATTAACTTTATTGCCACAATACACAGCTACTAACTGACCACCATCATGCACAAGACTGTAGCTACAGACTTCACCACCAAACATTCACTGCCAGTACCTCAGTATATTACCTCTGAAAAAGGGACAGAAGTATAATATATTTTTCCCCTGAATTTTAGCATTTTTTTCCAATGAAAAAGAGTGAATATTGCCTCAGAAATAGGCATGGGAAAATAAGTCCTTTTTTGGTGTCTATTTTGGTCAAAATAGGGCGCTAATTATGCCATCAATTTTGTTTGATTTATTACTAATTTTTTGGCATCAATTTCTTTCATATTTCTTTAGACAAAGAAAATATATTTCAATGGTAATATGTTAACTATTTTGGCTGCAAAATATTGGAGTACTGAGGACTATAAGGCTATTAGTACAACACTATAGTTGTTATACTGAGCATAACAACACTGTACTAAGACGGGTAGCACACTGCTTGGGTTAGCTGAAGGGCGCTCCAGTGTGTTTAACTTCAACAAGTGCCACAGTTCCCTTCAACAGGTTATGGGCCCCGTGTTCTAACTGTGCATTTCGTTGTTGTGTTCTTGTTACCTCTTTACTTGTGTGCTCCTCAGTAGTTCTATACTATTGTTGTCTTTCTATACTATCAATTGGCTCAGTTGGCTATTATCACTATGTCTACCACTTCTACCACTTCCAGCTCTTCTTTCAAAGTTCTTTCCAAGGACAATTACACTGAATGGGCTGGTAATATGAAGGCATCTCTGATGTCTCAAGGTCTATAGAGACTAGTGACTGGCAGAGAGGCTAAACTCTCTAACTCAAAGGAGGATGCAG
Source organism: Rhodocollybia butyracea (assembly GCA_015501585.1). NCBI lineage: Eukaryota > Fungi > Basidiomycota > Agaricomycetes > Agaricales > Omphalotaceae > Rhodocollybia > Rhodocollybia butyracea. The sequence goes on from JADNRY010000002.1 coordinate 645,971, forward strand.
ATAAATTGGAGAAGTGGGAAATCAAAGCTGAAAAGGCTGCTGGCTTGATGTTTCTTGCTATCAGTGTGCCTCAGCAGGTCCCTATTACTATGTGGAAAATCCTAGAGAAGCAGCATGTGTCAAAGAAGCCTGGTGCTAGGTTTAATGCCTACAATGCACTCTTCACTATCACAAAGCTGGCTGATGAATCTCTTATGGATATGGCTAGTAGAGTGGAAGCTGCTATGGCTGACATTTAAAATCTTCGACCCCCTGCTGCTCCTATTGCCTCTGGATCCATTGGTTCACATTGGACACTCTGGACTCTGAGCTTCAATCTATGGCTCTCATTTGTGCACTCCCTGAGGAGTATAAACATCTATCATCCAACTTGCTTATGCAGGACAATCTTGACAAAGACATGATTCTTGCTGCTTTCCTTGCTGGACAGCAGAATCAAGCTCATGCTGAGCAATCTGTCAATAGAGCACAAGCTGCTCAACAGAAGAAAAAAGGGGGCAACTCCAACTGGAAACATAGGACTGGGGAACCTAAAGGTTATTGTTCTTGTTGTGGAGCATCAGGAAAAGGCATATGAACTCAAGGCAACTTGAGCAAAGGTTGAACCATTTTGTTTGGCTTAAGTCAACGTAAGCTGACTTAAGCTGACTTGAGTTGACTTGGAGCCAACTTGGGACAACCTCACAAACCTCACCCATCACAAGTTTATGAGGTTGCTCCCAAGTTGGCTTAAGTTGGCTCAAGTAGTTTTATTTACTCCTGTTGTTAATGGCAAAGAAGTTAGAGATGTTTTGTTTTCTAGAGTATTACATGTCCCTGCACTTAATAATAATCTCCTCTCAGTTCTTACTTGACTAAATACAAAGGCTTTACTGTAAAAATTCTTAGAGATACTATGGAGTTCTCACTTAATTGTTCTGTCCTTTTCACTGCTTCAGTTAATAATAAATCTGTTGGTTACCTTAATGGACATACTGTTAGTACAGAAGCTGAATGTGCACATGTTGGGTCGACTCTACCTCTTGATCTTGAGCTGTGGCATAGATGCTTCTTTCACTACAATCTGAGTGATGTTAGCAAGCTGTCTAAAAATCGGTTGGTTGAGGGCTTTAAACTCGATTCTAGTGCAAAACCAGACCCAGTATGTGAACCATGTCTTGGTGGAAAGATGCATGCCAATCCTTTTCCTAGCAGTGAGACTTGTGCTTTTGAAATTTTAGAACTTTTTCATATGGATGTACATGATACTGGTGTAATCTTGCCTTCTGGCTACTGCTACTGGATCCCCTTTATATGTGACAAATTGTGACACACTTCAGAGCAGTTGTACTACTCAAGAAGAAGAGTGAAGCTTTTGATGCATTCAAGCAGTTTAAGGCCTGGGCAGAGAATTCTACTGGTAAAAAGATCAAGAAGATCAGACATGACAAAAGTGGCAAGTTTATATCCAAGGAATTTGAACAGTTCTTACAGCACAAGGGAATTGAAGTACAAAAGACAACTAGGAATCAACCTCAGCAGAATGGAGTTGCTGAACAGCTTAACCAGACATTGGCTGAATTACTGATGGCAATGCTACTTGAATTGGGTTTACTAAAGACATTTTGGACTGAATGCCTGGCTGCACTTGTTTATGTGTTAAATTGATGCCCAACGTCTGCTGTTCCAGATGTCACTCCTTTTGAAGCCTGGTATAAAATTAAGCCTAAAGTCGACAATCTGCGTGTCTGGGAATGCATTGCTTTGTTGAAGAGAACAGCACTTGTTGAAGTTAAACACACTGGAGCGCCCTTCAGCTAACCCAAGCAGTATGCTACCCATCTTAGTACAGTGTTGTTATGCTCAGTATAACAACTATAGTGTTGTACTAATAGCTTTATAGTTGCTCAGTACTCCAATAGACACCAAACAATGAAATGAATCAAAGAAATGTGAATATTGATTTGGACTCTTTCTAACTATGTAAGGAATAGGTATTTGTTGGGTTCTATTTGTACTGAAACGCATGAGGCATGAAAATGGGTGTCCACAATTGTGCGTGCATACATATTTTCAACAGTCACCACTCAAACTGAAGAAATAACTCTAAAACTAAGTAAACTAGGCAAAATAGTGAACTAGAAGGAATATGAAGAATGTAATCAAACTTTACTATAAAAGTATATACTTTAGAGATAGAATATGGTCGTGGGAAGGTGATTAGGTAAGCAGATGTGTGACAGCACTATGTACACTCAACAGATTAGTTTATCTATATATGACCAAACAGACGCACCTAGAAATGGGTAGATCTACAGTGGTGGCGCTTAATAATGCAATGCGGTAGCAGATTTACCTACGATTTGCTTATATCTCACTCATAACTACATGAAATCATTAGGTCCAAATTGTGAAAATAATTTATGGTATAAAAGGACTCTGATTCAAAACTCAAATTATTGCCAAATATGGTAATTTTATTGATATTGCCAGAAGCTGGAAATTTTGTGCAGGCCCATATCTCATGGCAGAGACACCCAATTCAAAAATAGTGAAGAGTGGCCTAGTCTGTTTTTGAAGGGGGATCAGCCTACAATGACAATTTTCTCCTAAATTACATCTCCCCTGGTTTATTTTTGAGTGGATCTCAATATTGTTAAATATGTAGCAAAACAGTCTTTACTTGGCATAATCTCAACATCTGACAACTTTTTGAAATGTGCATTGGATTCTTAGGATAATATAGATTATGTACACAACTTGAACCTAGGAATTTGCTTTGATTTTGAGAGACATACAAGCACTTCATTGCATTGCATTATTAAGCACTGCCACTGTAGGTAGATGAGAGTTGATTTTGGATATCGCCAACCTCACAACGACGCATGGTTGGCTAACGATGAAAGGGGCTGGAGGAGTAGGACACAGGTACGACCAAGAATTTAGCCAATACCGCAAGGACCAGTGATGTGTGTGTTGGTTCTTGACCTTGTTGTCCTCTGTGGAATTGGGCCCGCAGTTGGCTCGCATGGTGATATTCAGTATCGGGAGAGGGATAGCCTTCTGGTTGTAGCTTGCAGAAAACCTATCGCTGGAACTTGCTGCTGAGGAGATAAGTAGTATTCTCACCAAAGTCTGGTGGCGTGGGGCAAGTTGTGTATGAACAAAAATTCAAAGTGTTGAGGAGGTATGGAAGTGCAAACGAAGAGACAAAATATCATGGATTCAGTTGGTAAAACAAGACACATTGCTTTGAGATGTCCTCCAATGATGGATTTTGGTGTTTTCGCCTAATTTCTGCCATAGTTCTTTGGAATTAATTGGATTATCATTTAAGCTAAGGCTTGTTGTCAATGTCAAGTGTTTATGTCAAGTGTTTTTGCCAGCACTACCTGTTACTGTTAAAGTCATGATTTATACAAAGTGTCCAGACTGGGGATTGAACCCAGGACCTTCTGGTGAAATACCAAGATGCTCTAACCAACTGAGCTATCTGGCCATGGTTATCAACTATGAACTTGTATCTCTTAAGTGCCAGAGCCTCTCCAAAGGTTCTTACAGAATGCCCAACTGGAAAGGTCTCACATCTACTAGGAATGCCCCAAGTAAGGTCTCACATCATGCCTTTATAATGGAGATCATTTGGATACACACTTGACAAGTCATATGTGTGTCAGATTATGTCATCCAACAGTTACATGATGATTCTATACTTGTCGTTGGTCCATTCTCTATGTCTAGATCTGACAGGTAAGTAACTCAATGTACATACAGAGCTAGAGAGTTTGAATGGTCTCAAGGACACGTTTCAGGCTGACATGACTCACTCAGAATTTGAAGAAGCATTTGGGCCCTTCCAAACCAAAGCTGATGCTCGGGATGCTCTCTCCAAGGCTGCCAATAAGCAAAAAACACTGGACTATTCCCAGGTAAGTCCATATCATGCCACATGGTGGACAAGCAAACAGTATCAAGTGGAGCCTGACCATATCCATATTGCTCTAGCACTTGTACGAGTATGCAATAAAAACACTTGAGTCTTGGTTTGAAAGTGAGTTTAAGAGAATGCAAGGGTGTATACAGGAACTCAAAGAATCCCGAAAACTTGCAAAGTAGGTAAAAGAAAAAACTTATATCAGATAATCAAGTGTCATTAGCTGAATCTATCAAGTTCATTGAAGGATACCGAGATGAAGTCCAAGGTCAAAAGTGGGACCTGATAAATCTACGGTCACTACAGGCACTACAGAACGAGGAGGTCATCCATCTCAAAGCAAAGCTCACAGCATCAGACAACCGCCTCTGTGACACCAAAGAAAGCATGTGAATTGTACATTACACTCATGTTGATGTGTTTTTTTTATGCTGACCACTCTTTTCCAGCTACATGGACATCTTGATAACTTGGAAAAATTTATTGAATGCTCCATTTGTTTACAAAAAATGACTACTGTTGAGTGTAAACCAGTGTTGTGAGTTTCTCCTTTGTTCTTCGTGTTGAGTGTACATAGTGCTGTCACACATCTGCTTATCTAATCACCTTCCCACGACCATATTCTATCTCCAAAGTATATACTTTTATAGTAAAGTTTGATTACATTCTTCACACAGCGGGCATTGGCCATGGCATGTGAGTTGGCATGTGGATTTAGACTTTAAGTCACATAATTTATACTGATCTTCCATCAAATGTCAAATGTCAGATCTCAGATCAGACAATTTATCAGTGAATGGTCTTGAATGGTCCATCGCATGATATGATTTAGGTAAGTAATTGGCTTAAACGTGATGCCGGCGGCATTTGACCTTATCTTTCCTATCTGTTTCCTATCATTCCTTCCACATCCATCCCTCCTTTCGAACACCATGGTTGGAAAGCAGGAACTTTGTACCTGCCACAGCTGCTTCAAAAGCAAAGTTTTATGGCAGGGTGTGATGGTAAATGGAAAATTGGTATCTGATAACACCAAGAGAGCACATCGGGCTGCTGATCAGCGTGCAGCTGTGATTGAACCCCCATCTACACCAATGCCAAGCATTTCCCATATGCCAAAAGAGTCTAAGAACAAGGTTAAAGTCCCTGACCTGGCACTAGGAAAGTTCTCCTTTGTGCTCTTAGTACCAGTATCTTCACTTACTGTTTGTGCAGTCATTATGCCCATTTATGAGATGTGCTGCATCTTGGCTTCCTGGCTTATTCTATGCAAAGGTGCTAGCAGAAACACTGTTAATCTTGTGCTGAAAGCTCTACATCTGATCATCCAAACCACTCTTACTCTCATATACCTTGCTCTGAAGGGAGCAGGTTTTGAGGTTGTGGAGCCCAGTTGGAAAAAATATTCAAATTCCCTTGGACATAAGAACTGTTTATCAGAGAGCCAATTTGGAGCCAGAGATTGTTAGAATAATCTGCTGCCCCAGATGCTTCAAGCAGTATGATGCACATACAACTCAGAAGAAATGTGATTGGAAAAAATCACCAAAAGCCCAGAAATGTGGTACAGAGTTATGGTCATATCGGAATACAAAAGAAGGGCACAAGCGCATGCCAAAATGCCAATACACCACTACTTCCCCCCGGCCCCGCGCAACAAACACCCCACAAAACCCAGAACCCTAATCCAGATCCTCAAAAAAAGATGAATGATATTTATGACAGTCCATTTTGGGAGAGTATTAAGCCAGGCTATCTTCATACTCCATATCATCTAGTTTTTGCCTTCTATGTGGACTGGTTCAATCCATTTGGAAATAAGGCAGCAGGTAAGTACTAATCATACAATGGTGCATGCTCTTGCTCAACAAGTATGTAGGCAAAGTTGTATCATGTGGTGCACTGGTTCTTTACTGTTTGAATTTACCACTGGAAATCCACTTTCTTCCAGAAAATGTGTTTCTTCTGGGTATGATGCCAAGCCCAGAAGAAGCAACAGTCTGGACCATTGTCCATTTTCTAGATACTGTCCGAAAAATCATTATGGAATTTAATCTCCCAGGGCAGTGAATGAATACAAGCAGTAACCCACAAGGGATTATGGTGGCAGCCAGAATTCTTGCTCTTATTGCAGATCTGCAGGCTAGTAAGAAGATCTCTGGATTTGGGTCCATCACAGCCAATTATTTCTGCACCTACTGCCTTTGCCACAAGAAGAACATTGAAGATCTTAATTATACCAGTTGGGTCCACAGAGTGGCAGCTACTGTAAGAGAGCAAGCCCAGAGATGGCATGATGCAATTACTATAACAGAGAAGAATGGACTGTTTTTAACAACTGGTGTAAGATGGACTCCCATGTATGACATTCCTTACTGGAATCCTGTACAGTATATGATATTGGGCTTTATGCACAATATCTTAGAGGGAGTCTTTGACAAGGTCGTGCAACCTAGGCCGGAATGGAAGAGGAGCGGATGTAGGGCCGAAAGGCAGGATCAGGATCATGGGAATGATATCCGGAATAGACTACAAGGCCAAGGAAACGGTGGGACTTCGGTGAAGCTATTAGCAACACCCCCAACACACCACCAAGGTTGTCCCAGAAGGAAAGGAAGTAAAGTGCAAGAAATCACCGAGGTCGGACCGAGGTATGAGCGTGAGAATGGTCCGAGATATGTCCGAGGTAAGGACCGAGCCAAGTTGGCCGGTATCGGACAGAACAGTGAGAATAAGGAACAAAGAAAGACTTAAGGAAAAGCTCGGAAAAGTATGGTAACTTGAATAACTTGTGTAACTTGTGATTTTTGGCTGAGGAACAATAGTACAAAGTACCTAGCTTATATACAAGGGACCTAATTGTTAAATAAAGACAATAAAGTCGGACCGAGGTAATGCCAAGGCCGGAATGAGGTGGAATCAATACAAATGATAAAACAATAAGGAATAGAGTAGAAAAGACAAAAGAGATGAACATCGGCGCACTGCGGACCGCCGTGGGAAAGTAATGAGTACCAAAAGAGTCCGCCGATATATCGGGCTGATAAAGGCGTCGGAAGTGTGAGTGCTGAAGTAGGAGTGAATTTGTGAAGTCCAAAGGTATATTGGAAGGGATAAAATAGAGAATGAAGTTTCGGAGCCGCCAGAGGTTGTGGGAACTATCGGAGCCATGAGAGACCATGAGAGAAGGTGAGGGAGTCTCGGAGAGTCTTGGAATGAGTCGGAACACCTTGGAATAATGATGGAAAGGCATGAACGTAACAGTCTTACAGCACCATCTCCGAGAGCTCTGGGGAATTGGTAGGAAAAAAGAGCAAAAGAACAAAAAAGTTCTTAAGAGCAAGGCTGAAGAGAGTGAACAGGAGGAGAGTGGACAGGGAGAGAGTAAACAAGAGCAGGAGGAAGGCTCTTCTGAGTTGACTGATGCTAGTACTGAAGAGGAGACTTCCGACTTTGAGAAATTCAGTGAACAGGGAAGTACCTCCAGTATCCGAGATCAAATCAGTGATATGGATATAGAAAGTGAAGATGAAGATGAAGAGCTGACTCCAAAAGCAGTTCCTGAGTTTGAGCCTGAGGAGAATGAAGGAGAAGAAGAGGGCCCTCCAATAAATGTCAAAAATGCTTTTAAGTTTAAAGATGAGCAGCTGACTGCTATTCGCTTATGCATCAGCAAAGTTATGCTTCCTACTTGGGTTGAGAAACCTCCCAGAAATCTAGGAGAACCTAAGCATGGAAAGCTTAAGGCCCATCAGTATTTGGTTCTTTTTACTGTCATTTTACCATTGGTTCTTCCAGAGCTTTGGCATAATGGTGATGCAAATGAAAAGAAGATGCTGGAGTGTTTCTGTGATTTGTTAGCATCAACAAACATTATGGCTGCATATTCAACTTCCAATGCTGAAGCAGACAAATACATGTTTCATTTTGTCAAGTACCAAAAAGCAATAAAGGAACTTCATCCAGGTCATCCCTCTAGGCCCAATCACCACTATGCTATGCATAATTCAGATCAGCTAAAGTTTTGGGGGCCTCTGTCCACTTTAAGTGAGTTTCCTGGAGAAAGATTGAATGGTGAACTGGGAGATATTCCCACTAATAATCACTTCAGTAAGTTGAGATCATTTAATTACTTCCAAATCATTTTTACACAATCAATAGGTGACATGGAGTTGACTATGCTAAGACAATATGGCAGAAAAGCAAAGCTGTCTGTCAAATTTCATGATAGGCAGTTTACAAATGAGTCATCCATTGAGCTAGCCAATGCTTTAGAGCCAGAGAATATCTATCAGTTTATGCAGGCTCCCAAAGTGATGTCTGAAGTAGCTGTTGCAGAGTTTTTCATGAACCAAACTACAGAAAGTTTGTCTTCAAAACACTATGATGGTTTACTTGTTCATTTGCAGCACTCAGGTAGAGACTACTACTCTTCATTTTCCCACACTATTTATGCACCTGGTACTCTGATCTTGCCAAAAACAGCAAGATCCTTGTCTCAGGCTGAATATAAGGGGAAAAAGTACAACTGCAAGGACTCCAGGGAGGGAAGTAGCCATGTTAAAGTTTTTGTTCCAGGAGGAAATATTGCCTTAACAGGATGCATCGAGAGAATCTGGGAGCTTCCACTTGAGCATGTTATGAATACATTTCTTCTAGTTGCAAAGCATGAGCCTTTATCACCCTCGGGCCAAAGGAAAAACCCATATAGTACACATCCTTGCTCTTTACTACAGTCACAGCTGGTTAAGAAGAAACTGTCCAATGAGAAGTACATAATTGAGCCTAAACATATCATCACTCACCTTGCCGTTTATGACAGGCCTATAGGTGTTGGAGGAAACTGCACTTGTTGAAGTTAAACACACTGGAGCGCCCTTCAGCTAACCCAAGCAGTGTGATACCCATCTTAGTACAGTGTTGTTATGCTCAGTATAACGACTATAGTGTTGTACTAATAGCCTTATAGTTCCTCAGTACTCCAATAGACAGCAAACAATGAACTGAATCAAAGATATGTGAATATTGATTTGGACTCTTTCTAACTAAGTAAGGAATAGGTATTTGTTTGGTTCTATTTATACTGAAACGCATGAGGCGTGAAAATAGGTGTCCACAATTGTGCGCGCATAGATATTTTCAACAGTCACCACTCAAACTGAGAAAATATCTTGCAAACTGAACAAATGAAAGCCAAAAAGTAAACTAGAGCAGATATCAACATGGTAACGAAAGATTACTATAAAAGTACATAGTTTAGAGACAGAATATGAGCGTGGACATCGCTTATGTAAGCAGTAAGTGTTCTATCACTATATACACTCAACAATAGGAACATTTGGCATTAAAGATGAAATAATGATTGTTAATTGGTCACTGAATCGAGGAAGACAGCAGTAATTATTTAGATGCATTTTATGTAAAATGAATAAGGTATCCAACCTTTTTACTCTTGCCCTTGCCACATCTAAGAAAAATTAGCTGCGCTACACTTAGTAATTGCCTGAGATCAAGAACAATATTCTTACTGCTCAACAGCCCATACTTATACCCCTTGATACCCCCAGTATAGGAGTTGGCAGTATTATTCAATAACACAGACTAAAAGGCGCAGTAGGCATGCACCTAGACTTAACAAGGGTGTCTGACGCTTGAGGCATTTCCTGCGATACAGGTTTACTGGATGTATGGAGGGCATGGTTTTGAAGTTCAATGATGTCATCAAAATTTCAGGCGGACATCCATGAATTGACACTTCCCACACCCTCTACAGGTAGTGTATAGTTTGTTACTGGTTCATGTATCACCGAGGATTTTAGATAGCTACTACTAACTAGCTGCTTGTTGGCTCCAGCTCCAATCGCATAATTACAAATTCACTCCAACTTTGTTGGCACGTTTTGCATATCGACACATCCTACCCACTTGAAATACATTTCTACAGGACCCTCAGCATGTCCTCTTTCAACTCTGCATATTAGTTTGGTCTCACATGGACCATAGCAGTCAGACAGGTCTAGTTTATTTTTGGTACCAGTTGGCTACCTTGTTGGCTACCCTACCACTTAAGGATATGCTGTACCCTTAAGTGGTTATACAGTACCATTACTCTTGAAACCAGGGTCTAGTAGCCCAGTCACAAACCTGGCTCCAGGCTACCCATCGGTGCCAAATCTGAGCACCTAAAGTGGCATATGAACACAAAAACTTGTAGATTTGGATTGATATACCATTCTCCAAACAGGCTAGGTTTTTAAATAAATATTTTCCATTAAATAATTAGTCTAACAAACAAGTTGTTAATGTACAAATGGAATGCATGAGTGTAGAAATGATGTTCAAGAAAATAAAACAACCAAGTACTTCCAAGCATTGGACACAGAGGTCTACAGGTCTGCAGCTGCAGCAGCTGCATCTGCCGCATCTCTTGCATCATCATCCGTTGGTTCTCCTTCATCCTGCTCCATGGGTTCTACATCTTTGCCTTCACTTGTAGTATCTGTGCTCCCCATTTCAAAGTCGTTATCACCAAGGTCACCCCCATCCTCGTATTCCCCCTCCATATCTGATTCCGGATTGGCATCAAAGCCCTTACCCCCTTCTTCATCTTCAGGTGCATCCCATCCCCCTGCTCCATAGCCTTTATCCCTTCTTCAGTTGGAAATTCATACAAACTCCTAACCTCATTTCCATATTTAACCATAAACTCGTCATCCTTCATCTTCTGCCAGCCAGGCTCATCAAGCCTTTCCTCCAGAGGAAGGGCAATAGGAGCATTAATATATTTTGCACGGATATGGGCCAGGAGAGAGTTGAAAAAAATAGGATCATGCCAGTCTAGCGCAACCTTTGGACTTGGGAGCCCAAGCAGCACACTATCCTTTTGGGGGGTGGGAATGATTCTGGGAATTTTCCACATGCGGGATCGAGAAGCAGTGACTCTGACAAAAGGTGATGAACTCATCTGTGGAACGCATCCACGTGGTACCCTTGGAGCTGCATCGAGGCATCTTGTGAATCAAAAAGCTGTCCTTTGTAGTATTATCTTCATCATCGCTGTGGCATGCCAGCTCAGACATGATTGACTGGATGCGGATAGACCATCCCCGGGTTTGCTGCACTTCCAAACGCTTATCTCTGAGCTGTGAAAATATTAATTATGCAGTAATATTAAACATAGGAAAGAGGACCTACACGAAGACGGCGGTGAACAACAGCAATAATTATGCTCAGAATCCTCCTTGACTTTTTCCTTTCCCTTTGCCTCTCTTTTTGCCTGATTTTTGCATGTCACAAAGAGGTAGTTCTGATAAAATCTTTGCTGCAAGGCTGAATTGTTGGCATACTTGGGAAGAACACCCATATGACTGGAGCACAGATCAGTTTCCGGAAGAGGAAATAAAAACAATACGAACTCCAAACTCCTTGTAAGTATCAACTGCCCAAAGATCTTCAGAAATGCTGTTTCATGCACAAAATTGTATGTAGATGTAGGGGAGCCTCCCAAAATATCTGGCTTCCAAACAAACAATCCAAATTCCTTCAACAAACCAAACGCAAATATGATGTGGTCATCTGGAATCAGAGAAATATTCCTTGCAATCATGCTGCGGGACTTTCCAGTACATGCAATTCTAACCTCTCTTAACTTCTGCTGCACTTGAGAGGATTTGACAGGAGCACGAGGCAAGATATCATCTATCAGTGAGCGTAACAATGTAGAGCCAGCATAACTTTGTAACAAAGTTAGAAATACTAGACAATGAAAAGGAAACCTCTTACACCTGCTCAATGTTTGCAACACATTGTGCAGTTGGTAATTCAAGCACCTCAGTTCTGTTGTATGCCCCAGACAGCAAATGAATGACAAGCTCTACAGCACACTGATGCAAAGTTAAGTTAGCCATTTGATTAAAGAAAACGGAAGCAACAGTAAAGCGCACTTTCAACCTTGAAAGACTTCCATTGGGATCTTCAAATGTGTTCTTCTTGATTGCGTACACCTTCTGTCCAGTATATGGTTCGGGCTTCTTGGCTGGAGTAAATGAGCCAGTAGTGCGCTGTCACTTATTAGTGGAAGTCGATGTATTGACACCTGCAGCATCATCCCCTGGTTGTTCAGAGCTAGTCGCATCTTGTTCAGTACTATTTCCTTCATTGCGTTTATGCTTCTGGCCAGCAGAGGTTCCCAAACTAGATGGAGTCTGTGTAGCATGATGTTGCTGCTGCTTTGCCGAAGCTTGAGTAGATGGACCGTGCTGCTTAGTATGATTCCCCTTGGTTTTTGCATGTGAGGACATTTTAGCTGATGGAGTGGGCCCAGACAATAAAGGAGTAGGCTGCGAAGAAGACATTTGGGATGGTTGTGTGGTGGAAATCATTGACCTCGAGTCATCGGGCTTTATAGATAATGAAACAAAGACTTTCAGAGTTACGGATTTGTGATACACAAACAATTCATGGATTGAGCATTAGGTGTGATTAGGACACCTAATCACACCTAGCATTCAATCCATGAGCCAACTGAGACTGAGAAGGAAGGTGAGGGATAAGATTGTTCATGCATTGAACACCAAGTGATATTATAGCAGGGTGGATTTCCCACAGTCACTATATCTATTTAATAACTGGAATACAGTGAGTATGTCCCGGAGAGTGCTTATTGCTGCTTTGTCTTCTTTTCCCGGAATTGGTTTCATGTGACAACATCCCGGAGAGCACTTACCGCTGCTTTGTCTTCTTGTTTTGGAGATTTTATAATTATATGACAGCATCCCAAAAAGCATTTAAATACCACTGCTTTGTCTTCTTGTTTTGGAAATAATGTGATTGATGATATACTTATCTCAGAGGCCACTTACTACTGCGTTGTCTGTTTAGGCTGGAATTAATGTTTTATTGCTACTGTTCCAGACTCTGGCTTGCCCACGGGCCACCTATCCTGCTGCAGACTGCCCGATGCAACATGACATCATTAGGATCGGAACTGTTTTTCAGTTCTGACTTAGACTGTAGCGCTGGAGCGCCAATTGCATAGTATCACATACTATTGGACCTCTTTTGGGCCTCGGCTATGTAGAATTCATATCATAGATATTACTTTGTCTGATGTTTGATGTGACTATGTGACAAGAGCATCTCACAACCTTTACATGCCAACTCACATGCCAAGGCAAATGCCCCCGGTGTCATATTCCTTCTAGTTCACTATTTTGCCTAGTTTACTTAGTTTTAGAGTTATTTCTTCAGTTTGAGTGGTGACTGTTGAAAATATGTATGCGCACACAATTGTGGTTTCACGCCTCATGCATTTCTATACAAATAAAACCAAACAAATACCTATTCCTTACTTAGTTAGAAAGAGTCCAAATCAATATTCACATATCTTTGATTCATTTCATTGTTTGCTGTCTATTGGAGTACTGAGGAACTATAAGGCTATTAGTACAACACTATAGTCGTTATACTGAGCATAACAACGCTGTACTAAGACGGGTATCACACTGCTTGGGTTAGCTGAAGGGCGCTCCAGTGTGTTTAACTTCAACAAGTGCAGTTTCCTCCAACAGGCTACGGGCCCCGCGCCCAACCGTGCACTTCGTTGTTGTGTTCTTGTTACCTCTTTACTTGTGCACTCCTCAATAGTCCTATACTATTGTTGTCTTTCTATACTATCAATTGGCTCAGTTGGCTTGTTGGCTCAGTTGGCTATTATCACTATGTCTTTCACTTCTACCACTTCCAACCCATCTTTCAAAGTTCTTACCAAGGACAACTACAATGATTGGGTTGGTAATATGAAGGCATCTCTGATGTCTCAAGGTCTATGGAGACTAGTATCTGGCAAGAGGCTAAGCCCTCAGATCCAGCTCTGTTGGACAAGTGGGAAATTAAAGCTGAAAAGGCTGCTGGATTGATTTTTCTTGCTGTCAGCTCGCCTCAGCAGGTCCCTATTAAGGCATACCAAGAGGATCCCATTGCTATGTGGAGCATTCTAGAGAAACAGCATGTGTCAAAGAAGCCTGGTGCTAGGTTTAATGCCTACAATGCACTTTTCACTATCACAAAGCTGGCTGATGAGTCTCTCATGGACATGGCCTCTAGAGTGGAAGCTGCTATGGCTGACATTCAAAATCTTCGACCCACTGTTGCTCCTATTGTCTCTGGATCCACTGGCTTCACATTGGACTCACTTGACTCTGAGCTTCAATCAATGGCTCTCATTCGTGCACTCCCTGAGGAGTATAAACATCTATCATCCAACCTGCTTATGCAGGACAATCTTGACAAAGACATGATTCTTGCTGCTTTCCTTGCTGAACAGCAGAATCAAGCTCATGCTGAGCAGTCTGTCAATAGAGCACAAGTTGCTCAACAGAAGGAGAAAGGTGGATATGGAAACAACAAGTTTCCACCTAGGGTTGGTGAACCTAGAAACTTTTGTGCCCATTGTGGAATCAAAGGTGTACATTGGCCGGAAGACTGTCCCAGTCATCCTAACAAAAACTATTTTCATGCCTCATGCGTTTCAGTACAAATAGAACCAAACAAATACCTATTCCTTACATAGTTAGAAAGAGTCCAAATCAATATTCACATATCTTTGATTCATTTCATTGTTTAGTGTCTATTGGAGTACTGAGCAACTATAAGGCTATTAGTACAACACTATAGTCATTATACTGAGCATAACAACACTGTACTAAGACGGGTATCACACTGCTTGGGTTAGCTGAAGGGCACTCCAGTGTGTTTAACTTCAACAAGTGCAGTTCCCTTCAACCTATGCCTTTCATCACTCAGGAGTGAATAAGTTAGCCAAAACTCAGGCCACAGGCCCATAAATTAAGCGGATCATGAAGTGCTATGTACTGAATACATGCATGTAAGTAACTAAAGGAATGCATACTACAAAACAGAGTTGAAAAAGAAAACACAAAACAAACATACATTGGTTTGTACAGTTACATCAAGATAGAAAGAGGGAGAGGAGGGAGGGTGATGAAAAATCGACTTGATCAAGCAAGATCTAAGTCAGATATCAGTCAGTATACAGTACACAGGCAAAAAACATCGATCTAAGCACACTGAGAGCCCTGATATCCAAGATCTGACAACTAGGTCGACTTCAGAGGCTGTAGATGTGTATAGATCTGTTAACGATGTGTTGTGGGCTCTGTTCAGTGAAAGATCAGTTAGATCAGTGAAAAAGCGCACCAATTCCTTTGATCTAAGACTCTGTGAGCAAAAGCTAGAGTCTGTGCAGTCAAAAGGAGGTGCTGTGAGGCGATGTTTGAGCTATCAGAGCTGTATAGAGTGGACAGATGTCCTTACCAGTCACCAGAAGCGAAGTTGATGGTGGGGGAAGGAAGGAAAGAAGCACAGGACCTTGTCAGATTTCTAATCATGTTCTCACAGGCCTCTGCTCGGAACTCTGGCACCTGTGAGAGCTAGAAACTCGACAGGGACACTGGCTGATCATCTGTCCAAAGTGGCAGCTGACCAGAGGTGGTCATGTGCTGAAAAACTTGAAATGCAAAGTCCAAGTTAGAGTGCTGGATTTCGAAAATGGAATCGCGGAAGAACGAAGATAGGTAGCGCTTCAATTCCTTTTGCGATTTGTTAAGGACATGATAGAGTACCTATGACAGTAATAGCAGGACCGCACGGTACTGCGATGAAGCGTGCCGGACTTGCAATGAATTCATGTGCACTGAAAAGTGATGAATTGTACATTGCAAGTCCTGGATGGTATCTGTTGTTTGCAGAGGCCTTCAGAAAGTCTCCCTACCCTTGGAATCCGCCTTCATGTCGACCTATGCCTTTCTTCACTCAGTAGTGAATAAGTTAGCCAAAACTCAGGCCCCAGGCCCATAAATTAAGCGGATCATGAAGTGTTATAAAGCTATGGATTGTTGTTGAGGAGTGGATGGTGGTGAAAGAGATGTGAATGAGATGCTAGGAGGGTGTTAAAGGTGTGTTTGACGAAGTCTAATAGCTGCTAGCTGCAGCTCAGCACGAACAGCAGGATTATCCCTGATGTATATCTTCCATGCTGTGGAAGACCACCTACCCAGGGCCATGATAATGGACTCATCAAGTCCAAGTCCAGAGTAGTAAGTGGCGCCTCCAGCTCTAGCAGAATGTCCTCCAAACTCCTTACTAACCACAGCATAGAACATGGATTCAAACCAAGCTCTGGTTGGAAGAGATCCATCTTCACAAATGAACAGAGCAGGTCTAGCTCCATGAAGCTTGTCTCTGGCAGTGGTGTACTCTTTCAGAAGAGAGCCAGGATTAGCAAGTGTCTGAGTACAGAAGAGAATCTCAGTTCCTTGATAGAAAGGATCACCCTTGTGATATGGAAGATGATAACCAGCTTGCATGGACTCAAGCTTGAGTGAAGCTCTCTTGATAATCTTCCTCCAGTCAAATAGTGATTTCTGATTAGGAATAGTGAGTTCTCCAATTCTGTGACACCCATAGAAGGCACAACTCATCAGAGGTGCAAACAGAAGATGGTTGTAAGAAAGATGTCTCCTTTCATAGAATTGCATGATATGAGAGGTTCTAAGAGGTGGTTTTCGCTTCACTGGGTCAGCTCTGACCTTCTTAGACCCCCTAATAGTAGCTTGAACTAAAGGGTCAGATCTGGATTCATCAAAGTGAGGATAGAGCTGTTTCAAGTAGTGTCTTGCTCCAGTGAGATATTTAGGCCCAGAGGCAATGTGTTTGGAAGTGTAGGCAATGTAACGAGATAGTGTGGTTGGTGTAGGGTCCAGAGAGAGGTTATGAGGCGACTCTGCTCACCCAGGGCCTCTAAAAGGACTCTCTCCATTGTGCTGGCAGTAGCTCTCTAGGGGGCTCAAAAAGGCGGACACGATCTGCAGGAAATTGAAGCTTGTAATTATCAAGCAAAAAGCGAGACAACAAGTCTGCTCTGATGTTGGACTTGCCAGCAATATGTCTAACTCGAATATCTATCCCAGTTTTTGTTAGAGAAATCAGGTGACCAGGATCAAGGAGTACCTTGTCCCAAATCAAGTGACCTTGAAACAGGAGGGAAATAAATGTTGACACTAGCTGGGATTGAACCAGCGACCACACAGTACTCTAGACTGGTGCTCTAACCAACTGAGCTATAGTGCCGATGGTTAGAGTATGGATGTTAAGCCATATATCACTATGAGGATTGTTAGTCACTCAACTGGCCCACATTCATGTTGTACTGAAGCGGTTAGTCTTAGTACTAGAATGATGTAACCAGGGTCCAATTGCTAATGCCAACAGTTTTGAGCACAATAGCAGCAATAGCAAGAAGAATGGAGTTGTGAGATGATTCTCTTGCTGAGAGTGAGTTGAGAACCTCTACAGAGTCGAGGCTATCAGTATGAATGAGAATATGGTGAGGTGGAGTTGGTTTGTGAGCAATGTGATGGATAAGGCAGAGGATAGACAACAGTTCTCTGAAAAAGATGTCAACTTTAGGCTTGCCTTCAGCTGAAGAGACTTTGTAACAGAAGCCATTTCCTGCATAGACATAGGAAAGGCCAGTGTTACTAGCATCAGTCCAACCCACAAAGTCTGTTTCAGAGTCCTGCCATGCCTGTGAATCAACAAACCTTATGCCAATAGCTGACTGGAGTAGTTCAGAAAACCAAGTCAGATCCCTCATAACTTCACCATTGATAGGAATGGAGCGAAACTGGAGTGATTTACCACTCATTTTGCGGTACATCTCACTGAGAGCAGGCCTTGCCCAAGGTAGAACATTCAAAGACCAGTTGAGAGAGCCAGCAAGTCTTTGCCAATCTCTCAGAGCAGCTTTCCTTTCTGGAGAAGCAAGGAACTGTGTGATGTCTGAGACTAGAATCTGAATAGACTCTGCTGAGAGCGAAATGGATCCCTTTAGAATGTCCACCCAATAATCTTAAGTGTAGCTCCAGATTCTTGCTTCTTGTCTTCATAAGGACACAGAATGGTGTCCCAGAAGACTAGTAGTTGGACCTGTCTCTTAGGGCGGAGTTGGCCATGGAATAGGACTAGATTTCGCTTAAAATCCCATCCAAAGAAGTCATCCATGTACACATGAAGTCCAACAATCCCCAACTTGACAGATCCAAACCAACAGAGAAGAGCAGATAAACTGCACCAGCACCTAGGTGATGTCCTAGTGCCAAACACCAAGCGGCGCACAATGTGATATCTGCCATCTACAGTGACCACTTGACAGAGTTGCCAAAGTGGGTGGCCAGGCAGATTGAGGAATGCCTTAGCAACATCACTCTTAAACAGGATCAGTTCTTCAGTTGGATGCTCCTTTAGCACATCATTGAGAACCTGACCAAAAGTGTGCATATCATCATACTTGACCTTCCCCTCAGCTTTTGGAATGTTATCATTCAGACCAGAGCTAGTCTGGTCCATAACAACTCGAGGTTTTTGTTGGAGGAAACTGCACTTGTTGAAGTTAAACACACTGGAGCGCCCTTCAGCTAACCCAAGCAGTGTGATACCCGTCTTAGTACAGCGTTGTTATGCTCAGTATAACGACTATAGTGTTGTACTAATAGCCTTATAGTTCCTCAGTACTCCAATAGACAGCAAACAATGAACTGAATCAAAGATATGTGAATATTGATTTGGACTCTTTCTAACTATGTAAGGAATAGGTATTTGTTTGGTTCTATTTGTACTGAAACGCATGAGGCGTGAAAATAGGTGTCCACAATTGTGCGCGCATACATATTTTCAACAGTCACCACTCAAACTGAAGAAATAACTCTAAAACTAAGTAAACTAAGCAAAATAGTGAACTAGAAGGAATATGAAGAATGTAATCAAACTTTACTATAAAAGTTTATACTTTAGAGATGGAATATGGTCGTGGGAAGGTCATTAGGTAAGCAGATGTGTGACAGCACTATGTACACTCAACAGTTTTCCCTTCTGCCAGACTACAAACATTGGGGAAACCTTCATACCAGGTAGAAGCACAAAGTCCTCTGGTAGTCCTTCAGACCATCTCCCAGCTGTAACTTCCTGATCTCTGTGAGCTCTGAGTGCAGTAAAATCATCTGGCTCAGTGACATAGTTCTCAATCCTTTGTTTAGACTCTTCTGCCCATTCAGCATCATAGAAAGGCCAGAATCCCTCTCTAAGGGAGCGCATAACAGAGGCTACAAATGGCTGATTGGGATGGGATGAGAGCAGGAGCTCTAAGCGGTCCACATTGAAAGGAGTCTCTACTTTAATGTAAGGAGCCATAGCTTTAGGAGTTGATTGGATCTGAGGATTGTTCAAGAGATGTAGAGGAGGTGATGGCAAAGGAGGTGCAGAATAAGTAGAAGAGATACTGGGAGGAGTGATATGAGATGAATGAGATGAAGAAGACCATAAATAACCCCTTCTGAAGCGAGGTGCAGGTGTTAGATCACTGTCAGCAGTCCTCTTAGTACCTGCTAGTGATTTTGTTGGAGGAAACTGCACTTGTTGAAGTTAAACACACTGGAGCGCCCTTCAGCTAACCCAAGCAGTGTGATACCCGTCTTAGTACAGCGTTGTTATGCTCAGTATAACGACTATAGTGTTGTACTAATAGCCTTATAGTTCCTCAGTACTCCAATAGACAGCAAACAATGAAATGAATCAAAGATATGTGAATATTGATTTGGACTCTTTCTAACTAAGTAAGGAATAGGTATTTGTTTGGTTCTATTTGTACTGAAACGCATGAGGCGTGAAAATGGGTGTCCACAATTGTGCGCGCATACATATTTTCAACAGTCACCACTCAAACTGAAGAAATAACTCTAAAAATAAGTAAACTAAGCAAAATAGTGAACTAGAAGGAATATGAAGAATGTAATCAAACTTTACTATAAAAGTATATACTTTAGAGATGGAATATGGTCGTGGGAAGGTGATTACGTAAGCAGATGTGTGACAGCACTATGTACACTCAACAGATTTAGGACCTTTGAGGGCGGTTTCTACTCTGATTTCGACGTCTTTCAGTAAGCTTTGAGTAGCATGACTGGCTGTTAATGGCTCTGTGGGCTTCACCACACTCACTGCAATAGCCATGTTTCAGGCCTGTTATTGCTACAAGGGTCTGAGCACCTATCTTCATTCCACAAGATACAAGGTGTATCATGGCGCTTAGAAGGCGATTTTGAAGTGGTAGAAGATGAAGAAGGAGCAGATCTCTTATTAGAAGTGGTAGAAAGCATCTCCTTGAGGACAATGAGCCTAAGGCTCTCAGAGTTCCCAAGATCAAAGGGTGTATTTGAGGCCTTTTGGCGAGCCTCTCTATCCACCCTGATGGCCATAGATGGATCATTGGGAGTAACTCTGAACAGCTCTTGAATCTGAGCTTTATAGGCAATAAGCTCACTCTGCCTGTTAGGATAGATCTTGAGCAGAGGAACAAGCCAAGCCTCAAAAACTCGAAGCCACTGTGACTCAGTAGTGACTGGGAGGCTCTTAATAGACTGCTCTTTCCTAACCAGCTTAAACTCTGTACCAAAGTCCTTGCTATCATCATAGAGGAAACTGAATCCAGTGACTGCAGCATGGATCTTCTCAAAGTCCACATACTTGTCCTTGATGATGAGACGAAGTAGGGACTGAGGGAGTGGCTCAGCAAACATCTGAGCTGAGAGGAGACTAAGTGTAGCATCCACATTGCTGTCCAGAGTGAACTGGAGGCGAAGGTCCCAGGTGCTCTGCACATGAGAGGGCATAGGAGATGTAGTAGTAAGTGCAGCAAGGTGAGGAGCAGCTTCCAGAAGCGAAACTGGGAGTCCAGAAGGCACCTTGGAGGTAGATGAAGCAACAGGCTGGGCAAAAGATGGAGCCACAGCTGGTACAGCACCAGAGTTTAGTTGTTCATTCTCAATCTCATCAGAGTGT
The DNA here is from genome assembly GCA_015501585.1 of Rhodocollybia butyracea. Taxonomy (NCBI): domain Eukaryota; kingdom Fungi; phylum Basidiomycota; class Agaricomycetes; order Agaricales; family Omphalotaceae; genus Rhodocollybia; species Rhodocollybia butyracea. The sequence continues at coordinate 666,798 of JADNRY010000002.1, forward strand.
GCATTAACAGCAGCAAGGAGAGCTTCATTCTCAGCAAGTTCGTTCTCCATAACAGCAAATGCTGCTGCTTGAGCAGCTTGTATAGCAGAAATTCGCTCTGGAGAAGCCTGTTGCCTCTGTTTACCTTTAGCAGAGCCTTTCTTTGCCTAGTAAACTCGATTTCATCCCTTTGTACCTGCAGCATCTGATCCACATAGTCCTGGACCACAGCAGGATCATGTCTGCTATGATCTTGGAATGCTCTAAAGGCCTGTTTAGTCGAGATTTCCCTGTTCCTGAACTGTTCAAGTACAGCTTCCATCGCTTCAGCAACTGATCTAACAGCTTCAGCTTCTCTAGCTGCTTCTGAGGGAGCAAGGGATGCAGTGATGCGCCCCAGAAGCAATTTGGATGGCATATAAGGGTGCTGGGAGCAAGAATTGGATGTAGAAGCGGCAGGAGGGTCTGTGAGACATCTTGGAGCGATCTAGAAGGCTGTGAAGCGGTGATCTGAGCAATCTGAGTGCTAGCAGTGTTGGGTGAACCACCAGAGGTGACCTGTGAAGGTTGGAGCTGTTTAGAGCGAGTTTTGGGGAGATCAGAGCGGATCTGGAGGGGATTGGAGCGATTCTGGACTGGATTAAAGTGAGATGTGGATGGATTAGGCCCAGATTGGCGCGATCTAGCGCTAGGAAGCGTCCTAGACGAGGGATGAAGCGATCCAGTGGCCTGGGATGCAGGATCATAGGTATGATCTTCCAATTCATCAAGATCTGAGGAATCAGCTCGAGTTTTGGACATGGAATGGTTGATATGAAGATGTGTGAGGTATAAGCAAGGAGTATGATGAAAAATCGACTTGATCAAGCAAGATCTAAGTCAGATATCAGTCAGTATACAGTACACAGGCAAAAAACATCGATCTAAGCGCACTGAGAGCCCTGATATCCAAGATCTGACAACTAGGTCGACTTCAGAGGCTGTAGATGTGTATAGATCTGTTATGGATGTGTTATGGGCTCTGTTCAGTGAAAGATCAGTTAGATCAGTGAAAAAGCGCACCAATTCCTTTGATCTAAGACTCTGTGAGCAAAAGCTAGAGTCTGTGCAGTCAAAAGGAGGTGCTGTGAGGCGATGTTTGAGCTATCAGAGCTGTATAGAGTGGACAGATGTCCTTACCAGTCACCAGAAGCGAAGTTGATGGTGGGGGAAGGAAGGAAAGAAGCACAGGACCTTGTCAGATTTCTAATCATGTTCTCACAGGCCTCTGCTCAGAACTCCGGCACCTGTAAGAACTAGAAACTCGACAGGGACACTGGCTGATCATCTGTCCAAAGTGGCAGCTGACCAGAGGTGGTCATGTGCTGAAAAACTCGAAATGCAAAGTCCAAGTTAGAGTGCAGGATTTCGAAAATGAAATCACGGAAGAACGAAGATAGGTAGCGCTTTGATTCTTTTCGCGATTTGTTAAGGACATGATAGAGTACCTATGACAGTAATAGCAGGGCCGCACGGTACTGCGATGAAGTGCGCTGGACTTGCAATGAATTCATGTGCACTGAAAAGTGATGTCATGTGCAAATATCCCATCCCAAATCTATAAGGCAATATGTAAGTCCAAAGAGTCAATATGTAGGTCCGAAGATATAGATGTTGGGACAATATGGGTGTTGCACCTCTGACAGTACTTCAGGGATCTTCCATTAGCTGTAACCATGGCCAGATAGCTCAGTTGGTTAGAGCATCTTGGGATTTCACCAGAAGGTCCTGGGTTCAATCCCCAGTCTGGACACTTTGTCAGTCATTATAACTTTAACAGCATCAAATGCAGTGGGCAAAGAAGTGTTGGCAATTCGTTCTCTCCTTACTGAGCTTGGGTATAAAGTCGGCTGTCCTACCATTATCCATGTCGACAATCAATCCTCCATCCAAGTTGCCAAGAATCCAGAACATCATGGCAGAATGAAGCATCTTGACAGGACTTTCTACTGGCTCAGAGAACAAGTTGTACATGGGAAATTGTTACCTTCTTATCTGCCCACTGAGGATAATCCAGCTGACCTGCTCACAAAGGCCCTTGCCAAACCAAAGGTGGAAAAGTTCCGATCTTTGATTGGACTTGTGAAACCATCCCTTCCTTAATTTGAAGGAAACACTATGTTGGGGGGTTGTGTGTGTGATGGACTTGCAGAAGTGTTCCATCAGGGGGTTGTGTTGAGTGTACATAGTGCTGTCACACATCTGCTTACCTAATCACCTTCCCACGACCATATTCCATCTCTAAAGTATATACTTTTATAGTAAAGTTTGATTACATTCTTCATATTCCTTCTAGTTCACTATTTTGCTTAGTTTACTTAGTTTTAGAGTTATTTCTTCAGTTTGAGTGGTGACTGTTGAAAATATGTATGCGCGCATAATTGTGGACACCTATTTTCACGCCTCATGCGTTTCAGTACAAATAGAACCAAACAAATACCTATTCCTTACATAGTTAGAAAGAGTCCAAATCAATATTCACATATCTTTGATTCATTTCATTGTTTGCTGTCTATTGGAGTACTGAGGAACTATAAGGCTATTAGTACAACACTATAGTCGTTATACTGAGCATAACAACACTGTACTAAGACGGGTATCACACTGCTTGGGTTAGCTGAAGGGCGCTCCAGTGTGTTTAACTTCAACAAGTGCAGTTTTCCTCCAACATTTGGATGGCATAGAAGGGTGTTGGAAGCGAGAATTGGATGTAGAAGCGGCAGGAGGGTCTGTGAGACGATCTTGGAGCGATCTAGAAGGCTGTGAAGCGGCGATCTGAGCAATCTGAGTGCTAGCAGTGTTGGATGAACCACCAGAGGTGACCTGTGAAGGTTGGAGCTGTTTAAAGCGAGTTTTGGGGAGATCAGAGCAGATCTGGAGGGGATTGGAGCGATTCTGAACTGGATTAGAGCGAGATGTGGATGGATTAGGCCCAGATTGGCGCGATCTAGCGTTAGGAAGCATCCTAGACGAGGGATGAAGCGATCCAGTGGCCTGGGATGCAGGATCATAGGTATGATCTTCCAATTCATCAAGATCTGAGGAATCAGCTCGAGTTTTGGACATGGAATGGTTGATATGAAGATGTGTGAGGTATGAGCAAGGAGTATGATGAAAAATCGACTTGATCAAGCAAGATCTAAGTCAGATATCAGTCAGTATACAGTACACAGGCAAAAAACATCGATCTAAGCGCACTGAGAGCCCTTATATCCAAGATCTGACAACTAGGTCGACTTCAGAGGCTGTAGATGTGTATAGATCTGTTATGGATGTGTTATGGGCTCTGTTCAGTGAAAGATCAGATAGATCAGTGAAAAAGCGCACCAATTCCTTTGATCTAAGACTCTGTGAGCAAAAGCTAGAGTCTGTGCAGTCAAAAGGAGGTGCTGTGAGGCGATGTTTGAGCTATCAGAGCTGTATAGAGTGGACAGTTGTCCTTACCAGTCACCAGAAGCGAAGTTGATGGTGGGGGAAGGAAGGAAAGAAGCACAGGACCTTGTCAGATTTCTAATCATGTTCTCACAGGCCTCTGCTCGGAACTCCGGCACCTGTGAGAGCTAGAAACTCGACAGGGACACTGGCTGATCATCTGTCAAAAGTGGCAGCTGACCAGAGGTGGTCATGTGCTGAAAAACTCGAAATGCAAAGTCCAAGTTAGAGTGCTGGATTTCGAAAATGGAATCGCGGAAGAACGAAGATAGGTAGCGCTTCAATTCCTTTTGCGATTTGTTAAGGACATAATAGAGTACCTATGACAGTAATAGCAGAACCGCACGGTACTGCGATGAAGCGTGCCGGACTTGCAATGAATTCATGTGCACTGAAAAGTGATGAATTGTACATTGCAAGTCCTGGATGGTATCTGTTGTTTGCGTTTGCAGAGGCCTTCAGAAAGTCTCCCTACCCTTGGAATCCGCTTTCATGTTGACCTATGCCTTTCATCACTCAGTAGTGAATAAGTTAGCCAAAACTCAGGCCCCAGGCCCATAAATTAAGCAGATCATGAAGTGCTATAAAGCTATGGATTGTTGTTTAGGGGTGGATGGTGGTGAAAGAGATGTGAATGAGATGCTAGGAGGGTGTTAAAGGTGTGTTTGACGAAGTCTAATAGCTGCTAGCTGCAGCTCAGCACGAACAGCAGGATTATCCCTGATGTATATCTTCCATGCTGTGGAAGACCACCTACCCAGGGCCATGATAATGGTCCATACTCATCAAGTCCAAGTCCAGAGTAGTAAGTGGCGCCTCCAGCTCTAGCAGAATGTCCTCCAAACTCCTTACTCACCACAGCATAGAACATGGATTCAAACCAAGCTCTGGTTGGAAGAGATCCATCTGTTGAGTGTATATAGTGATAGAACACTTACTGCTTACATAAGCGATGTCCCACGCTCATATTCCGTCTCTAAACTATGTACTTTTATAGTAATCTTTTGTTACCATGTTGATATCTGCCCTAGTTTACTTTTTGGCTTTCATTTGTTCAGTTTGCAAGATATTTTCTCAGTTTGAGTGGTGACTGTTGAAAATATGTATGCGCGCACAATTGTGGACACCCATTTTCACGCCTCATGCGTTTCAGTACAAATAGTGTTGAGTGTACATAGTGCTGTCACACATCTGCTTACCTAATCACCTTCCCACGACCATATTCCATCTCTAAAGTATATACTTTTATAGTAAAGTTTGATTACATTCTTCATATTCCTTCTAGTTCACTATTTTGCCTAGTTTACTTAGTTTTAGAGTTATTTCTTCAGTTTGAGTGGTGACTGTTGAAAATATGTATGCGCGCACAATTGTGGACACCTATTTTCACGCCTCATGCGTTTCAGTACAAATAGAACCAAACAACTACCTATTCCTTACTTAGTTAGAAAGAGTCCAAATCAATATTCACATATCTTTGATTCATTTCATTGTTTGCTGTCTATTGGAGTACTGAGGAACTATAAGGCTATTAGTACAACACTATAGTCGTTATACTGAGCATAACAACGCTGTACTAAGACGGGTATCACACTGCTTGGGTTAGCTGAAGGGCGCTCCAGTGTGTTTAACTTCAACAAGTGCAGTTTCCTCCAACATCCAATTGGGGGTTGTGTTGGCATTAGCAATTGGACCCTGGTTACATCATTCTAGTACTAAGACTAACCGCTTCAGTACAACATGAATGTGGGCCAGTTGAGTGACTAACAATCCTCATAGTGATATATGGCTTAACATCCATACTCTAACCATCGGCACTATAGCTCAGTTGGTTAGAGCACCAGTCTAGAGTACTGTGTGGTCGCTGGTTCAATCCCAGCTAGTGTCAACATTTATTTCCCTCCTGTTTCAAGTTCACTTGATTTGGGACAAGGTACTCCTTGATCCTGGTCACCTGATTTCTCTAACAGAATGTGCACATGTTGGGTCGACTCTACCTCTTGATCTTGAGCTGTGGCATAGACGCTTCTTTCACTACAATCTGAGTGATGTGTTAGAGAAATCAGGTGACCAGGATCAAGGAGTACCTTGTCCCAAATCAAGTGACCTTGAAACAGGAGGGAAATAAATGTTGACACTAGCTGGGATTGAACCAGCGACCACACAGTACTCTAGACTGGTGCTCTAACCAACTGAGCTATAGTGCCGATGGTTAGAGTATGGATGTTAATCCATATATCTGTTGGGATTAATAATCAATCCTGACACCCTACAATGGTGAGATGTATGTGTTATGTGTAAATGCCCTTGTCTATATAATCAACCTAGGGGGTTGGATCAAAAGATATCCATGTAATGCCTTATAATGGTTGAGGACACTAGGGCACCTCTGTCACTACATTGATGAGATACCAAGTAGTTGTAACCATGGCCAGATAGCTCAGTTGGTTAGAGCATCTTGGGATTTCACCAGAAGGTCCTGGGTTCAATCCCCAGTCTGGACACTTTGTATAAATCATACCTTTAACAATATCACTATGAGGATTGTTAGTCACTCAACTGGCCCACATTCATGTTGTACTGAAGCGGTTAGTCTTAGTACTAGAATGATGTAACCAGGGTCCAATTGCTAATGCCAACATGATGTTAGCAAGCTGTCTAAAAATCGGTTGGTTGAGGGCTTTAAACTCGATTCTAGTGCAAAGCCAGACCCAGTATGTGAACCATGTCTTGGTGGAAAGATGCATGCCAATCCTTTTCCTAGCAGTGAAACTCGTGCTTTTGAAATTTTAGAACTTGTTCATATGGATGTACATGATACTGGTGTAATCTCGCCTTCTGGCTACCGCTACTGGATCCCCTTTATATGCGACAAATCACGCTTCAGAGCAGTTGTACTACTCAAAAAGAAGAGTGAAGCCTTTGGTGCATTCAAGCGGTTTAAGGCCTGGGCAGAAAACTCTACTGGTAAAAAGATCAAGAAGATCAGACATGACAAAGGTGGCGAGTTTATATCCAAGGAATTTGAACAGTTCTTACAGCACGAGGGAATTGAAGTACAACGGACAACTAGGAATCAACCTCAGCAGAATGGAGTTGCTGAACGGCTTAACCGGACATTGGCTGAATTACTGACTGCTATGCTACTTGAATCGGGTTTACCAAAGACATTTTGGGCTGAATGCCTGGCTGCGCTTGTTTATGTGTTAAATCGATGCCCAACGTCTGCTGTTCCAGAAGTCACTCCTTTTGAAGCCTGGTATAAAATTAAGCCTAAAGTTGACAATCTGTGTGTCTGGGGATGCATTGCTTATGTGCATATTCAAAAGGACAAGAGGCCTCACTTTGGTTCACATATGGAGAAGTGTGTGTTTATTGGTTACCCTGAGGGAGTTAAAGGCTGGAAGTTCTGGAATCCTGTCACTAAAAAGGTCATCATCAGTGAACGTGCAGAATTTGACAAAAGGTTCATGTATGGATCCAAGTCACCTAATCAGCCTGCCCTTCGTCAAGACCATACTCCTGTGACTAGTTCTGAACCATCTGCTACTCCCAAACCACCAGCCAGTACCACTAATGAATGTAAGTAACTAAAGGAATGCATACTACAAAAACAGAGTTGAAAAAGAAAAGACAAAACAAACAAACATTGGTTTGTACAGTTACATCAAGATAGAAAGAGGGAGAGGAGGGAGGGTGATGAAAAATCGACTTGATCAAGCAAGATCTAAGTCAGATATCAGTCAGTATACAGTACACAGGCAAAAAAACATCGATCTAAGCACACTGAGAGCCCTGATATCCAAGATCTGACAACTAGGTCAACTTCAGAGGCTGTAGATGTGTATAGATCTGTTATGGATGTGTTGTGGGCTCTGTTCAGTGAAAGATCAGTTAGATCAGTGAAAAAGCGCACCAATTCCTTTGATCTGAGACTCTGTGAGCAAAAGCTAGAGTCTGTGCAGTCAAAAGGAGGTGCTGTGAGGCGATGTTTGAGCTATCAGAGCTGTATAGAGTGGACAGATGTCCTTACCAGTCACCAGAAGCGAAGTTGATGGTGGGGAAAGGAAGGAAAGAAGCACAGGACCTTGTCAGATTTCTAATCATGTTCTCACAGGCCTCTGCTCGGAACTCCGGCACCTGTAAGAACTAGAAACTCGACAGGGACACTGACTGATCATCTGTCCAAAGTGGCAGCTGACCAGAGGTGGTCATGTGCTGAAAAACTCGAAATGCAAAGTCCAAGTTAGAGTGCTAGATTTCGAAAATGGAATCGCGGAAGAACGAAGATAGGTAGTGCTTCAATTCTTTTCGCGATTTGTTAAGGACATGATAGAGTACCTATGACAGTAATAGCAGGACCGCACGGTACTGCGATGAGGCGCGCCGGACTTGCAATGTATTCATGTTCACTGAAAAGTGATGAATTGTGCATTGCAAGTCCTGGATGGTATCTGTTGTTTGCAGAGGCCTTCAGAAAGTCTCCCTACCCTTGGAATCCGCCTTCATGTCGAGTATTTGTTTGGTTCTATTTGTACTGAAACGCATGAGGCGTGAAAATAGGTGTCCACAATTGTGCGCGCATAGATATTTTCAACAGTCACCACTCAAACTGAGAAAATATCTTGCAAACTGAACAAATGAAAGCCAAAAAGTAAACTAGGGCAGATATCAACATGGTAACAAAAGATTACTATAAAAGTACATAGTTTAGAGACGGAATATGAGTGTGGGACATCGCTTATGTAAGCAGTAAGTGTTCTATCACTATATACACTCAACACAACCCCCTGATTGAACACTTTTGCAATCCAGCACAAGTCAATCACTAACACAACCCCCCAACATAGTATTTCCTTCAACTAGGAAGGTTTGGCTTTTCCACCTTTGGTTTGGCAAGGGCCTTTGTGAGCAGCTCGGCTGGATTATCCTCAGTGGGCAAATAAGAGAGTGTAAGCTTCCCACGTACAACTTGTTCTCTGAGCCAGTAGAAAGTCCTGTCAAGATGCTTCATTCGGCCGTGATGTTCAGGATTTTTAGCAACCTGAATGGATGATTGGTTGTCGGTGAGGATAATGGTAGGAGAAGCGACTTTATACCCAAGCTCATTGAGAAGAAAACGTATTGCCAACACTTCTTTGCCCACTGCATTTGAAGCCACAAACTCAGCTTCAGTAGAGGATAGAGTAACCACAGGTTGTAGTTTACTACTCCAGCTAACAGCACCTGATCCAACCTTTATGATGTATCCAGTTGTTGACTTCCCATTGTCTTTGTTGCCACCCAAGTCTGCATCACCAATAGCTGTGATCAGATCGGGGGCATCAGGATCTGGCCCTAGTTCCAACTCATAGTCAAGAGATCCTTTCAAGTAATGCCACAAATGCTTAACAGCAATCCAATGAGCATATCCAGGATTAGAGTTGAAACGAGTCAAGACACCACATGCATAAGCTGTGTCGACACGAAGGATCATGGCCAGAAACAATAGGGAGCCAACAGCTGACATGTAGGGGACATTGATCATCTCTTCTTTCTCCTCTGGTGTTTGGGGCAGTCCGCTTTAGAGAGTGTCACAGTGGGATTCATGGGAGTGCCCACAGGCTTGGAATCAGTCATGCCAAATTCATTGAGTTTACAGAGGATGTATTGCCGGGCATTAAGATATAGTTTTTGATTCTGGCGGTCTCCTCTGATTCCCGTGCCAAGTAAGAAGTTGGTACTGCCCAAGTCACGGAGTTTAAGTTCTTTTCGTAGATCATGGACAAATTGATCTATAACACCAGAGTCTTTACAAGCAAGAGTGATATTTAGCCTGCAAACTTTCTCTGGTCCACCTTGCTTGAAACCCTCGGGCTGTCTCATGTAGATAGTTGTGTCAATATCAGAATTAATAAACGCATGTGAGATATCAACAGAGCGAAGCTCCATATCATCAATAGCAGCAAGAGCAAGTACAATGCGTAATGAGGACCAGCGGAGAGTTGAAGCATAGGTTTCAAGATAGTTGAATCCAGGTCTTTGGCTGAAGCCTTGAGCACACAAGCGTGCTTTGAAGCGTTCAATAGAGCCATCAGCCTTGTGCTTAATATGGTATACCCAAGTTGACCCAATTGCTTTCTCTCCTGGTGGCAAGTCAACAATATCCCAAGTCTGGTTTGCTAAATGAGCAGCAATCTCATCATCCATTGCTTCTTCCCACTTAAAGGCTTCTGGACTGCGCATAGCGTCTCGATAATTTCGAGGTTCTACACCGTTAGCAGCATGTCCATGTTCCTCTACATCTCCATTGTATTCATCAGAGTCAGCAGGCTCATTATGGGCATTGCCCTTAGAAGCAGGTTTGACTTCCCACCATCTACCAGGAGGTTTATGGCTGTTAGAGAAATCAGGTGACCAGGATCAAGGAGTACCTTGTCCCAAATCAAGTGACCTTGAAACAGGAGGGAAATAAATGTTGACACTAGCTGGGATTGAACCAGCGACCACACAGTACTCTAGACTGGTGCTCTAACCAACTGAGCTATAGTGCCGATGGTTAGAGTATGGATGTTAAGCTACTCAACTGGCCCACATTCATGTTGTACTGAAGCGGTTAGTCTTAGTACTAGAATGATGTAACCAGGGTCCAATTGCTAATGCCAACACGTGCAGGGCGACGTACAGCAATGGGTTGCTCATCAGATTCATCCTCGTCAGTCACAGGTAATTTGGGCTCTGGGGTGGGAGCAAGAGCAGGAGGTGCATTAAGGGGAGGCACATCATCTTCATCAGCAGAGGCGGGTTCAGAGTCTGATTCATCACAAAAAGCAGGAGGTGTGAATAGATCATTACAGGTACTAGATGGATTGGGAGTAGCAGATGGTTCCGGAGGAGTCACAGGAATGTAGTCTCAATGAAGGGTAGGCTGATTAGGTGACTTTGATCCATACATGAATCTTTCATCAAATTCTGCACGTTCGCTGATAATGACCTTTTTAGTGACCAGATTCCAGAACTTCCAGCCTTTAACTCCCTCAGGATACCCAATGAATACACACTTTTCCATGTGTGAACCAAAATGTGGCTGCTTGTCCTTTTGAACATGAACATATGCAATGCATCCCCAGACACGCAAGTTGTCAACCTTTGGCTTGACTTTATACCAGACTTCAAAAGGAGTGACACCTGGGACAGCAGACGTTGGGCATCGATTAAGCACATAAACAAGCGCAGCCAGGCATTCAGCCCAAAATGTCTTTGGTAAACCCGATTCCAGTAGCATAGCAGTCAGTAATTCAGCCAATGTCTGGTTAAGCCGTTCAGCAACTCCATTCTGCTGGGGTCAATTCCGGGCTGTTCTCTGCACCTCAATCCCCTCGTCTTTCAAGAACTGTTCCATTGCTTTGGATATAAACTTGCCACCTTTGTCATGACGGATCACCTTGATCTTTTTACCAGTAGAGTTTTCTGCCCAGGCCTTAAGTTAACTGCTTGAATGCACCAAATGCTTCACTCTTCTTTTTGAGTAGTGCAACTGCTCTGAAGCGTGATTTGTCGCATATAAAGGGGATCCAATAGCGGTAGCCAGAAGGCGAAACAACACCAGTATCATGTACATCCATATGAACAAGTTCTAGAACTTCACCAGCACGAGTATCACTGCTAGGAAACGGATTGGCATGCATCTTTCCACCAAGACATGGTTTACATACTGGGTCTGGCTTTGCACTAGAATCGAGTTTAAAGCCCTCAACCATACCATTTCTAGACAGCTTGCTAACATCACTCAGATTGTAGTGAAAGAAGCGTCGATGCCACAGCTCAAGGTCAAGAGGTAGAGTTGAACCGATGTTTGCAAACTCAGCTACTGTACTAATAGTGTGTCCATTAAGGTAACCAACCCATTTATTATTAACTGATGCAGTGAACAGGACAGAACCATCAAGTGAGAACTCCATAGTATCTCTAAGAATTTGTACAGTAAAACCTTTATGCTTGGTCAAGTAAAGAACTGAGAGGAGATTGTTATTAAGAGCCGGTACATGTAAAACTTGTCTAACTTCTTCTTTGCCATCAACAATATGTTAAAGGTATGATTTATACAAAGTGTCCAGACTGGGGATTGAACCCAGGACCTTCTGGGAAATCCCAAGGTGCTCTTAACCAACTGAGCTATCTGGCCATGGTTACAACTACTTGGTATCTCATCAATGTAGTGACAGAGGTGCCCTAGTGTCCTCAACCATTATAAGGCATTACATGGATATCTTTTGATCCAACCCCCTAGGTTGATTATATAGACAAGGGCATTTACACATAACACATACATCTCACCATTGTAGGGTGTCAGGATTGATTATTAATCCCAACACACTCCCGCAATCTGACACACTTATGTAACCTATTCTCCCACACCATAGTGCTTCGGGGCCCATAACCTGTTGGAGGAAACTGCACTTGTTGAAGTTAAACACACTGGAGCGCCCTTCAGCTAACCCAAGCAGTGTGATACCCGTCTTAGTACAGTGTTGTTATGCTCAGTATAACGACTATAGTGTTGTACTAATAGCCTTATAGTTCCTCAGTACTCCAATAGACAGCAAACAATGAAATGAATCAAAGATATGTGAATATTGATTTGGACTCTTTCTAACTATGTAAGGAATAGGTATTTGTTTGGTTCTATTTGTACTGAAACGGATGAGGCGTGAAAATAGGTGTCCACAATTGTGCGCGCATAGATATTTTCAACAGTCACCACTCAAACTGAAGAAATTGTTGGATGACATAATCTGACACACATATGACTTGTCAAGTGTGTATCCAAATGATCTCCATTATAAAGGCATGATGTGAGACCTTACTTGGGGCATTCCTAGTAGATGTGAGACCTTTCCAGTTGGGCATTCTGTAAGAACCTTTGGAGAGGCTCTGGCACTTAAGAGATACAAGTTCATAGTTGATAACCATGGCCAGATAGCTCAGTTGGTTAGAGCATCTTGGGATTTCACCAGAAGGTCCTGGGTTCAATCCCCAGTCTGGACACTTTGTATAAATCATGACTTTAACAGAAATAACTCTAAAACTAAGTAAACTAGGCAAAATAGTGAAATAGAAGGAATATGAAGAATGTAATCAAACTTTACTATAAAAGTATGTATAATACTTTAGAGATAGAATATGGTCGTGGGAAGGTGATTATGTAAGCAGATGTGTGACAACACTATGTACACTCAACAATATCTGCCATCTACAGTGACCACCTGACAGAGTTGCCAAAGTGGGTGGCCAGGCAGATTGAGGAATGCCTTAGCAACATCACTCTTAAACAGGATCAGTTCTTCAGTTGGATGCTCCTTCAGCACATCATTGAGAACCTGACCAAAAGTGTGCATATCATCATACTTGACCTTCCCCTCAGCTTTTGGAATGTTGTCATTCAGACCAGAGCTAGTCTGGTCCATAACAACTCGAGGTTTTCCCTTCTGCCAGACTACAAACATTGGGAGACCTTCATACCAGGTAAGAGAACAAAGTCCTCTGGTAGTGCTTCAGACCATCTCCCAGCTGTAACTTCCTGATCTCTGTGAGCTCTGAGTGCAGTAAAATCATCTGGCTCAGTGACATAGTTCTCAATCCTTTGTTTAGACTCTTCTGCCCATTCAGCATCATAGAAAGGCCAGAATCCCTCTCTAAGGGAGCGCATAACAGAGGCTACAAATGGCTGATTGGGATGGGATGAGAGCAAGAGCTCTAAGCGGTCCACATTGAAAGGAGTCTCTACTTTAATGTAAGGAGCCATAGCTTTAAGAGTTGATTGGATCTGAGGATTGTTCAAGAGATGTAGAGGAGGTGATGGCAAAGGAGGTGCAGAATAAGTAGAAGAGATACTGGGAGGAGTGATATGAGATGAATGAGATGAAGAAGACCATAAATAACCCCTTCTGAAGCGAGGTGCAGGTGTTAGATCACTGTCAGCAGTCCTCTTAGTACCTGCTAGTGATCTAGGACCTTTGAGGGCGGTTTCTACTCTGATTTCGACGTCTTTCAGTAAGCTTTGAGTAGCATGACTGGCTGTTAATGGCTCTGTGGGCTTCACCACACTCATTGCAATAGCCATGTTTCCTGTTATTGCTACAAGGATCTGAGCACCTATCTTCATTCCACAAGATACAAGGTGTATCATGGCGCTTAGAAGGCGATTTGGAAGTGGTAGAAGATGAAGAAGGAGCAGATCTCTTCTTGGAAGTGGTAGAAAGCATCTCCTTGAGGACAATGAGCCTAAGGCTCTCAGAGTTGCCAAGATCAAAGGGTGTATTGGAAGCCTTTTGGCGAGCCTCTCTATCCACCCTGATGGCCATAGATGGATCATTGGGAGTAACTCTGAACAGCTCTTGAATCTGAGCTTTATAGGCAATAAGCTCACTCTGCCTGTTAGGATAGATCTTGAGCAGAGGAACAAGCCAAGCCTCAAAAACTCGAAGCCACTGTGACTCAGTAGTGACTGGGAGGCTCTTAATAGACTGCTCTTTCCTAACCAGCTTAAACTCTGTGCCAAAGTCTTTGCTATCATCATAGAGGAAACTGAATCCAGTGACTGCAGCATGGATCTTCTCAAAGTCCACATACTTGTCCTTGATGATAAGGCGAAGTAGGGACTGAGGGAGTGGCTCAGCAAACATCTGAGCTGAAAGGAGACTAAGTGTAGCATCCACATTGCTGTCCAGAGTGAACTGGAGGCGAAGATCCCAGGTGCTCTGTACATGAGAGGGCATAGGAGATGTAGTAGTAAGTGCTGCAAGGTGAGGAGCAGCTTCCAGAAGCGAAACTGGAAGGCCAGAAGGCACCTTGGAAGTAGAAGAAGCAATAGGCTGGGCAAAGGATGGAGCCACAGCTTGAACAGTACCAGAGTCTGGTTGTTCATTCTCAATCTCATCATCTGCATTGACAGCAGCAAGCAGGGCTTCATTCTCAGCAAGTTCAGACTCCATAACAGCAAATGCTGCTGCCTGAGCAGCTTGTATAGCAGAAACTCGCTCTGGAGAGGCCTGTTGCCTCTGTTTACCTTTAGCAGCAGCCTTTCTTTGCCTAGTAAACTCGATTTCATCCCTCTGTATCTGCTGCATCTGGTCCACATAGTCACTGACCACAGCAGGATCATGTCTGCTATGATCTTGGAATGCTCTGAATGCCTGTTTGACAGAGATTTCCCTATTCCTGAACTGTTCAAGGACAGCTTGCATCGCTTCAGCAGCAGATCTAACAGCTTCAGCTTCTCTAGCTGCATCTGAGGGTGCAGGAGAGGCAGTGATGCGCCCCAGAAGCGATTTAGAGGGCATAGAGTGGTGGTGGGAGCGAGGATTGGATGTAGAAGCGGCAGGAGGGTCTGTGAGACGATCTTGGAACGATTTAGAGGGCTGTGAAGCGGCGATCTGAGCGATCTGAGTGCTAGCAGTGTTGGATGAGCTACCAGAGGTGACTTGGGAAGGTTGGAGCTGTTTAGAGCGAGTTTGGGGAAGATCAGAGCGGATCTGAGAGAGATTGGAGCGATTCTGGACTGGATTAGAGCGAGATGTGGATGGATTAGGCCCAGATTGGCGCGATCTAGCGCTAGGAAGCGTCCTAGACGAGGTATGAAGCGATCTAGTGGCCTGGGATGCAGGATCATAGGTATGATCTTCCAATTCATCAAGATCTGAGGAATCAGCTCGAGTTTTGGACATGGAATGGTTGATATGAAGATGTGTGAGGTAGGAGCAAGGAGTATGATGAAAAATCGACTTGATCAAGCAAGATCTAAGTCAGATATCAGTCAGTATACAGTACACAGGCAAAAAAACATCGATCTAAGCGCACTGAGAGCCCTGGTATCCAAGATCTGACAACTAGGTCGACTTCAGAGGCTGTAGATGTGTATAGATCTGTTATGGATGTGTTGTGGGCTCTGTTCAGTGAAAGATCAGTTAGATCAGTGAAAAAGCGCACCAATTCCTTTGATCTGAGACTCTGTGAGCAAAAGCTAGAGTCTGTGCAGTCAAAAGGAGGTGCTGTGAGGCGATGTTTGAGCTATCAGAGCTGTATAGAGTGGACAGATGTCCTTACCAGTCACCAGAAGCGAAGTTGATGGTGGGGGAAGGAAGGAAAGAAGCACAGGACCTTGTCAGATTTCTAATCATGTTCTCACAGGCCTCTGCTCGGAACTCCGGCACCTGTAAGAACTAGAAACTCGACAGGGACACTGGCTGATCATCTGTCCAAAGTGGCAGCTGACCAGAGGTGGTCATGTGCTGAAAAACTCGAAATGCAAAGTCCAAGTTAGAGTGCTGGATTTCAAAAATGGAATCGCGGAAGAACGAAGATAGGTAGCGCTTCAATTCTTTTCGCGATTTGTTAAGGACATGATAGAGTACCTATGACAGTAATAGCAGGACCGCAAGGTACTGCGATGAGGCGCGCCGGACTTGCAATGAATTCATGTGCACTGAAAAGTGATGAATTGTGCATTGCAAGTCCTGGATGGTATCTGTTGTTTGCAGAGGCCTTCAGAAAGTCTCCCTACCCTTGGAATCCGCCTTCATGTCGAAAATGATTTGCATCACCACTTTTTGAGCTTTGGTTTGGCCTGGAGATCTTTGTCAGAAAGTAGAATAAATGTGAGGGAGCACATACCTTGATGAGATCTTTCCATATGTTGCTTGGGGCAGTTGCAATGTTTTGTTTGGCATCCCAGCCAAAACTAGACTTCCCTCGAATGAATTGGACATCTCTGAAGTCTTTCTTGAGCTAACAGACACAATCAGTAACCTCCAATCAAATGTTATCTATGTAGACTTACTGTAGTCCAGCATGTCCTACAAGAGTCACTGGTTTTCACAGCACCTTCTGAGGTAGAGCTTGCAGGCTTGGCAGCTGTGGCTTTGTGTGCATCACCATGAAAGCCACCATTGTCCATCTGGAAGCCACCAGCCTTCTGGTCTGTGAGTGTTTCAATGAGGATCTGGTCATCTTCTGCACTCCAGCTGGCCTTCTTTATTCCAGCCTTGTTGGATCCACTCCTGGGATCAGATGTAGGCTGAGACATTGTTGTGAGTATAAATAGATATTAGAGAGAGAAAAATGTGTCAAAAGCTATGGAAAGCCGGAAGGGCCTGTTGGAGGAAACTGCACTTGTTGAAGTTAAACACACTGGAGCGCCCTTCAGCTAACCCAAGCAGTGTGATACCCGTCTTAGTACAGCGTTGTTATGCTCAGTATAACGACTATAGTGTTGTACTAATAGCCCTATAGTTCCTCAGTACTCCAATAGACAGCAAACTGTTGAGTGTATATAGTGATAGAACACTTACTGCTTACATAAGCGATGTCCCACGGTCATATTCCGTCTCTAAACTATGTACTTTTATAGTAATCTTTCGTTACCATGTTGATATCTGCTCTAGTTTACTTTTTGGCTTTCATTTGTTCAGTTTGCAAGATATTTTCTCAGTTTGAGTGGTGACTGTTGAAAATATCTATGCGCGCACAATTGTGGACACCCATTTTCACGCCTCATGCGTTTCAGTACAAATAGAACCAAACAACTACCTCTTCCTTACTCAGTTAGAAAGAGTCCAAATCAATATTCACATATCTTTGATTCAGTTCATTGTTTGCTGTCTATTGGAGTACTGAGGAACTATAAGGCTATTAGTACAACACTATAGTCGTTATACAGAGCATAACAACGCTGTACTAAGACGGGTATCACACTGCTTGGGTTAGCTGAAGGGCGCTCCAGTGTGTTTAACTTCAACAAGTGCAGTTTCCTCCAACACAAACAATGAACTGAATCAAAGATATGTGAATATTGATTTGGACTCTTTCTAACTAAGTAAGGAATAGGTAGTTGTTTGGTTCTATTTGTACTGAAACGCATGAGGCGTGAAAATGGGTGTCCACAATTGTGCGCGCATAGATATTTTCAACAGTCACCACTCAAACTGAGAAAATATCTTGCAAACTGAACAAATGAAAGCCAAAAAGTAAACTAGGGCAGATATCAACATGGTAACAAAAGATTACTATAAAAGTACATAGTTTAGAGACGGAATATGAGCGTGGACATCGCTTATGTAAGCAGTAAGTGTTCTATCACTATATACACTCAACAGGGCCTGCCCCTCTTAAGTCTGATTCATCATTGATCTGATGGCAGGACCCAAGACACCGCATGTAAGCACCTCCAGAGCGCCTGTAGCTGAGCGGCATATATATGAGTAGAGTATTTGTCTATAGTACATTGCATTGTGAGGCCATCATGATGCTTGGCTTGAGCAAATGTAGTATGTTCCATACCCTAGTACTGGCAGCCATAATCTTCTATGAAGTTTATGGTAGGACCCATATGAGTGATCTCTTGTTTAATTGTTTATTTATAGTATTGGTATAAGTACTATGACCTTTATTGGTTATGGCTGTGCCAGTATAGTGCAAAGCCTGAGCCACAGTGCAGCAGTCTGTTTTTTATGGCCAGACTCCAGAGTGGTTTTGTGGAGGTGCTGTGTGCCTCCGAGTCGAAAGCGAGATCCTCCCCATTTACCTCTATAGACTAGTGTGTAGGAGGGCATGCATCAAGCATGCATTGCGGCAATCCTCGCTCTGCATATGTCTCTCTGAGCTCTCCCATAAATGCATTGGAGGAGAGCCCATAGTATCTATTTAGACTCTACATACTTACATGTACATGGATCCGGACCATACACCTATGATATGGTTTATGGTTATGGCTACATACTAGTAGTAGTATACAGGTACCCATTGATGTACCATAAAGGGTATCTATGAACAGCTTTCTACAAGTATGCAGAATCAGAATTTAGCATCATATTCTGGTGGGTTCGAAAATACTTGTAAGATTATTGAGCTCAAGTGACAAGAATGGCTTTAATTGTGTGAGCTGGAGTCATTCACCACAAAGGGACCCTACCGCCAGACAATACCTTTCAGCCAGCTCACTTGGTTGATTGATGTTCCCCAATTAGTACAGAATGTACAATGACTCAAAGTACCTCAACTACTTAAATGGTTTGCCAACAGTCATAGAGTGTACAAGTCCCAAAACATGAGGTATGTATAATGTATGCTTCAATGCAAAACAAATGTCTCCCTCTCTGGCTCTCAGGCTTACCATATTTTTAAAAAATATCTCAGATCTCTCTCAGATCTCTGGGTTGTTCATGGTTGCCATCTGTCTCTGTCTCTCCTCTGAGCCCCCATTGCTTCTTTCTCACTATTTGTTGGAGGAAACTGCACTTGTTGAAGTTAAACACACTGGAGCGCCCTTCAGCTAACCCAAGCAGTGTGATACCCGTCTTAGTACAGCGTTGTTATGCTCAGTATAACGACTATAGTGTTGTACTAATAGCCTTATAGTTCCTCAGTACTCCAATAGACAGCAAACAATGAAATGAATCAAAGATATGTGAATATTGATTTGGACTCTTTCTAACTGTGTAAGGAATAGGTATTTGTTTGGTTCTATTTGTACTGAAACGCATGAGGCGTGAAAATGGGTGTCCACAATTGTGCGCGCATACATATTTTCAACAGTCACCACTCAAACTGAAGAAATAACTCTAAAACTAAGTAAACTAAGCAAAATAGTGAACTAGAAGGAATATGAAGAATGTAATCAAACTTTACTATAAAAGTATATACTTTAGAGATGGAATATGGTCGTGGGAAGGTGATTAGGTAAGCAGATGTGTGACAGCACTATGTACACTCAACACTATTGACACGGTGACAATGACACCCTGGCTCTGTTTCTTTCTTCTCCAAGTTCACTCTCCCCTTATTCCCTTCTCATTCATTCCCCTCCTGTTCCTTTTCTTTGCCTGGTCTTGCACCCTTCATTGCCTTCTTGGCCCTCTCTAAGCAGTCAGGGAATAAGTAGCTGGGCCTTCATTAATCATGCTATCATTAGCATCATAGGTATTTTCCCTGACAGAGTTTTGCCAAGTGTCACTGAGGCAAACTTTTCGCTTGTATACCTGTAATTAGTAGTGATCTGCTTAGTGATTTGCACTCTTATTAAGTAAATTCAGCAAGCAACCAGTTACGGGATTTGGCTGGCCTAGAGGTGACCAATGCAAACGGGGAAACAAGCTCATGGATGTCCTTGGTGTTGAAGGAAGAACTTTGGGCCAAGGAATCCCCTGCCTTTCTGCTCCCACCGGAGTAGGCGGGACGCGTTTTGCATCATCTTATGGTTTATCCTTCTAGGGGGGCTTAATTCCCCCCTTTCCTTATATTATTTATCCTATCTTTATCCGAGTGCCTGTCCATGACTTGGCAGTTTCGAGTACTTATACTGAACTTACTACTGTCCTTTCCCCCTCAGTTGTTTGTTGAGTACACCTCCGAGGGTGAGTTTATACTTTATTTATCTGGTTGTGAAACCCGTACTTACTTAGTTAAGTTACAATTACATCTAGTCTGTACTTGTGTGTGTTTCACAGCCTGTTCTTATATACAAGTTGTTTGTCTGGTACACTTCTGAGGTCTATACTTATTGGTATACATGATAAGTACAAGTGAGCGTTGTGCAGGTGCCTGCATGCAGTGTCTTGGGTCCTGACACCCAATCTGTGATTGCATGGACTTAAAGAGGGCAGGCCCTTCTGGCTTTCCATAAAAAGCAATGGATATGAAAGAAAAAATGGGAGGGAAGAAAGATTGCACAAAAGTCACTGTGTGTGACAATCAAATTTAACCTCACGGTTCTACTGAATGCCAAGATTGAGCTAAGTCAAGAGCTAAAAAAAATAGCAACCTTCTTAGCAACCAATTTGCAACTGATTTTGAACCAAATTATTGTTAGAGAATCAGGTGACCAGGATCAAGGAGTACCTTGTCCCAAATCAAGTGACCTTGAAACAGGAGGGAAATAAATGTTGACACTAGCTGGGATTGAACCAGCGACCACACAGTACTCTAGACTGGTGCTCTAACCAACTGAGCTATAGTGCCGATGGTTAGAGTATGGATGTTAAGCCATATATCACTATGAGGATTGTTAGTCACTCAACTGGCCCACATTCATGTTGTACTGAAGCGGTTAGTCTTAGTACTAGAATGATGTAACCAGGGTCCAATTGCTAATGCCAACAATTATTCTCAACTCATTTGCAACTTGGGTTCCCGAATGGGGCCTTAGAATGAACTCTTGAACTGACACTCAACCACTAGTTGAATATGCCTTCCAAAACATGCTCTACACCCCAGGTAACAGGTCCTCAATGTGTCACTCACTCGGCAGGTCATCCTCCTGCCCACATATTGCCAAATATAACACCATGGAGTGCATACCTAGTATATAACAGTACTCAGATATGTATTCCTGACCTCAGACCTTGAGAGGCCATGCCATTACTGAGCCCAACTTTGACTCAACACCACCTGTATGTAATCATATATTTCCCTATTTGGACATACAGCTTTGACCTCCTCCGGCCTAGAGCTGGTAATTACAGCTGATTCCTTCCATAGAATGCTCTAATTTTGCTTCAGGCATATATATATTATGCCAAGACCATGCCTGTACCACTAGTATATTGAATATCCCCACTTTTATTTTGATTTTTCACAGCACAGCCACCGCTTCAAACATCAAAGTAGGGCTACTATTATTGCATATAGGACCTTTCATATATCTAATGACACTATATACATCCTTATTAGCAAGGATATCTGCTGTACAAGCAGGCTTTTAGGCCGCTTTGCTGGCATTCCCAATTAGGCAGTGATGTATAGCTTTGACTGAAGGTAATCTAAATCTTTTCATTCAATCCAACCCATTATGCTACCCCATACATTGAGGTACAGTGCTCAAATATTAATACATTATCTATAGCCTTTTTTGGGCTAGCTACCACCCCAGAAATATCCATAATAGGCCCATAAACCACCCATTTTCATGCAGCTGCCCAATTCTGCCAAAACTGGTCACATGACCTCATCAAATGCAAACCAGTGAACCAGGGAGATATTTAATATCCCTCTGTAACATTTGGGGGACAGTAACTTACTGGGGGTATTTAAATAGTACAGCTGCATCAGGTGGAACAGCCCAACTCTGATGGGGAAAAAGACAAAGATGAGGAATTTGAAGTACATGAAAAGACTGAAAAACCAACTGGTGCTGCACAGAAACCTCAAAAGAAGACAAGCAAGGTAGAAAAAACATTGTGGTTCTTCATCACACAGGGGGCATTGACCAAGGCACCTGAAAATCAGATCCTTTAATAGCATCCCAATAGGCACCTTGAACGGCATCTCAAAATCACACATTGGCCCTGCTTTGCCTTGTCACACTTTTATATAGAGTACCTGAATCAATGGCTAGTCATTTCTTTAACAAGTCTCAAAGGTCTTTGAGGTAGAGACAAAGGGATTAAATACAGAATTTTGTTTCTCCTTCAAAGACCTTTGTGTTAAAGGTATGATTTATACAAAGTGTCCAGACTGGGGATTGAACCCAGGACCTTCTGGTGAAATCCCAAGATGCTCTAACCAACTGAGCTATCTGGCCATGGTTACAGCTAATGGAAGATCCCTGAAGTACTGTCAGAGGTGCAACACCCATATTGTCCCAACATCTATATCTTCGGACCTACATATTGCCTCTTTGGACTTACATATTGCCTTATAGATTTGGGATGGGATATTTGCACATGACATACAACATTCCATCAGGGTGTCAGGATTGATTATTAATCCCAACACTTTGTGACTTACTGAAGGAACAAATGCCCATTAATATAGATCTCTATACAAAAGTGTGACAAGCTTAATGTAAAATCCTCAGATGCCATTCGAGATGATATTAAAGCATCTAACTTTCAGATGCTTTGGTCAATGCCCCCGGTGTCATCCTGATTGACTTCCTGTGGGTCTTAGAAATGCAAACAGGCTCCACCTGTTCAGATGCAAAGGAGCTATCAACAGTGGAAGAAGATGAGCAGCTGGGTACTAAGCAAAGGAAAAAGCCAGTAAGTTAGCCTTTGTATGCTAACTTGCAAATATTGCTAACTTTGAACTGGTTTAGTGCATAGTGAGGTCAGAAATTGAGCAAGATACTGAGGTAAGATATGCTTTTCATAAGGTATTCCTTAACTAAACATTTCAGTAGGATTGAGACACTCCAGGCAAGGCAACCGCTGTGAACGCTGGCAGTGGCACGGAAGAAAATGACAGTGCCTCTAGGCCTCTTACATGCCTTTTGAGGACTAGATCTTTGCATCCTTTGCCTTCGAATGCTGCACCATCCCCTCACATAGTCACTGCCCCACCAAGAATCACTACTGAAACTGAGGGCAATCTGTGCACTGCTGCACCATCTCATCCCACTTTGCTCCAGGATCTACTTTGCAAACACCTTGGCAGCCCATTACAATCGCCTTCACATTCCACTGACCCTGCCCATCAGTTATCATCCAGCACTCCAATTACACTCGCCAAGCAATCTAGCCACATTTTACATGCAGCCAACAATGTAGTTGAGTCCGACCTGAGGCCCACACAACAACAACCTGCTAAACTCCCCAATGCCTTCCAGACCACTAACCAACAGCGTGACTGTGGGGCCACTAGAGCTCAGGCTGGATCTAGTTGTTTTCAGGCTGGATCTAGCCATCCTCAGGCTGGACCTAGCTGTCCTCAGGCTGGGCTTAGTCGTCCCTGTGCTCAACATCAAGACCATTTGCATTCAAGCCCTGAAAAGAGCACACTTGAGTCCGAGTCCGAGGATCCTGAGGAGCTTGCTATGCAAGCTGAAATACAGGAGGACAACAAGTTGCTCATGAGTGTGAGATCATATGATGACACAAGTGCCCAATGCACACTAGACAAATTTGCAGCAGCAATCAGTGACATTTGTTGTGAATCCTATGCCTTTCATCACTCAGGAGTGAATAAGTTAGCCAAAAACTCAGGATCATGAAGTGCTATGTACTGAATACATGCATGTAAGTAACTAAAGGAATGCATACTACAAAACAGAGTTGAAAAAGAAAACACAAAACAAACATACATTGGTTTGTACAGTTACATCAAGATAGAAAGAGGGAGAGGAGGGAGGGTGATGAAAAATCGACTTGATCAAGCAAGATCTAAGTCAGATATCAGTCAGTATAACAGTACACAGGCAAAAAAACATCGATCTAAGCGCACTGAGAGCCCTGATATCCAAGATCTGACAACTAGATCGACTTCAGAGGCTGTAGATGTGTATAGATCTGTTATGGATGTGTTGTGGGCTCTGTTCAGTGAAAGATCAGTTAGATCAGTGAAAAAGCACACCAATTCCTTTGATCTGAGACTCTGTGAGCAAAAGCTAGAGTCTGTGCAGTCAAAAGGAGGTGCTGTGAGGCGATGTTTGAGCTATCAGAGCTGTATAGAGTGGACAGATGTCCTTACCAGTCACCAGAAGCGAAGTTGATGGTGGGGGAAGGAAGGAAAGAAGCACAGGACCTTGTCAGATTTCTAATCATGTTCTCACAGGCCTCTGCTCGGAACTCCGGCACCTGTAAGAACTAGAAACTCGACAGGGACACTGGCTGATCATCTGTCCAAAGTGGCAGCTGACCAGAGGTGGTCATGTGCTGAAAAACTCGAAATGCAAAGTCCAAGTTAGAGTGCAGGATTTCGAAAATGGAATCGCGGAAGAACGAAGATAGGTAGCGCTTCGATTCTTTTCGCGATTTGTTAAGGACATGATAGAGTACCTATGACAGTAATAGCAGGACCGCATGGTACTGCGATGAGGCGCGGCGGACTTGCAATGAATTCATGTTCACTGAAAAGTGATGAATTGTGCATTGCAAGTCCTGGATGGTATCTGTTGTTTGCAGAGGCCTTCAGAAAGTCTCCCTACCCTTGGAATCCGCCTTCATGTCGACCTATGCCTTTCATCACTCAGGAGTGAATAAGTTAGCCAAAAACTCAGGCCCCAGGCCCATAAATTAAGCGGATCATGAAGTGCTATAAAGCTATGGATTGTTGTTGAGGGGTGGATGGTGGTGAAAGAGATGTGAATGAGACGCTAGGAGAGTGTTAAAGGTGTGTTTGACGAAGTCTAATAGCTGCTAGCTGCAGCTCAGCACGAACAGCAGGATTATCCCTGATGTATATCTTCCATGCTGTGGAAGACCACCTACCCAGAGCCATGATAATGTACTCATCAAGACCAAGTCCAGAGTAGTAAGTGGCGCCTCCAGCTCTAGCTGAATGTCCCCCAAACTCTTTACTAACAACAGCATAGAACATGGATTCAAACCAAGCTCTGGTTGGAAGAGATCCATCTTCACAAATGAACAGAGCAGGCCTAGCTCCATGAAGCTTGTCTCTGGCAGTGGTGTACTCTCTCAGAAGAGAGCCAGGATTAGCAAGTGTCTGAGTACAGAAGAGAATCTCAGTTCCTTGATAGAAAGGATCACCCTTGTGATATGGAAGATGATAGCCAGCTTGCATGGACTCAAGCTTGAGTGAAGCTCTCTTGATAATCTTCCTCCAGTCAAACAGTGATTTCTGATTAGGAATAGTGAGTTCTCCAATTCTGTGACACCCATAGTGTTGAGTGTACATAGTGCTGTCACACATCTGCTTACCTAATCACCTTCCCACGACCATATTCCATCTCTAAAGTATATACTTTTATAGTAAAGTTTGATTACATTCTTCATATTCCTTCTAGTTCACTATTTTGCTTAGTTTACTTAGTTTTAGAGTTATTTCTTCAGTTTGAGTGGTGACTGTTGAAAATATGTATGCGCGCACAATTGTGGACACCCATTTTCACGCCTCATGCGTTTCAGTACAAATAGAACCAAACAACTACCTATTCCTTACTTAGTTAGAAAGAGTCCAAATCAATATTCACATATCTTTGATTCATTTCATTGTTTGCTGTCTATTGGAGTACTGAGGAACTATAAGGCTATTAGTACAACACTATAGTCGTTATACTGAGCATAACAACGCTGTACTAAGACGGGTATCACACTGCTTGGGTTAGCTGAAGGGCGCTCCAGTGTGTTTAACTTCAACAAGTGCAGTTTCCTCCAACACATAGAAGGCACAACTCATCAGAGTTGCAAACAGAAGATGGTTGTAAGAAAGATGTCTCCTTTCATAGAATTGCATGATATGAGAGGTTCTAAGAGGTGGTTTTTCGCTTCACTGGGTCAGCTCTGACCTTCTTAGACCCTCTAATAGTAGCTTGAACTAAAGGGTCAGATCTGGATTCATCAAAGTGAGGATAGAGCTGTTTCAAGTAATGTCTTGCTCCAGTGAGATATTTAGGCCCAGAGGCAATGTGTTTGGAAGTGTAGGCAATGTAACGAGATAGTGTGGTTGGTGTAGGGTCCAGAGAGAGGTTATGAGAGGTGCAGAAGCGAATATAGTCCTTAGCACCTGTAGAATAGTTGTTCTTAGTTGATTGTTCAATGGCATGAGATTGGAGAAACAGAACAAGAGCATCCAACTTGTTCATGTCCATTGGAGGGCGAACAGAGCGGCCATTCCGGCGACTCTGCTCACCCAGGGCCTCTAAAAGGACTCTCTCCATCGTGCCGGCAGTAGCTCTCTAGGGGGCTCAAAAAGGCGGACACGATCTGCAGGGAATTGAAGCTTGTAATCATCAAGCAAAAAGCGAGACAACAAGTCTGCTCTGATGTTGGCCTTGCCAGCAATGTGTCTAACTCGAATATCTATCCCAGTTTTGAGCACAATAGCAGCAATAGCAAGAAGAATGGAGTTGTGAGATGATTCTCTTGCTGAGAGTGAGTTGAGAACCTCTACAGAGTCGAGGCTATCAGTATGAATGAGAATATGGTGAGGTGGAGTTGGTTTGTGAGCAATGTGATGGATAAGGCAGAGGATAGACAACAGTTCTCTGAAAAAGATGTCAACTTTAGGCTTGCCTTCAGCTGAAGAGACTTTGTAACAGAAGCCATTTCCTGCATAGACATAGGAAAGGCCAGTGTTACTAGCATCAGTCCAACCCACAAAGTCTGCTTCAGAGTCTGGCCATGCTTGTGAATCAACAAACCTAATGCCAATAGCTGACTGGAGTAGTTCAGAAAACCAAGTCAGATCCCTCATAACTTCACCATTGATAGGAATGGAGCGAAACTGGAGTGATTTACCACTCATTTTCCTGTACATCTCACTGAGAGCAGGCCTTGCCCAAGGTAGAACATTCAAAGACCAGTTCAGAGAGCCAGCAAGTCTTTGCCAATCTCTCAGAGCAGCTTTCCTTTCTGGAGAAGCAAGGAACTGTGTGATGTCTGAGACTAGAATCTGAATAGACTCTGCTGAGAGCGAAATGGATCCCTTTAGAATGTCCACCCAGAACCCAATAATCTTAAGTGTAGCTCCAGATTCTTGCTTCTT
This sequence comes from Rhodocollybia butyracea, assembly GCA_015501585.1. Lineage (NCBI taxonomy): Eukaryota > Fungi > Basidiomycota > Agaricomycetes > Agaricales > Omphalotaceae > Rhodocollybia > Rhodocollybia butyracea. Next base: position 693,663 of record JADNRY010000002.1, read on the forward strand.
GTCTTCATAAGGACACAGAATGGTGTCCCAGAAGACTAGTAATTGAACCTGTCTCTTAGGGCGGAGTTGGCCATGGAATAGGACAAGATTTCGCTTAAAATCCCATCCAAAGAAGTCATCCATGTACACATGAAGTCCAACAATCCCCAACTTGACAGATCCAAACCAACAGAGAAGAGCAGATAAACTGCACCAGCACCTAGGTGATGTTCTAGTGCCAAACACCAAGCGGCGTACAATGTGATATCTGCCATCTACAGTGACCACCTGACAGAGTTGCCAAAGTGGGTGGCCAGGCAGATTGAGGAATGCCTTAGCAACATCACTCTTAAACAGGATCAGTTCTTCAGTTGGATGCTCCTTCAGCACATCATTGAGAACCTGACCAAAAGTGTGCATATCATCATACTTGACCTTCCCCTCAGCTTTTGGAATGTTGTCATTCAGACCAGAGCTAGTCTGGTCCATAACAACTCGAGGTTTTCCCTTCTGCCAGACTACAAACATTGGGGAAACCTTCATACCAGGTAGAAGCACAAAGTCCTCTGGTAGTGCTTCAGACCATCTCCCAGCTGTAACTTCCTGATCTCTGTGAGCTCTGAGTGCAGTAAAATCATCTGGCTCAGTGACATAGTTCTCAATCCTTTGTTTAGACTCTTCTGCCCATTCAGCATCATAGAAAGGCCAGAATCCCTCTCTAAGGGAGCGCATAACAGAGGCTACAAATGGCTGATTGGGATGGGATGAGAGCAGGAGCTCTAAGCGGTCCACATTGAAAGGAGTCTCTACTTTAATGTAAGGAGCCATAGCTTTAAGAGTTGATTGGATCTGAGGATTGTTCAAGAGATGTAGAGGAGGTGATGGCAAAGGAGGTGCAGAATAAGTAGAAGAGATACTGGGAGGAGTGATATGAGATGAATGAGATGAAGAAGACCATAAATAACCCCTCCTGAAGCGAGGTGCAGGTGTTAGATCACTGTCAGCAGTCCTCTTAGTACCTGCTAGTGATCTAGGACCTTTGAGGGCGGTTTCTACTCTGATTTCGACGTCTTTCAGTAAGCTTTGAGTAGCATGACTGGCTGTTAATGGCTCTGTGGGCTTCACCACACTCACTGCAATAGCCATGTTTCCTGTTATTGCTACAAGGGTCTGAGCACCTATCTTCATTCCACAAGATACAAGGTGTATCATGGCGCTTAGAAGGCGATTTGGAAGTGGTAGAAGATGAAGAAGGAGCAGATCTCTTCTTAGAGGTGGTAGAAAGCATCTCTTTGTGGACAATGAGCCTAAGGCTCTCAGAGTTGCCAAGATCAAAGGGTGTATTGGAGGCCTTTTGGCGAGCCTCTCTATCCACCCTGATGGCCATAGATGGATCATTGGGAGTAACTCTGAACAGCTCTTGAATCTGAGCTTTATAGGCAATAAGCTCACTCTGCCTGTTAGGATAGATCTTGAGCAGAGGAACAAGCCAAGCTTCAAATACTCAAAGCCACTGTGACTCAGTAGTGACTGGGAGGCTCTTAATAGACTGCTCTTTCCTAACCAGCTTAAACTCTGTACCAAAGTCCTTGCTATCATCATAGAGGAAACTGAATCCAGTGACTGCAGCATGGATCTTCTCAAAGTCCACATACTTGTCCTTGATGATAAGGCGAAGTAGGGACTGAGGGAGTGGCTCAGCAAACATCTGAGCTGAGAGGAGACTAAGTGTAGCATCCACATTGCTGTCCAGAGTGAACTGGAGGCGAAGATCCCAGGTGCTCTGTACATGAGAGGGCATAGGAGATGTAGTAGTAAGTGCTGCAAGGTGAGGAGCAGCTTCCAGAAGCGAAACTGGAAGGCCAGAAGGCACCTTGGAAGTAGAAGAAGCAATAGGCTGGGCAAAGGATGGAGCCACAGCTTGAACAGTACCAGAGTCTGGTTGTTCATTCTCAATCTCATCATCTGCATTGACAGCAGCAAGCAGGGCTTCATTCTCAGCAAGTTCAGACTCCATAACAGCAAATGCTGCTGCCTGAGCAGCTTGTATAGCAGAAACTCGCTCTGGAGAGGCCTGTTGCCTCTGTTTACCTTTAGCAGCAACCTTTCTTTGCCTAGTAAACTCGATTTCATCCCTCTGTATCTGCTGCATCTGGTCCACATAGTCACTGACCACAGCAGGATCATGTCTGCTATGATCTTGGAATGCTCTGAAGGCTTGTTTGACAGAGATTTCCCTATTCCTGAACTGTTCAAGGACAGCTTGCATCGCTTCAGCAGCAGATCTAACAGCTTCAGCTTCTCTAGCTGCATCTGAGGGTGCAGGAGAGGCAGTGATGCGCCCCAGAAGCGATTTAGAGGGCATAGAGTGGTGGTGGGAGCGAGGATTGGATGTAGAAGCGGCAGGAGGGTCTGTGAGACGATCTTGGAACGATTTAGAGGGCTGTGAAGCGGCGATCTGAGCGATCTGAGTGCTAGCAGTGTTGGATGAGCTACCAGAGGTGACTTGGGAAGGTTGGAGCTGTTTAGAGCGAGTTTGGGGAAGATCAGAGCGGATCTGAGAGAGATTGGAGCGATTCTGGACTGGATTAGAGCGAGATGTGGATGGATTAGGCCCAGATTGGCGCGATCTAGCGCTAGGAAGCGTCCTAGACGAGGTATGAAGCGATCCAGTGGCCTGGGATGCAGGATCATAGGTATGATCTTCCAATTCATCAAGATCTGAGGAATCAGCTCGAGTTTTTGGACATGGAATGGTTGATATGAAGATGTGTGAGGTATGAGCAAGGAGTATGATGAAAAATCGACTTGATCAAGCAAGATCTAAGTCAGATATCAGTCAGTATAACAGTACACAGGCAAAAAACATCGATCTAAGCGCACTGAGAGCCCTGATATCCAAGATCTGACAACTAGATCGACTTCAGAGGCTGTAGATGTGTATAGATCTGTTATGGATGTGTTGTGGGCTCTGTTCAGTGAAAGATCAGTTAGATCAGTGAAAAAGCGCACCAATTCCTTTGATCTGAGACTCTGTGAGCAAAAGCTAGAGTCTGTGCAGTCAAAAGGAGGTGCTGTGAGGCGATGTTTGAGCTATCAGAGCTGTATAGAGTGGACAGATGTCCTTACCAGTCACCAGAAGCGAAGTTGATGGTGGGGGAAGGAAGGAAAGAAGCACAGGACCTTGTCAGATTTCTAATCATGTTCTCACAGGCCTCTGCTCGGAACTCCGGCACCTGTAAGAACTAGAAACTCGACAGGGACACTGGCTGATCATCTGTCCAAAGTGGCAGCTGACCAGAGGTGGTCATGTGCTGAAAAACTCGAAATGCAAAGTCCAAGTTAGAGTGCAGGATTTCGAAAATGGAATCGCGGAAGAACGAAGATAGGTAGCGCTTCGATTCTTTTCGCGATTTGTTAAGGACATGATAGAGTACCTATGACAGTAATAGCAGGACCGCATGGTACTGCGATGAGGCGCGGCGGACTTGCAATGAATTCATGTTCACTGAAAAGTGATGAATTGTGCATTGCAAGTCCTGGATGGTATCTGTTGTTTGCAGAGGCCTTCAGAAAGTCTCCCTACCCTTGGAATCCGCCTTCATGTCGAACATTGAATATGAGTGGGATCCTAGCACTTGGAATGGTCAAAAGTTGGTGCGCAAAGAAGACTACAAACAATATGTATTTCATTGCACCCAATCTCACAAGGAATACCATGAGGTCATTGACTTTGGGGAGTGACTGTCGACTGTCCAAAAGTGCCTTGATAAGATGACATTGGAGCTGCTCAGGCATGCTTTTGACTGCACATCAGACCACAATATGAAAATGATAAAATCCTTCTGACAGAAAATTCTAACTTACTACTACCTGGATGAAGCTGTATCAGTTGGACTTGCTTTTCATGAGTAGGTAGTTTGATTAGAGGTATTGGTGGCAGTTAGACAGTTTTGTCTAGTGACCTATGCATCCATATGCAAGGGCAAGTCTATTCCTGATATCCCTCTTTGTCTGCAAGAGTATAAGTTTTACAATTCCCCATTTGTTCTGGCAAAGAAGTCAAAAACAGCTGGTCCTTTGAAATTGAAAACAACCACTCCAGCGAAGTTGAAGACAGCCCCTCCAGCCAAGAATCCTCAAGGAAATAATCTGGCAGTGAAGCCGATGTCCAAGAATAAGACTAAAAGCAGTCCTGCCATGCCACTAGTAGCTTTCACAGCTAACTTCAACAAAAAAATTGAGAAAGAGGGGAATGACAGCTAAGGATGGACATGAGTCCAGGTCCTAACAGGTGACCCATGGATTTGACATGTGGGAATACCTGTCTGAGGTTCCCACGGGTCCAGGTCAGTCACAGGTCATCCTTTGGTGACTTCCAGACCTTGTAAAGTACCATTCTAGTATCTATGCCTTTCATCACTCAGTAGTGAATAAGTTAGCCAAAATTCAGGCCCCAGGCCCATAAATTAAGTGCATCATAAAGTGCTATGTACTGAATACATGCATGTAAGAACTAAAGGAATGCATACTACAAAACAGAGTTGAAAAAGAAAACACAAAACAAACATACATTGGTTTGTACAGTTACATCAAGATAGAAAGAGGGAGAGGAGGGAGGGTGATGAAAAATCAACTTGATCAAGCAAGATCTAAGTCAGATATCAGTCAGTATACAGTACAGAGGCAAAAAACATTGATCTAAGCACACTGAGAGCCCTGATATCCAAGATCTGACAACTAGGTTGACTTCAGAGGCTGTAGATGTGTATAGATCTGTTATGGATGTGTTATGGGCTCTGTTCAGTGAAAGATCAGTTAGATCAGTGAAAAAGCGCACCAATTCCTTTGATCTGAGACTCTGTGAGCAAGAGCTAGAGTCTGTGCAGTCAAAAGGAGGTGCTGTAAGGCAATGTTTGAGCTATCAGAGCTGTATAGAGTGAACAGATGTCCTTACCAGTCACCAGAAGCGAAGTTGATGGTGGGAGAAGGAAGGAAAGAAGCACAGGACCTTGTCAGATCTCTAATCATGTTCTCACAGGCCTCTGCTCAGAACTCCAGCACCTGTAAGAACTAGAAACTCAACAGGGACACTGGCTGATCATCTGTCCAAAGTGGCAGCTGACCAGAGGTGGTCATGTGCTGAAAAACTCGAAATGCAAAGTCCAAGTTGTAGAGTGCTGGATTTTGAAAATAAAATCACGGAAGAACGAAGATAGGTAGCGCTTTGGTTATTTTTGCAATTTGTTAAGGACATGATAGAGTACCTATGACAGTAATTGCAGGACCGCACAGTACTACGATGAAGCGCGCTATTAGGCCTAAAATCGGCCTAAGGCATGTAACCGTACATTTTGACAATTTGTACGTGTTATACAATGCAATAAGAGAGTTATATGGAGCCCGAGCGTGATAGCTGTTGCCGAGGCAAAGAACTTAACAATAATACTCAGCGAGCCGTGAAGGTACGCCCACAAGCGTAGCCTAGAGCCAAGCTAGCGAGGATACCTGGGCTGCCCGGAGATGTAACGCTAGATTGTCAATCTAGTTATACCCAAGAGTGTAGACTCTCTAAACTACAGGACATCTCGAAGCGGGATAAGTACTAAGCCAATGCGTTACTCGAGGGAAGGAATTATGAGGGAAGGCATCCCTCGCACTAAGACCCCCAACGAGCTATGTTAAGATGTGGACTTTACAGTCCGTAACAATGGACCAGAACGATCCCGAGGAAACCGTAAAGATCTATTCGCGGCGCCAGTCGCAACCATGAGGATGGTAGAAACATGCTTAGCGGTCCTACGGAAAGCTACGTGCCGGGATAGCCTTGGCAAATCGAAACATTTGATCTTAGAAATCATACACGGAAGGTCTTATCCGTTAAAGCCGACTATCGGGAATCACTTGTACATACTCAGCGCAGTTGCTCAAGATTATCATAAGTGGTGTCGTTGGAAAGCTAGATAACAGGCCTTCTCGAGAGAATGTTAATCACACTCAGGATGGACAGAACTATCCAAGGAATAGAATGAAACTCACCCAAGGGAAACCGGGCGGCGAGTGATCATGAAGCGCAAAGGTACTCCTGACCCCGGAGAATTGTGGAGTAACCGGAGAAACCTCGCTCGGATCAAAACACTCTAAAACTATGTTAATCCTCACGAAATCATATTTTACCTCTGATATATACCCAAGAATGGACTATTTCTTTATCGTGTGTACCATATATAGGCTGGAGTTTCCTTTCCAAGCCAGATTCCTCTGTTCCACTCTCGTTCCGTCTCTCTCCGTATCTGTTTCATCTATTTTTCGTATTAAACTCTCTCTACTCAGTATATAAGCCAGATATATTTATTCAATAAGACAAGTTTCTTGCCCTCGACTTGACTGCTAAGACCAGTGCTCCGTAGAACGTGCCCACGGGATCAGTAGCGTGACGCCTCCTGACTTGGTTATCTTAAGAAAGTAATAAACTTCACGCGCTTCGCAAAGCCCATTTATATCTTGATCAAATTTAAGTGTGTAGAGTTCTCTCGAACTCCAGATCAACTCAAATCTAGTTGCTTCCTTAGAGGGGACGGCTTCTAGTAAGGGATTATTCGGCTCCAGAGTGAGGGTTCCTTAGTTGACTTCTTCACGAAGTTAGACAAGCCACTAAGATTGTGGTACGAGTTCCTAGTGATTAAGTTCACTCACAATATCATAGCTTGGCCCAGAGTTTGGTCGAGGACTTTACGGCGTCACAGCAGCTAGTGCCAGAGTTTGCCTAGGGTTGTTGACAAACCTCGAGATTACTATTCTAGCTAGAGCCAGAGTTTGCCTAGGAGAATCTTAGTTTCGTTGCATTGGTTTTGGTTTTGGTTAATTGATTTGGACATACACACCTGGTTCCCTCGTACACTCATACACCCCAACTAGGCTTCTCTCGACTTAGTTCTAAGAGTTGTCTAAGCTTAGTTACCCACGTTAGCGCTACAGTCTTGAACCTGGAGCAGTCGCGCGCGTACATCCGATATTACAAGTCTTTCCCTCGGGGAATCTCTGACAACCCGCCCTCGCTCCCTTACATATCGATAGTCTGGTTAGGTGCGGTAGTGTTTTTGTTAGGTTGTTTTATAGCACCTTTCGCATACCTACACGTAAATACCCAAATATCTGGAGCCCACCGCGAGGGGTGGAATCTAATTTTATCGGATTTTACTACAAACCTAGTCCTTGGGTTAGTAGAGTTCATCTTCTTTGTCCTTCGTTCGCTAGTCCACAAGATTAGTGATCCCTCGGATAATACACCTGATTCAGAGTCAACTCTTTCCGGAGTAGGCGAACTTCCTGATCCGGGAACATCTGAATTAAGACGCAGTAAAAGAGTACCTAAACCTCGAGAACGATATAATAGTAGCGTCGAACCTGAATGTCGACCTCCTTTTTCTGTCACTCGAGCAGGATCTAGCACTCCGTCTTCACGCGGATCTAAACCAAGCATAGTCCGTGCAACTTCTGAAACAACTCACGTTGCCAAGAAGTCTTTAAAAGGGAAAGCAAAAGCAGATCCCACTGATACTACTCAAGCCAGTTCAAGTACAAGGGGTGCTCCAGCCCGTGTGCAAGGCAACTTGACTAGTCAACCTTCATCTTCATCTTCATCTCTTCCTCGTATTCCCGAGGAAATCTCTCAGTTAGCTACAGCAGTTAACCAACTCTCGTCTTCTATTTTAAACAATCTTACAATGAGTACTACTACAAGCAATAACAACCCGGGTTCGAGCGGGAACGCTGGAGGCTCTAGTGGAAACGCTGGAGGTTCGAGTGGTTCTGGCGGATCTGGTGGTGCAGCTCCCACGGGAACAAATGCTACGGTTGCGCAATTGTTTGGAGACAAAATTAAGTTAACACAAGATGAGCTCGATGAATATAACTCGAAGTACCTTCCTAAGCGTAGTAAAACAGCGACACTATTTAATAAAGATGATCCGTCTATGTTGAATGGTTGGATTGAGGATACTACTCGATTCATTGCCGCGGCAAATATTACCAAGGAAGCAGCAAAAGTGGCGTTGGCGTTGGACTGGATGACTTATTCCACTCGGGAAGCATACAAGTATCTACCCTCCGTTGCAACTCCTAATTTGCAACAGTTCTTTAGAGATTTACGAGCAATCTTCTCTGAATTGGTAGATAGTGAGCTTGGTTCACGCCAAGAGCTCGAGATCTTAACCGGGAAGTTCACACCTCTGGACATTGGTAAACATCAAAAGATCATGATGTATAACCGGGAGTTTAAGAATCTCGTGGATAAGCTGATGAAACCACCGGCAATCCTTTCCAACACTGAAGCTGTCAAGGCATATCTTGTGCCCATGAGCGAAAGGTTGTATTTAGCGATTTCCGCGCGTTTGTCACAGAATGTTACGCATGTTCAGTTGTTGTCTCGTCGCCATGAAGATCCTTATCTACTTTCAGAAGTCATGGAAGCAGCCGAGAGTCCAGATTTCAGAACCCTCGATACCTATTATGGTAACGGAGCTCGTCCAACTGGATCTCAAGGTGTTCCTGACTCTGCCGAAACTTATAGTTGAGGTGCATTATCGTTCAGATTCTCTCCTCATCTTCCAGAGACCACTCCCGCGGATCCCGTGAAAGTGGAACCTAAGCAGGAAGAAGTGTCGGAAGTTCTCGCGGGAATTGCCTCGATTAAAGATACTATCGCTCTGAACAGGAAAGAGACTAATTTAGTCTTGGATGGTCACCAAAAGGCTATCTCCTCGATGATGAGCTTAATGAAGGATAATATAGAATCCAAACGCTCAGGATACACATCAACGCAAGTTACTGCGCCGCAGAATACCTCGAAGACCATTCCGGATTGGGGGCAGGGTTATTTTATGTGCGGGTCACTAGAACATCGCATGTCGGAGTGCCAATTCTTTAATTCCTATAAGGATAAAGGATGGTTAGTTCCTGACACTACTCCCGGGTCGAAGAAGTATACTTTGTGCGATGGTACGCCGTTGCCGAGGAACGACCCTAGTGAATCTCGCCCAGAAAAGATTGCAAGGATTGCAAAATCCAAAGGCTGGGATAAGGGTGGAACCAATGCATTCTTTGTCGAGGAAGAAGACTACTTGGATACCGAGGAGCAAGAGCCTCACCTCACTTTGTTTTTGGCTTCCATGAAAAAGCTAATGGAAAAACATGAGACGAACAGTCGTTATATCGCCGGCTCCGGGGAATCCAAGGAGTCGGGAAACTAATTGCTTCGGCGATGCAGGGTAGAGTCACTAGAGGAAATACTCTAGGCAAGCAGGCAGACTCGAAAAAGCCCACATCTACGAAGGAATTGGTTAAGAAGGTAGGCCCGCCGACAAAAGGTACCCTTAGGGAACCCCTAATTGAAAAGCCACCACCTAAAAGCCCTGCTATTAAAGAGAAACATAAACAAGTGGAAGTCGTGATTCCCGTGAAAAAGAAGTTTGTTGAGAAAGCTGTTGTCGGCGACGATGACGAGTTCTCTCGAGATGGAACTGGAATTATCCTTGATAAGGAAGCTGACGAAGAGTTCACTCAGAGTCTGGCTGAATTAAGGGAAGAAGCTGTTAGAGAAATCAGGTGACCAGGATCAAGGAGTACCTTGTCCCAAATCAAGTGACCTTGAAACAGGAGGGAAATAAATGTTGACACTAGCTGGGATTGAACCAGCGACCACACAGTACTCTAGACTGGTGCTCTAACCAACTGAGCTATAGTGCCAATGGTTAGAGTATGGATGTTAAGCCATATATCACTATGAGGATTGTTAGTCACTCAACTGGCCCACATTCATGTTGTACTGAAGCGGTTAGTCTTAGTACTAGAATGATGTAACCAGGGTCCAATTGCTAATGCCAACAGAAGCTCCTATTCCCGAGATAACTAAGGTTACTCATAGACCATTCGACGCGGTGAAACCACATGCGGTTCATCCCATTCCACGCAATCAACCACGTCTAGAAACCCAAGATAAAGACAATCCTGTCAAGGAGAAGTCTGTCGAGGATAATGGACCCAAATTTAATATTAGAAGTGGATTTCACTTACCTGGAGTCGAGGAAGAAGTCGCTCGAAAGTTGTTCAATGCAGAAGTAACGCTGACATCAGAGGAGCTATTAGCGCTGAGCCGCCCTCTCCAGAAAATTATGTTAAGGAAAGCTAGGAACGTCAGGGTAACTCCTACTAAGAGGAAGAATGCTTACATTAGTACCCTCCTCGAAGATGGCACAGAAGTACCTGAGGAGCTGGAACTTCCTTGCGGGAACGAATTCGATAGTTATATCTCCATGGATAGCATTAAGCTTGATAGTGAAGAGATCTTCGAAGTCCTCGAGCATAACCATAATGGTTTGAAAGCCGGTTCCATAGTACAATGTGACCCTGTCGAAGCCTTTAAAGCAGACTTACCCAAAGGTGACGAGCGCCGTAATTTGGTAATTGTCGCGGGAAGATCTAGTAGTCTCCGGTGTATTAACATGAAGATCAATCATCAGGATGGAACAACCGAGGCAATCCTCGACAGTGGCTGTCAGATCGTAGCAATAGATCATCAGACTGCTGTAGAGTTGAATTTGGTCTGGGACCCTACTGTAACGATTCGTCTGCAGGATGTACACGGAGGTCTCGAGGAAACCGCAGGTCTTGCTAGAAATGTTCCTTTCCAGATTGGTGAAATTACAATCTATCTGCAACTGCATGTGCAACAGCGGGCACCATTTGAAGTGCTGATTGGTAGGCCATTTGACGTTCTCACGGAATCCGTGATAAAGAATCATGCGGATGGTAGCCAAGAGGTGACGATTACGGACCCCAACACCGGGAATAAATGTACTATGGGTACACATATTCGCTCTACGAGACGAAGACTTAGGACTGACAATCCCAAGTTCAAACCCAAACTAGTCCCGGAGCATGCAGGAAGTAGTAACAATCCTGTCAAGGAGGAACAGGGAAATTTTTAAACCTCGAGGATCTGAGTAGCGATCAAGGAGAGGTAGAATTTGCTATGAGTTTCCATTTTGACGATAATCGTGATATTGTATGTGATGGATATAAGTTCGCAGAAACGGGGCAGTTTTCCGAGCAGGAGTTAAGCGAAGCCTATGTCATGGCTTCGAGAAATTTCATTGCGCAGAAAGCGCCCGAGGACAATGAACTTATTGAAGCCTACGTAAATAAATGTTGGCATTAGCAATTGGACCCTGGTTACATCATTCTAGTACTAAGACTAACCGCTTCAGTACAACATGAATGTGGGCCAGTTGAGTGACTAACAATCCTCATAGTGATATATGGCTTAACATCCATACTCTAACCATTGGCACTATAGCTCAGTTGGTTAGAGCACCAGTCTAGAGTACTGTGTGGTCGCTGGTTCAATCCCAGCTAGTGTCAACATTTATTTCCCTCCTGTTTCAAGGTCACTTGATTTGGGACAAGGTACTCCTTGATCCTGGTCACCTGATTTCTCTAACATGGTAGCAGCAAATTGTTGTAATTGGAGTTTCCTAACCCGGCTCCAATTGGGGGGTTGTGTTGGCATTAGCAATTGGACCCTGGTTACATCATTCTAGTACTAAGACTAACCGCTTCAGTACAACATGAATGTGGGCCAGTTGAGTGACTAACAATCCTCATAGTGATATATGGCTTAACACCCATACTCTAACCATTGGCACTATAGCTCAGTTGGTTAGAGCACCAGTCTAGAGTACTGTGTGGTCGCTGGTTCAATCCCAGCTAGTGTCAACATTTATTTCCCTCCTGTTTCAAGGTCACTTGATTTGGGACAAGGTACTCCTTGATCCTGGTCACCTGATTTCTCTAACAATAAACAACTAGTGGATGGAAATAGACGAGTATTCAACACTCACAAAGAAGGCTTGGACTACGAAGAACCCGAGGAAGGTCCTGTACTAGTAAATAGAGAGAAATTGCCTGACTTTGATGACCACGCTAAAGCCTTCGCCGGATTCACTACGAAACCGGGAACTAATGAGCGGCATGCTGTCTTCAGGAAGGGCGATGCTAAAAGTATGAAAAGGGAGACTCCTAAGTCTCCTGGTTCCCCGAAATTTGTAAAAGGTGGAAAACCTCGTCGCAGCGTACCCAAATTGCCTCCTAGGCCTCTGTCTGACCTTCCACGAGTAAAAGATTATACCTATACGCCGTACACAAAGCCCGAGAGTTATGAACCGCGCAAGAATTCAATTCCTCGGAAAAGAACTGCGATTAAAGATCCCAAGAATGGGAAGGTTTATGATTTGGTCGATGCTTTTGGCGCAAAGAAATACAAACCAGTTGGTGTCAAAGTACATCCTGTGAAAGCGGATCTACCCGAGGAATACAGAGTTCGATGGTGTATCACCGGCAATCCTCTCGAGGGAATGCCTGAATTATCACCCAATCCGCCTGAGTTCACTCCAACCGGACGCTACACACAGGAAAGAAAAGAGATTATCGACGAAAATCACTCAGAGGATTTCCTATGGCCAGAAGAAAGGAAGTTGATTCATCACTTCATGATGCTTCAGGAACAAGCGTTTGCCTGGAATGCAGAGGAAGCTGGTACCTTCAAGGAAGAATTCTTCCCCGCGGTTAAAATTCCAGTACTCCCGCATGTTCCGTGGGTCATTCGTAACATTCCAATACCACCCGGGATCTTCGAGGACGTGTGTAAGATAATAAAGCAAAAGATTGATGCAGGAGTTTAAGAACCTAGTAGTGCCTCCTATCGTTCAAAGTGGTTTTGTGTAGTTAAAAAGGATGGAAAAAGTTTATGTTTGGTCCATAGTCTGGAGCCCTTGAATGAAGTTACTATACAACATTCTGGTGTACCGCCGGCCCCGGCTGAAGTCTCTAGGGACTTCTGTAGTCGAGCTTGTGGAGCTACTTTTGATCTCTATGTTGGATACGATGAGAGGCCATTAGCAGTTTCCTCGAGGGATCTAATGACCTTTCAAACACCTTTTGGACCACACAGGCTCGTGAAATTACCAATGGGATGGACAAATTCCGTACCAATCTTCCACGACGATGTAACCTATATCCTACAAGATGAAATTCCACATGTTACAGTCCCCTATATCGACGATGTTCCTGTAAAAGGTCCGAATACTAGGTACGAACTTCCAGACGGAGGTTACGAGACCATATCAGAGAATGCCGGGATACGACGATTCGTTTGGGAACACATGCAGAATGTTAACCAGGTGTGTCAACGGATGAAATATGCTGGGGGTACTTTCTCGGGGAAAAAGTCTTTCATTTGTAATCCTGAAATTATCGTCCTAGGACACCGTTGTACTTACGAAGGCAGGATGCCTGAGGCTGGGATTGCCGAATCAATCTTGACTTGGCCCGAATGCAAGAATAAACACGACGTACGAGCTTTTCTTGGGACTGCTGGACAGTTGCGAATGTTTATCGAGAACTATGCAAAGAAGGCAATGCCCTTGACAAAGTTAACTAGTGACATGGATTGGGAATGGGGAGATGAACAACGGGAAGCAATGGATGCTCTCAAGGATGGTGTAAGGAATGCCCCGGCACTCCGAAACATTAACTATGAGTGGGACGTTTGTCTCGCAGTTGACACCTCTTACAAAGCAGTGGGATGGTTTATTTATCAAATAGATCCTGACGATCCTAAAAAGAAGTATTTTAATTACTTTGGATCAACTACGTTAAACGAGCGGGAAGCCCGGTTCTCTCAGTCTAAAAGAGAACTCTATGGTCTCAAACTATCATTACAATCAAGCTATTACTTAGTCAATGGCTCTCGACGAATGACCGTCGAGACTGATGCAAGCTACATCAAGGGTATGTTAGATCATCCCAGCTGTGGTCCGAACGCTACAATCAATAGATGGATTGAGGAGATCCGTAAGTTCCACTTCAAGATTTTACATGTGAAGGGTATTTTGCATGGACCAGATGGTTTGTCACGGAGACCTCCAGGCGGATATCAGTCCCCTCGACCACCAATCGACCCAGATGACTATGAAGATTACGATGATGGAGCTCCCATTGAACTTATCATGGGTGAAGGGGCCAAAGAGCCTTTAGATTTTGAGTCCTTCAAGGACGATATTGACCCACGCAGTGGTTACCTTGGTGAGCTAGCTTGTCATCCTGAGGACATCCAGGAAGAACTCCAGGAAGCCCTCAATGACGAGAAAGCATCCGAACGTCACCAAAAATCGCTGATCAAAAGTCACGGTGAAATCTACTCTTCGTTCAGTCAAACACTTCATATTCCACAAGACTCCGCGGAATGGAGGGCTGATAACCCTTACCCTCGGGAACGTCGGTCAGAATGGGGAAATAAACTAGATGATATGTTACCTACTATTGCCAAGTGGCATACAGGTGATGAGAAGGATATCACAGAAAACATGAGCACACCGGAAGCCCGAAGCTTTTTGCGTCAAGCAAAGAAATTCTTCGTGGATAAGGTCGGCTTTATAAGAAAGCTACTGAGGAAGGTGCTCAGCATCAATTAGTGGTTAGTCCTGACCGTCGAATGTATATGCTACATTGCGCGCATGATAGCTTAGCACATAAAGGAACATTTGCTACCCGCGAGTTCCTGGATCGACGTTTTTGGTGGCCTGATATGGAAAGCGACGTACATTGGTATGTTGGCTCCTGCATTCCTTGTCAGAACCGTCAATTACGCCTTCTGAAGATTCCCCCGGTCGTAACACATACTCCCTCATTGTTCCAGAAAGTACATGTTGATACTATCAATATCACACCCGCGAGCAATAGGTGTAAGTATATTGTTCACGCTAGGGATTCTCTGTCAAGTTGGTGTTGGATGACATAATCTGACACACATATGACTTGTCAAGTGTGTATCCAAATGATCTCCATTATAAAGGCATGATGTGAGACCTTACTTGGGGCATTCCTAGTAGATGTGAGACCTTTCCAGTTGGGCATTCTGTAAGAACCTTTGGAGAGGCTCTGGCACTTAAGAGATACAAGTTCATAGTTGATAACCATGGCCAGATAGCTCAGTTGGTTAGAGCATCTTGGGATTTCACCAGAAGGTCCTGGGTTCAATCCCCAGTCTGGACACTTTGTATAAATCATACCTTTAACAGTTGGTCAGAAGCCCGGGCCTTACCGCAAGAAAACGCGAAGTCCCTGGCCGAGTGGTTCTTTGACGACATAATCTGTCGTTGGGGATGTCCTGAGGAAGTTGTCACGGATAACGCTCCGGTGATGTTAGCCGTGGTTAACTGGCTCGAGAATAAATATGGAATTCGAGGGATCCGGGTCTCGCCATATAATTCCCAAGGGAATGGCAAAATCGAAAGAGCGCACTTTGATATTCGACAGGCTCTGGTAAAAGCGACGGGCGGCGATATCAAGAAGTGGTTCTACTTCCTTAAACATGTATTATGGGCTGATAGAATAACGGCGAGGAGAGGTTTTGGTTGTTCACCATTCTTCTTGGTAACCGGCGCGGAACCATTATTACCTTTTGATATCGTTGAGTCTACATGGTTGGTAAATCCACCAGATCGTATCTTGACTACCGAGGAATTATTGGGTTATCGTGCACAGGCCTTGTCAAAACATAGAACCTTTGTCGAGGACATGCGAGAGCGTGTCACGGAAAATAAGAGAAGAGACCTAAGGGAGTTCGAGAAGAAGTATTGCCATGTCATCTTCGACTACAATTTCAAACCTGGGACGCTTGTTCAGGTTAGAAATACAGCAATCGAAAAGAATCTTGACAGGAAGATGTTCCCTAGATATATGGGACCGATGGTCGTTATCCGTAGAACTAGGGGAGGTTCTTACATTATCGCGGAAATGGATGGTACCGTGTTGAAAAGCAAAGTTGGTGCATTTAGGGTCTTACCCCACCGTTCCCGATACGAACCTATGGACTTACCCGAGGATATACATGATCTCATCGACTTGACCAAGGATCAGTTAGACACCATGGTAAACGATGGTGATGACGATGAGGATGTGGAATTTATCCGTAAAGGGGGGGACCCCTTGTTTGATCAAATCCCTACCTTGAGAAAACCAGTAGACGGTGATGAAGTGGTTTATAACCCTGAAGACCCGGACTCTGACGAAGATTCAAGCGAGGAAGAGATTATACCGGAGACAGATGAAGCTCCTCGTGTCAGAACCTGCGCGATGCGAAAAGTGATACCTAATAATGAACACTAACGGGTTCGAGGGATTTATAACACTATGCATTTCCTTGCCGTGGAAAGAAACTTACCTTTGTGTCGAAGTTATGTTAATCTCGAGAACTCCGTGTTATCATCAATACACGTGGATTTATTGGGCTTTTAAGACTGTAATAGTCAGAGGCCTATGTTAAAAATATAAACAAGTAACTATAGGCTTAACTGTTAGAGAAATCAGGTGACCAGGATCAAGGAGTACCTTGTCCCAAATCAAGTGACCTTGAAACAGGAGGGAAATAAATGTTGACACTAGCTGGGATTGAACCAGCGACCACACAGTACTCTAGACTGGTGCTCTAACCAACTGAGCTATAGTGCCAATGGTTAGAGTATGGATGTTAAGCCATATATCACTATGAGGATTGTTAGTCACTCAACTGGCCCACATTCATGTTGTACTGAAGCGGTTAGTCTTAGTACTAGAATGATGTAACCAGGGTCCAATTGCTAATGCCAACATTAACTAGTACTGGAAACGAATTGCCGGAGCTCAGAGGCTACCAGGTGAAGAAGATAAAGAGACTGTAAAGACTGTGGTTTCTCGAGAGAAAGTTTATTTAAAGAATTCAACTAGAAGCTCGGTTCAGACAATGATATAGTGTCCGGAGAGAAAAACTTACAAGTTATTTACCACTCCAACGATGCTAACAGGGAGGATTGACACATCGCACACTCCATTCCTGTACATTCACAACAACCAATGCTCACTGAAGGCATAGTGGATTAACGCCCGCTTGTCTGACGATGTTCAAGGGAAAGTTGACGTACGCCTTCTACCATTTCTGAGTCCTCTCTGAACTTCAAAAGGTGGACCAAGCTGTCTGTGACTTTCTGAGCTTGGAGAGCATGAGCGTAAAAGACCTGGGTCTTGCTCAGGTTCCCGAGATACTCGTTCCTATGAATATTCAAGAGAACATTGAGATTGGTATCGGTCATCGAGGCAAAGTCGAGTTCGCCAAATTGGCCGGTCAAAGAAGCAAGGAATTGCTTGGCCACAACGCATTCACGTCGCGCACGGGTAACTGCGCAACAGATGTAAGCCGGATTGGTTAAAACATGTTATAAATACTCACCAGCATCCTCGGGAGAGCTATCAATGAGCTCAGCGTCGAAACGCATGCACTTTCCGTACTCATTGACAAGACTGGCCGCTTCATTGGCAACAGGCGTTTCCTCGACTTTCCTCTTAAGTGATGAAGTACTCACTTCACCGGAAGCCTATGTGGAGACGTCAGCCAAAGTGTTTACAGGGCCCGAGGAAAGGATCTAAGTACCTTGGCCTTCGAGGACTTCCTAGACTCTCGGGTCTTCTTCCTCGAAGCCTGAGCGCGAGCCAGTGCGTCAGTAATTTCCGGGGGATCCTGGAACTCTTTAGTCAGTATGACCGCTCGTTGATTCCAAGCCCGAGAGCCAAATGGTCCTTTTGGGAGAGGCAAGCCCGAGCGTGAGTGGTAACACTACGGTTCCTTCAGCACAGTTATCGTGGGATCCGTACAGGCGCACGCTTCATGGATTTTATAATATATGTTAAGAAAGAGAACTTACGAATGCGATCTGCGTAGCGGGATGATCTTCCTCCATGGGTTCGTCCTCGTCGTCGATGAGAATGGTACCTTTAGAGCTACTAGAGCTTTTAGTCGACTTCGAGGGTTCTTTGGACTCCTTGGAGAACGAGATGGTAGAAAGAGCGGCGGATTTTGCCGCATAATCGGTGGTCTTGTCATCGTTGGCAGCACTGGAAGCCCCTACATCGTGTTTAGACGGAAGACAGTAGTCCAGGATGGTAGCATAGCGAGGAGGCTTACCGCGGGTAGTGGTGAAAGGGCCCGGCCCTGTAGTACCAGTGACCCCCGAGGAAACCTTCTTCGACGCTGCCTGGACCGGTATCTATAAGTGTTTGTTCTCGGATATGTTAAAACGGGCTTACCAGCGCAAGGTTGAGCTCGTTGATGAAATTGCCGAGGCGCACAGCAGTCGCAGAATGAGCAGTCTTAGCGCTGGGACAGATCTTCATTGCGCGGAGAAGGAGGTCATGTCCTTGTTCAAGGACACCAACGTTCGCGGGGAATTTGAGTACTTTCTCCTTATGAAAAGACGTGGTCTATGGAGGCAGGATATCAAGGTCAGGCTCCCATGGAAAAGGCGAAAAGAGGCTCACAAGAAGATCGACGTGCTTTTGTACAGTACTAAGAACCTCTGCCTGAAGGAGAGTCTGATCCTCGACGTACTCGATTGCATCACGGAGACGACTGGTAGCCTCTTTGAGTGTTCTGGTGGAGGCGACGATGGCTTCCATAGTATTCTTCATGAACTGCGGTTTGTCATCGGTATTTTGGGTGTTCTTGGAAGACATTGTAGAGAGACTTATAGTTCGAGGAAAAGTTTTCTGAGAACTGGGTCTTGAAATGTTTTTCGCGGACGCTTTTATAGGTTAATGTCTTAGAGCGACGGAGTCCTACGGGTCCCCGGCGCGTTCTGAAACCCAAGTGCTCAACTGAGGACAGTTGATATCATTAGTTTGGGGGAGGGAAGCGCATGGTGCCAAGACACCATAGCTCCAGGCAGTCCACCATCACGAGGAGAATTTTGAATTTATTCAACGACATCTATGACCAAAATAGGAACCATAACATTGCTCAACAAAAGGGAGAACACTAGGCAAAACATAAAGCGAACGCTTAAAGAGTATTAGAAGCGGCACGGGGAAACCTAACGCAGGTACCTCACCGCGATAATTCTCCGGAAGACGAAAAATGCTAGGAAAAACCTTACACCCATAATATTGAGCATCAATGGATTTCAGTTTGACGGTCATCACTATGCCCTAAACAGGACCTGATCCAAGATTAGATGTTGTATTGAAAGAATGTCAATATCTAGGGAAAGATTGCATCGCACCCAGCTTACTTAGGGATGATGAGTCTTCTCTAGGCTTTCCCTCGAAGACTTGATTACACCTTTAACGAACCGTATAGGTTCCCAAGGGCGGGAATTCGAGTCATGAAAAGCTTTCCGCGAGTATACTCTCACATGCTACAAAGAGCTGGTACGGTACTCAAGGAAAACTTATGCTATTATAACAAAACTCTCGAGAATAGGCTAGCGTGCTGTAAGCCTTTCCGAGAGTAAACTTAAGACTTAGGAAGTCGCTCGAGTATGATATGTACACAGTGACCCGAAGGTCTTGATATTGATAGGCTTTATTTACGGTATTCTAAAGGTGCCTATATACCTAAGAATACCACAATACTGCCCCAGAAAGGGGAGACAAAAGTGAAATCCCCATGCGAGGGGCGAGCGACAAAATATGATAGAAAAGGAAATTTATTTAACGTCCGAGGACAAACAGCAATGCCAACGGCGGCCCAGACTCCGAGAAGAACAAGGAAAGCTAAGGGGAAGTGGTTTTGACATCTGATAATGTCTCAACTCCCTCCATTAGCTGGTCCACTGGCTCGTCCTGGTCGATAACAGACCCAGCGACAGGCGAACCTGGGTTCTCACGGGGAGTACCAGCCATCGACGCTTCTTCATCTCGAGGAATCCCAGTAGGTGGCACGACTGATTCTTCATCGAAAAGACCAGTTGCTGAACGAGAAGGAGATCCTCGGGGAGACGAAGTACCAGCGGGCACCCCGGAATCGTTTTCGAGGGCGCTCTCCACGGCAGCGTGCACGATGCTCTTCAGGAAGTCTTGATAAGCCTGGTTGGTCGGGAAGGAGTAGTCCGATCTCCACTTCATAAAGGAGCATAAGAAACTCCAATCCGTGAGAGACAACTCTTTCTCGGGAAGGATCGGCACGAAAGACTCGAGGAAAACCTGAGGGTCGGGAGCCATGCTGCGGAGCTCTTGTACTTCATGCTGCAAAGCGTCAAAAGTGCTCGAGATGGACACGTTGAGCTGTTCCCTGGCCTTAATTGCTGCATCGTAAGAAGTACGGATGCGAGCAATCGTGTTGACCTGCTTGGCGATATCTAAACATGAACATTAACAAAAAGAAGTTAAAAGAGAACAAAAGAAAAATACTCACTAACTCGCGAACCCTTCGATGCTTCGTAGGTCTCATCGAGTACCTCAACTACTTCTGGTACGTGAAGCGTGTCCGAGCAAGTCTGATGGGAGAGTGCACAATTATCGCAAGAAGCGCCGAACCTCCGGTTTCCGTCGTCATCTAGACGATAGGTACACGGCAGGCGGTCCTCTCCCTTGGAATCTGTCGGCCGGCGTGCAGCACATTGGAGGCAAGGTATCTCGCGAGCGACAACATCCGTCTAAAAAACAGAAAATATTAATAAAGTCATAACCGTCGGAAAAAGTTTACATACGTTACAGAAGGCACGGTTGGTGCGAAGGAAGACTTGCCAAGACATCTGGTGCGTCCCGATACTAACGGCCGGGAGGTCCAGGAAAGCGTCTAACTCGGGTGTAACACCCCAAGTCATGCTAGTCTTGAAAAGTTCCTTTGGCTTCTAAAAGGGGCAGGCGTTAGTCTACAAACAAGTTACGAGAAAGGGGACAGACGAACCTGGTTGCCGCGTGGGAGGATTTCCTCGAACGAGGGCAAATCCAGGGCGTCTCGTTCGAAACATACAATGACTGTACGGTATTCCTTAGACCCAGAAGAAACGAACTCCTTGGCAGAACGAGAAGCTAGGTCTTGAAAAAGACTGTCGAGTTCGAAGGAATTCACATCCGCATCCGGGACAAGGAATACGAGGTTTTCCGGAGGAACAGGAGAGGGGTCACGGGATAACTCCGGAAGGATGGTGTTCTTGAGTTTTGAGCCAGAAGTGGTAGGAACCGGAATCTCGACCACAGGGACAAGTTTCTTACGGGGTTTTGAGATAGTAGGCGGACGAGGAATGGACATGGTCTCTGCCTCTGCCTCATCCCCCAGGTCGTTATGACGTTTGCGTTTAAGGCTTGGGGGCTAGCAGGAAACTCAATAGAACCCTAGGAAGAGAGATGAAAGAACTTACCATGACCAGATCAGATATCACCTCCTTCCCTTTTCCTTTTACATCTTTGACCTTGTTCTTACTCTTGGAAGAACCCGCGGCCGGGGCTTCTAAAAGAGGAGTACCTTGGGATTTTAAAGATCTCGTCACCTTGATGTCTGTAGAAACCTTCGGAGCTTTCGAAGCTTTGGGAACAGATGGAGTCTTCACCTCTTTCGAGGCCTTGGGAATGATTGCCAGGGCCAGGGCCTTCTTTGTCTTCTTGTCCGAAACCACTGCAGGTGGCGGAGCAGGAGGAACCTTGCTCTTCCTGCGGCCTCTCGATTTCCGGGTCGGGTAACGAGAAAGTTTCTCTCCAGCCGGAGACGCCTAAAAGAGAAATAAAATGCTTAAAAGAAATTTATAATAAAGGAAGAAAAACCTACCCTCGAGTGGGATGGAGGCTCCTCATAAGCCGACCGTTCACTGTCGGAAGGAACGTCGCTGGCCTCTTCTACCTCTTCCTCCCCCTCCTCAGAAATATACTTAGGAGCATCAAGAACACCAGTGTCAATGGGTTCTTGGTCCCCGAGCCAGTCCGTTTCTCGACAGTCCTTGTCGAGTGGAATCGAAATGGGATGGTCGGGTAGGTGGAAATGAAGGTTCGCGTACTCCTATAAGGCGACAACAAATAAGTTAAAACATAAACAAAATGATAAATAGAAATGTACCAGGATTTCTTGGACCATATGGTCGGCCAGGTACCATGCTGGTTCCGCACTCGGAGAAGTCTCCGTTCGACAAACAATTCGGGATAGCCTCTGGCAAGATGCCACAATGCTCTCGATAATGAGAGGGCAGGATCGCCGTCCCAAGACGTGAGTACGGAGGAAGATCTACAAAGAATAAACAATTAAGTTAACAATGATCTCTTGAGAGCAGAAGGAGATAGAAACCACTTACGAGTCGAGGAGTCAGGATAGAAAATGCAAGGCAAACAGCCCTCGTTTCTTTGCCTGGCTGGTAAGACTTGTCATTGGCCACGGCCAAGAGATGTGGTGATAGTTTGCGCTGAATAGCGACAGCTGCGGCCCATATCATTCTGGCAGAATACTCGCGCGGAATGTCTCCTAGGATTGGGAGTCGACCGATATCTTGACCAATAAAATAGGACTCTTGTTGCGTCAGGTTAGGAATCTCGAATTTCTGCACCAGTGGCTCAGCTAGTGCGAAAAAGGAAGGTTTCTCGCTTTTGAAGCCGTCGAGGAGATTGTCGGAGTCAGAAGAGGATGAGAGAGCAAGATAAGCCTCAATTACGTCGGAAGACAGCGTAGGCCACCAGTCGGGGAGACCTTCTTCAGCGGACATGGTGGTGGGGGAGACAATTATGGGACTTGTTGAAAATTTTCAACATTGCCTTATTAATAGATCGTTGCCCGAAGCCGTAGCCGAAGTGACCGGCATCTGTCTTAAGACGTAAAACAACATATCACAAAATACGAATGTGATAGAGGCGTTTTCAGAGTTCTCGAAGACTTAACACGTTAAACTTAAAGAAAATGTTATCGAGGAAATGATTGGGATCCCCAATCAGGAGTCTAGGCGCCCGCGGCATATGCTGTCTTGTAGATCAATTCAATTGTTGACACCTGATTCGCATAAGCGCCCGACGTCGAGAATGATCCCAGTTAAACTTAGGGGTAGTACGTCCAGACTAGTCCGCGGGAAAGGAATTAGAATGCTAAATGCCGAGAACATAAAAGGGATTGCTAGCAGAGTCGATCCTAGGCTTGGTGGGCTGACCGGGGACGGTCAGATCATTAGTTTGGGGGAGATATTAGGCCTAAAATCGGCCTAAGGCGTGTAACCGTACATTTTGACACTTTGTACATGTTATACAATGCAATAAGAGAGTTATACGGAGCCCGAGCGTGATAGCTGTTGCCGAGGCAAAGAACTTAACAATAATACTCAGTGAGCCGTGAAGGTACGCCCACAAGCGTAGCCTAGAGCCAAGCTAGCGAGGATACCTGGGCTGCCCGGAGATGTAACGCTAGATTGTCAATCTAGTTATACCCAAGAGTGTAGACTCTCTAAACTACAGGACATCTCGAAGCGGGATAAGTACTAAGCCAACGCGTTACTCGAGGGAAGGAATTATGAGGGAAGGCATCCCTCACACTAAGACCCCCAACGAGCTATGTTAAGATGTGGACTTTACAGTCCGTAACAATGGACCAGAACGATCCCGAGGAAACCGTAAAGATCTATTCGTGGCACCGGTCGCAACCGTGAGGACGGTAGAAACATGCTTAGCGGTCCTACGGAAAGCTACGTGCCGGGATAGCCTTGGCAAATCGAAACATTTGATCTTAGAAATCATACACGGAAGGTCTTATCCGTTAAAGCCGACTATCGGGAATCACTTGTACATACTCAGCGCAGTTGCTCGAGATTATCATAAGTGGTGTCGTTGGAAAGCTAGATAACAGGCCTTCTCGAGAGAATGTTAATCACACTCAGGATGGACAGAACTATCCAAGGAATTGTTAAAGGTATGATTTATACAAAGTGTCCAGACTGGGGATTGAACCCAGGACCTTCTGGTGAAATCCCAAGATGCTCTAACCAACTGAGCTATCTGGCCATGGTTACAACTACTTGGTATCTCATCAATGTAGTGACAGAGGTGCCCTAGTGTCCTCAACCATTATAAGGCATTACATGGATATCTTTTGATCCAACCCCCTAGGTTGATTATATAGACAAGGGCATTTACACATAACACACACATCTCACCATTGTAGGGTGTCAGGATTGATTATTAATCCCAACAGGAATAGAATGAAACTCACCCAAGGGAAACCGGGCGGCGAGTGATCATGAAGCGCAAAGGTACTCCTGACCCCGGAGAATTGTGGAGTAACCGGAGAAACCTCGCTCGGATCAAAACACTCTAAAACTATGTTAATCCTCACGAAATCATATTTTACCTCTGATATATACCCAAGAATGGACTATTTCTTTATCGTGTGTACCATATATAGGCTGGAGTTTCCTTTCCAAGCCAGATTCCTCTGTTCCACTCTCGTTCCGTCTCTCTCCATATCTGTTTCATCTATTTTTCGTATTAAACTCTCTCTACTCAGTATATAAGCCAGATATATTTATTCAATAAGACAAGTTTCTTGCCCTCGACTTGACTGCTAAGACCAGTGCTCCGTAGAACGTGCCCACGGGATCAGTAGTGACGCCTCCTGACTTGGTTATCTTAAGAAAGTAATAAACTTCACGCGCTTCGCAAAGCCCATTTATATCTTGATCAAATTTAAGTGTGTAGAGTTCTCTCGAACTCCAGATCAACTCAAATCTAGTTGCTTCCTTAGAGGGGACGGCTTCTAGTAAGGGATTATTCGGCTCCAGAGTGAGGGTTCCTTAGTTGACTTCTTCACGAAGTTAGACGAGCCACTAAGATTGTGGTACGAGTTCCTAGTGATTAAGTTCACTCACAATATCGTAGCTTGGCCCAGAGTTTGGTTGAGGACTTTATGGTGTCACAGCAGCTAGTGCCAGAGTTTGCCTAGGGTTGTTGACAAACCTCGAGATTACTATTCTAGCTAGAGCCAGAGTTTGCCTAGGAGAATCTTAGTTTCGTTGCATTGGTTTTGGTTTTGGTTAATTGATTTGGACATACACACCTGGTTCCCTCGTACACTCATACACCCCAACTAGGCTTCTCTCGACTTAGTTCTAAGAGTTGTCTAAGCTTAGTTACCCATGTTAGTGCTACAGTCTTGAACCTGGAGCAGTCACGCGCGTACATCCGATATTACAAGTCTTTCCCTCGGGGAATCTCTGACAACCCGCCCTCACTCCCTTACATATCGGTAGTCTGGTTAGGTGCGGTAGTGTTTTTGTTAGGTTGTTTTATAGCACCTTTCGCATACCTACACGTAAATACCCAAATAGCGCCAGACTTGCAATGAATTCATGTGCACTGAAAAGTGATGAATTGTGCATTGCAAGTCCTGGATGGTATCTGTTGTTTGCAGAGGCCTTCAGAAAGTCTCCCTACCCTTGGAATCTGCCTTCATGTCGAACAAAAGGTAAGATACTAGATAATATCATAGTCCATAGTACCTCAAGTATGCAATATCCAATATTAGTATCAAATAGTCCTGAGCTTGCACTGTGTACTGTGAAGCAAGTACCATGTGGGCTTGATGTAGAAAGCTTACTGTTGTGCTATCCTGCTATTTTTTTGTTTAATGAGATTTTTTTTGTGGTAGGTTGCTGTACCCAGACTAGAATTACTAGTTACTTATGATGGCTCATACTACAGTGCAAAGGTATGTGTCAATGATTCATCACTGGCGGCTGGCTGTGCAAATTTGATTATCCCACTGGACAAGCAAAATTGGGAGCATGAGCAAGAATTAAGCACTTCAGTGCTAGTTCTTGTTGAAACTAGATTACCGCTTATGAGTCGTATCTAATCAGTAATGTGAGTTGACTAGATGCACTTGCTATACGATCAATGAACTGTTGATATATGCTATGTTGAAACTCACCCTCAAACACTAGACGCAGCCTCTATGCAGGATTGTATAGATGTAGTCAATTATGACATTTGCTATTAGTCTTATGATACATAGCTTGTATGCTGCCTTGCAGTACCTATGAACAATACCTATAGAATTACCATACGGACTCCATCTTCTAGGGTACATTATGCACATGTATATGCACTATGTTTAGCAGTACAACTCAAGTAGACTCATACATTGTTATAGGGTTTATTATATTCTGTAATATAAATACTGTAGATATTTTCCTGTAACAATAACCAAGAATCCTACTATTTGTCTGGACACTTGTTCTGCTCTCAAAAAACACTCTTCTATCTCCCGTAACACCCTTACACTCTCAGGTGAGTATGCTGTCAACCTTGTGTTGACTGACCGCTGTTTCTACAGTTCTCTAATGTCTGTATATCTGTATATGGTCCCATTTATGTGCTATCAGTATCTGGATGATTTGAGCAATGCAATGAGAACATGGGAGGGCCAGGTCACTGCCTGTTTACCTACCCCTTAGCCTGAGAGTCAGGATTTAGTCCCATGCCCCTCTGAGGCCTTGACCAAGAGGTTGAATCTTGGGCACCATTTGAGCCACATATGTACATACTACTAGTAGTAGTGATCAAAATTACAAACTTCAAAGACATTGATTTAATTAACAAAGATAATGACCATGCCTGACACTCATAGGGGGGGGCAGGGTCTGGATTTTTGTAGACTCTGGCCTTCTATGACCTAGCTGGAGTCCTGAACTATGGTTTTTAGTCACCCAGCCATGATCACTTGTCATAACTATATAATTAGTGAATATGGGGTTGATTGCCCCTCCTGATGGCTCAATTCTGATGCTTGGTAGGATATTATATAGTGCATAATACAAGAGCAAGTAGGACAGATAAAGGCTATGGCTTGAGCCGCTTGAAGCCGGCTTGTGAGCCGGAGCCAAGCCGCCTCTTGGCTAATGAGCCATTGAGCCATTTGAACAGCTCAGCTCAAGGTAGCTCAGCTAAAGCCAGCTCAGAGAGCCGACTTTGAGCTGCGCCATTGCAACACTAGTATGCATCTATTCCATATATTGTTTTCCAACACCTGATCAGTCTGTTCTATCCCAGAGGATTGCAACCTTGAACCAGAGGACCAGGGTGATGTTGCCCTAGTTACTGATGTAGATGGCAAAGTAGTTGTTCACATTCATGATGTCGATTCATGGGAGAAGCAGTATGGGATGCGAGCAACACAGAGGGAAGCAGCAACAACACAGTACGCATGGTATGAACAGTCCGGACAAAAAGGCAAGTTGTGCTTGACAAGTGGAAAGAGCCAAAGAGATGGCCTGTTGGTAACAATAATCCAGAGCTGCTGCCAGCGAAAGGGAAAGGTAAAGTAGACAAGGGGAAGGGAAAAGAGAAGGCATTGCCACTTTATAATGATGAGGATGACAAACAGCATGGTGATGACTTGGAGTAGGGGAGTTGGGAGCAGCAGATGGAGGAAATGTTTAAGGATGATGGTGAAGACAAGGAGCACATGGAACAACTGATCAAGAAGGTAAAGTTTTCCTTGAACTGCTACAGGATGTGATGCAAGACTTAGGTAGTAATTGCTGTATCAGTGTACTTTAATATATCTTCTTCATTGCTTGCATTTAAGTATGATAGCAATTGGAGCATAATGCACAGTGTTTCCTTTACCAGACTGTGCTCATTTATATATGTCAATTGCTACTCTTACTAGTAGTACAGGATGCTTGCCCCAGAGCTAAGCGCTGGTTACTGTTTGGGTGTTGTATTCAGCTCATTAAGTGACCCCAGTCTTCAGACCCACTTGAACTGCCTTTGACTTCCTTATGATCATACATAGCCTATATGAAGATAATATATATAGTATGGATTATAATCAATCTGAGAGGGTCAAGATAGTTATTGACTTGTTATTGTCAATACAGATCTACTATCTATGGCCTCTATGCTTCTTGCCTCCACAACTGATAGATTGGAGAATGAACAGCTTACCAGATAGCTTATCACAAGTGTGGGTTACCTCAGCTATGGGTTACCCAGGCCTGGGTTTCCCCAGCTGTGGGTCACCCCCAGTCAGCCTATCAAAGAGTGAGAAAAGAAAGTACAAACAATCTTCTCCAAGTTAAAATGCAGGCTTACTGGGTACCTATCCCATATCTCATACTCATCAGGTCATTTACGAGTCCTGAATGTAATGAAGGCTTGTCCTTATGGCGGGTTTCGGCATGAGAATTTGTCCCAATTGAGCCTGATCTTGTCCAAATCAGGTTGACCTAATAAGGAGATTTAGTTTCGATATATTTAGGATGTCAAAGTGTTTGACATGTGACCTCGTGGTTGCTCATCCCGTCCTTCTGTTTTCTCGTTTGTTTCACGCAACCTCAACCATCTTTCCGGCTAATCATGACAGCGCTAACAATATGCATGTTCCTGATAGATGTTCAGATCGACAACTCCGTTTACAGCGTCCTCACAGAGCACTCATTTCTTAAGATCTTCTCTTCTGTCCTTCATCGTTCAAGTGCGGGATTCTCCAACCTCAGCCAACACAGGACCCAATCAAATCCAGAGATCAACCATGGGCAGGCTCCAGTGCTTTTCCAGCACACAGATATGGCATTATTTAAGCATCCAATTGTATGTCACAACTGGATTTTACCCCTATGCCCTTCTTGGCCTTTCTCGGTACTTGAAAGTGCAGGAGCACACCTCAATATCCTCTTACTGCCTTCCCAAACTGTACCAGCTTATGTCGATTTGGCATCATTTATGGAGTCTGGACATACTTGAAGCTCAACCATCTCTTGACTTTCATTGCCTTCCTTTCCCTCTATGTTTCTTCTCTGCCCTTTCCTTCCAACAATCAAGCCACTGGTCAGGACCTTGACTGCCATGTTCTTTTCCAATGTAGTACCTGCATAGGAACATGGTTTTCTTTTTTGGCCTGAAGCATATTAAACTTCCGAGAACAGTGCTTATCCAGCACATTCTCCAATGTAAGCTCATTACTTTATCTTTTTTATAATCTCTTTTGAGTCAGGACTTGTACCTGCCACGCGCTTTGTGCGATGGCCCACACTCGCAAGTTCAGCCTGGCTGGATAATCATCAGTTGGTGAGGATTGGAAGACTATAATCTATTGTGTTGGTTTCTATGGCATATAACAAGACAACCACTCCATGCTTCAACTATAACATGATCAGAAAGAGTGGCACAACTAATAATAGTCTTGTCATTACAGGTCCTGTAAAGCTGTTATTGATGACTATCAACACAATAACAATATGATTCAACAAGTTCCAGTCAAATACCTCAAGATATACATGCAATATAATATACTGGTGGGAATCTAGGCAGATCCTAGTACTTGTTCCCATGAGTCTATGTGGAGTCAATGGATCATGTTTTTTGATGCTGTTACCAGGGCACATCATCCTTACTATGTAGCCAAAGTGTTGGGCTCATCTTGGGTAATAAAGACCATGACATAATAGTGTATACTACAAATATGATTCCTGATACTGTTGAAAGCACATTGGACTGTGCTGGGATACCCTACTGGGTTCCCCAAAATCTCCCCACTGGGTTACCCAGGGATACCCCTGGGGCTGCCCATGAGGGAAACCCTGTGGGATTTCCCAGGGCAGCATATCATATTAGATAGGGAAATGGCACAGAATGTCACTCTAATTTGATGGTTTAGAGGGCTGCCTGAAGTGCTGTGTTACTTGTAAGCAAGGCACAAAGTGAAGGAGGAAAATATGCACAGGAAGTGACATGGATCATCTAACAGCAGCCTGACACTTATCAGTTGTAAATTCAAGAATAAATAGATAAATAACCATACACTAAACACATAGTTGTGTGTAGGAGTTTGTACTTGGATTGCTTGAAGCTTTGGTCCAGTAGTTGAGGGCCTGAGTTGTGCTGAGAGTCCAATGACAAGGACACCTGAATTAGATAGAACTGGAGCTGAGAGAATATCTGAGCAAAGCTCATCTATGACCACAGTGTCTTCTGTGAATTGCTGTAAGACAGAGTTTGAAGATGTGAATTGGGAAGATCAGTATAAAGTGTGACATGTTTGACATTCTGCATCAGAGAGGGAGTAATTGCTTCATGGAAAGCTTGTTCAGCTGAGAAAAAAACTTTATACTTGTGACTTTGTTAAATTACTTGAAACTTACTTTGAGGACTGTCAGTGTATACCAATGAACAAGGTGGATGTCCATTCTCCTTAAGCCCATTCTGAACACCAGCAAGAAGATCAACTACAAAAGATAAAGACTTTGATGGGACCATTCCAAGACTGCAAACTTCTTCGAAATGATTGGCATTGGTGTACGAGGCCTCATGGATATGTTCACCATTCAAGCCACCCATATATTTGAGATACTGTCATGATAGATTAGTACAAGAAATTCAGAGTAAGTACTATAGGGTATAGGGTAATCGGCCACTTAAGGGCATTTTAAGTATGCCTCAATGTGCGAACACCTTCATAGTCTAAGTAAATTCTCAAACAATGGGGCCAAGTCTTGTGAACATTTTAAGCACTTGATAACAGCTGTATTCCCCTTTTTGATTGATCCACAGGCTGTTTCCGGCGGAAGGTCCAGATTTAGGAATAGTAGGGAACTTGGCCACCTGATCCAGAATGAGGGAACGAGAAGCATTCAACAGAAAATTTACAGCTCATGACATTCATAGCATTGAGAAATGGAAATAAAACAAACCTCAGGTTAGTGAGGGCGCTTTTCATCCCAGGACACCAAACCTTTTGAATCGCATTGGCAGCACAGCCACCAAATAAGGAAATAGCCGAAATCTCCGATTTTTGCCAGAAGATTAGTGGATGCTGTCACTCACAGTGAGTGTCCGGGCACGCAACAATTCTCAGTGCAAAGCTCTGGAAGTATTATATGTTTTAAGACTCTTTTTGAGAGCCCTACCAATATACTTCCAAGCTCTATTCACTGAATGGCTGAGTAGTGGGGGGTGGCCAACTACCCTATACTCTATAGTAACACTTACATCAAAAGTGTGGTTGACTTTCATGACATCAGCTGGAAGACATGCTTGTGCTCACTCAATGAAAATTTGGTGAGCTGATGTCCAATCAACAAACATGGACTGAACAGAAGGTGGTGCTCCAGCATATTGGAGAGGATTATTGAAGGAAGAAAACTGGGGCACTTGCTCAGATCCATAGAGATTGTATGAGCAAGCAGCATCAAAATACATGAGCTCTAACTCAGCATGATGCTTCCATTGAAGTTCAGACATCATCTCAGAAAACAGAGATGGTCCAAATTGAGTAGCAAAGGTAGTGCACATTTGCGACATGATTCCTCAATCTATAGCACTGCATGCACTAATATATGCTAGAAAATGTCTAGCGTTAGTTATATTTAGAGGAATACTAACATTAATGCTTCACCAACTGAAAGTCGACATGGAAGCTGAGCTATAATATGTGGAGTACTACCTTGCCAACTAGTACCACAGCCCAGGTTTTCTTTTCAAGTTGCGTCACAGATAAAACGGTTTGTGAAAAGAAAGTAGTCTTTTGGATAAGACTTCACACGATGAGCAATCAGGTTATCATTGTATCCTGAATCAATACTATCAGAGGAATTCATGTATCTACATACCAAAAGCTTACCATTTTTGCTCAAGTGTCCACCACAGGTACATTGAAAATAATCTGGTGCACCTGGCAAGTATGAAGGTAGCCATACAAAGATATCCCAATGATAGAGATGATCTGGCTGAAGTCCCATGACTGCTGCATCATGGAGAGCAAATACAGGGTGCTTGGGTCAGTGAACAAACTGACCCTCATGATAACAAGCAGGTTGACCATGTTTGTGAATCTCCTTCTGGATTTGAAGTAAAAAAGTTTGAAGCTGTTGATGGTGACAGGAGTGTACTTGAGGCTCTGAGTTCAAGGTCTCGCTCTGAGCAGTCACTGCACTATCTTCAACTGATTCAAAGATTTTGTCCACCACACTCTCATCGACTGGTTGCATGCTAGCCACTATATCTGCATGCTCATCGTTCTCTTGAATGAAAGCCAAGTCCTCACTGAGCTTATTGAATCCTTCAGTTGTAAGATGTGAACAGTCTACAGCTGAATTAAACTCTCAGACTTTGATACTAGCATGTTAAAATCACCTTCACCATGGATAGACGCGTCAAAGTTCTGTGATGCGTCGTTTGATCCCAAAACAGCAGCTACAGAGTGTGCGGTCTCAGAGGAAATGCCTGAGTTTGTAACCTGAGCCACTGAGGTGGCCACAGCACAATTGCGAGACCTTTCTGCAAAGAAACCAGCAGATGGAGCTGGGATGCAAGAGGTGGATGAAGTAACGGAAGGAGTATGGTGAGTAGTAGCATCCTGTAACGATGTTGGACTTGCATGACCGGAGACTGACAACAAGTTGGCTGAGTTTCATTTTCAACCTGCACCCACACATTTACCACCCCAGTTTGGATTATTTTGGCTAGTAGAGTTGCCTGGTGGGATGTCTTTGGGCATAGAAATAGTGTAGAGAACCAAAAACCATGATTGTATGAGTCAAAAGTCAAGTGAAACAACCAAGCGGAGACGGGGCAGCTGTGATGAAAACATGATAATCAGACCTTGTTCATTATGTGCTTGAGAAATAATTTTCATTGCTGAACTAGATACAAGTATCAATAGATACTCTTGGTCAATCAAATCAATGAGCCCTATGCATAATGTACAGCTCAAATTCCCTGTATTATGGTGCAATTACTGCGAAACTACACCGTGACTACTCTTCAGAAGCCAGTAGTATAGTTAATAACATGATGGTGTATGCACATAGTCCAGTTCCAAAAGGGTTATTCAATTCACAACAAGATATCCACGGTACTATCAAAAATCATTAGTATAATACAGTAGATGAATTGAAAGAACAACGCACCAGTTCTCCCGAGTCCTACTATACAATCTATATGCAGTCAATGAAAGCAAGACCGAATTTGAGGATACATAGTCAGAAGTTCAGTGAGAGGGGTGGAGAAGGCTTCGTTCGTTCATGAGCTAGACTGCTCAGAGGGCCGTACCGGGGATTCGGAAATAGTGGTGCAGAGGGTATAAGATGGATGAGTCACTGGGATAGATGATAGGATGATAGAGAAGAAAGTGTTGAAGAGTCGTAGTTGTAGAAGTCCGCACTGATCGCTGGAGCCGGCATCAAAGTGCCGGGTGGCTATGCAGTCCTGACTCCCGATTTGGTGTCAGGTCTCCACAGGCGCACAAAACGAGCCAAAATCGCGACCTAAAATAAGCTTTTCCACAACGGTGGGGGTAGTTTCTGGGGGCCTTAAAGATAGCTGTCCACTGTTGCTTACAGCACTTATCTCAGGATTGTACAACTACTTATACAAAATATGGCATATTCTGTATGACCGCCGTCAGTGAACTATTGATGCCAGCTAAAATAAGAAGCTTACCATCCTCCTCGTCTGCATTCCCTTATCCCGCTCATTTTCCTCCGCGGGGCCATAAACCTCAAACGTCCTCTCACCCGATTCGTGTACGGTCATAATTGAGGCCATATTTCCACATCGATAACAATAGTTTGGGGCGCTCCATACGGTGACCAGCTGCTCGTCAAACATATATTTAAAGCCCTCTTGGACGAGCTGGTGGGCGCGTGCGATGAGAGACAGTCCGTTTACGTGATTGAACTAGTGAACAGTTAAAATTGCAGAGTATTGCCCTTTGATTGGCACTCACCTCTCTTGTCACTCCACTACCAAATAGCCAGCCAGCACCGCGCGGGCTTACCGCCCAATTCTCCATAAGCTCTTCCGGGTCACTCCACATCAAATCGCAAAACGGTCCTTCATGCGGAATCTCCTGTGCTCGACTCAGCACGCGGATCTGATCGAGTGTTCTAATATCGGGACTGAGGCCCCCATGGACACAAAGCGTCGTTCCATCGATGATAGCGGCAAGATTCAAGTAGTCAAAAACGCTACAACACGCTTTCCAGACGGTTGTTGAGCCGTATTTTTGCTGGCATTCGTCGTAAAATCCGTACACCTGCGTTATCTGCCGGGATTCATGATTGCCTCGTAGTAGTGTCACCTTGTCAGGCCAAGTCGCTTTGAGTACGAGGAGCATCGAGACGGTTTCCAGGGAATAGTGACCTCTGTCTACAAAATCACCCTGGATAACAGAAATTGTAGCCTTGTCATTCCATGCAAAAGCAAGCACCTACTTGCCATGAAGATGTAGCTGGTCTCTGGAACATTTCCTCCCTTCCTTAGCAGTTCGAGCAAATCCCAGAATTGACCATGGATATCGCCGCATATCGTGACAGGGCTTGATACTGGGCGGATTGTTGATTCTTCCATTAACAACGCACGGACTCTGTCGCACAAGGATTTCATTGAGTCTTCATGTAAATGTTCGCATCGCTGTAGCTGTTCTAGCCATTTGTCTGGGGTGAATGGGGCCATATGATCAAAGAATAAACGCTTAAGCGCCCAATTGAGCGCCATTAAAATTTAGGTGCAGCTTCTCTCTTCCAGCAATGCCGCTGCCTAGACAGCCCACTGAACTCGGTCGCTTTGGACGCGCTCCATATATACGCAGACGACTTCCTGCGGACATCAGACGAAAACTTCCCCGACCTCCAGTAAATCTGCGCACACGAGAATACGCGCCATGCCGACTTGGAGACCACTACCACTCTACGCTCGCCGACAATTTGATGTATATGAACTACACGCACACTGTCGAATCATCTCTTCCTCCAAAACCTGACCGTGAAATCCGTCTGCGGTGGGACCCAGCAAACCCATATTCCAAATACCGAAAAAACGAGCCAGTGGGTGGCAAACGATTTGCGGAAATGGCTACAGAACCAAATACACCAGCCAACATTATCCGTCTCGAAGCCGTGCAAATGCACATCATGATAAAAGAAGCTATTACTTCACGAATGCATCTTCTCGGTGTCATCGCTGCTCTCCGTGCTCTGAGCGGCGAAACGGAAGCTGGAGGCGGAGCTCTAGCAAAAGGCGTCAAAGGTGTCGAGATTGTTCGCGGAAAAAAGCAGGTCGGTGGCTGGATCCGTTCAGGTGTCCCTGTGGGTGCCAAAGTGACTCTCAAAGGCTCAGCAATGTACGACCTCATTGCATGCCTTACCGAATTCGTTTTACCGCGTCTTCGTGAATTCCACGGCATTCCTATGGCGGCTCCAGTCAGTGGACCCAATGCCTATCTACCTGCGTCGAGCAACGCAGTAAAACCGAGCGACGTGACGGGTGTAGTCAGCTTTGGTCTACCTCCAGAAGCAATGAGCTACTGGCCTCAGATTGAGGTAAATCAAGACGCGTATCCAAGGATGTATGGTATGCATCTTCATTTCATCACGAACGCAGTCGGTGTGGGCGCGCAGGAGAGGGCCAGGGCTTTGGTCAGTGGATTCCAGATCCCATTTCTACGGAAGAGCTGAGGGTGGTGAGCTGAATACAGCGTTTCACATTGGTTGTAGAGTATGAGAGAAATAATTACAATCTGATATCAATTAGGCGAGAAAAATTGGGACTCGTTACATTTGAAGCAACGTTAGAAATTATGCAGGCCATACATATGGATTTTACTGTGTTTGTGCTCCGTAACCTCTAATACCCTCTGCGAACGACCAGTTCGTCTCAACACTGCGGGACTCTGAGATCGCTACTCCATCTGCTGATATTTTGGCAATTTGATACTGTTCAGATACGCGTAAGCAATAAAGAAGTTGAGATGAAAAATTGACACACCTTGTTCAGACTTCGCGCGTCACGGTAAAACAACACCTTCATACTCTGTTCAAGAATCTTTACAGCTTCGTCTTCGGTGAGTGTATCTTCGTTCCCTTCAACGGCCTTACGAAGGAGGGGTTGCGCAATATACGATCCGTATCCAGTGGCCAGCGTTGAAGCAGAGTAAGTGGTACCAAGAAGATCGACATATGATAGGAATCTATACCAAATTATCAGCGAATCTCGATGTATAATGTAGGCCCTACGTACCTCTTCCCATCCTTGAATCCACCAACAATCAACGCGTTCCATAACGGGTCCATCTTTGACCTTCGTGCGTACATGACGTGCGAGAGGTATTCGTGAATCTCACTAGGTCCCAGAGAATGACCGTCTTGCTCCGTAAATTCTCCAATCATTAACTCGTCAAGCAACGCCTGGATGTACTGGAAGTCGGACATGTCGCCCCCTGCACCGATAACAGTGTTGGTTCCAACGGGGTGTAGACGCTGTATGTCCTTGAAACGAGCAAGCGAGCCATATGAAGCTGGAAGACGAAAAAGAAAAGGTTAGATATCGAAGAAGAGAAACAAACGTTTTCCATATACACACCTAAATTGTCGGCAGCCATCATCACACCATCTTTATACTTGATAGCAAGGACACTTGTGCCCGTCACGATAGGTTGTCTACGCACAGGGTCAGTCATTATCTTCTTCATCTGAGAGGCCTTAAATATACTCACTGAGTATGCTGAACTCCTGCTGAAAACGCATCCACTCCTCCATTATACGTTCTCTGAGCAACTGGATACGTGCCGTACGCATCAAAGGTATCGTTTCGCTGGGTAAGAATGGCGTCAGCAAGGGCTGGAAGTAACTAGTGAGTCCGAAATATACCGGGCGACCCCATTGCATAGGAAAATGGTCCATCGTAAGTTGAGGTCAAGAAGTGAGAAACGCGCAAGCAGAACGCGTATGCGTTATGTCAGCTGGTCATAGACGCCCAGTCGTTGGTCTTATCAGTTTCCTGTGCTGCTAATATCGAGAGCACCGTGAACAAGTAATCTGTCCTGGGCCACGTCATAAATAATGAAGTTCGAGTCTTAGGACATTTCGCTCACTACACCCGCCATATGCATACTCGTGCAGTTCAACTGCTTGTATATGTTCAGGGGAGGCCTCCTTTGGGGAGGATAAGATAGGGCTCATATTAACATATCCACTATGTTCGGCCGACAGATAAGTACGTGCCAAACCTTCGCTACTTCGTAACATATAGGATATCCTCTAAGTACGGATTGCCGGAGATGATTCTGTTCCCTGCATACTCGCATGCTAATTCAACCTCTGTGCAGCTGACTACTGCCTGCTACTTACTATCATGTACGACCATCAATGCCTCGAACTGAGCCCTGGGCCTGAACAGGTGATCCTTTCAACAGATAATTAATCATCCTGCCAGGATCATGGAAGCGACGCGATCTTGCATTCATGGCCATTCCCTCTCTCCTCCTTGCCCTTGCTCTCCTTCTTCAGCCTCACATCTATGTCCTCGCAGCCCTCTTTGAACGTATTCAAGACGTTCCACCCACGCAGTATGATTTCGTAATTCTTGGAGGTATGCAAGTTTCTGTTGTATTGAGGTTTTATTCACCACTAGGTAGGAGGAACCGCGGGCTCTGTAGTAGCAAACAGACTATCCGAGAACAAAGCCTTCAATGTTTTACTCTTGGAAGCTGGGGAAGCGTAAGTCCTGTTCACTGTAGTTAGGGTATTGTACTTAACTCTCTATATCAGAAATATGGGGATACTCCCGATTGATATTCCTCTTTTAGTTTATACCATACCGTCACGATATGAGTGGAATACGGTTCGTCAAATTTTGTCGATGTAAAACAAGTTCACTTATCATACAACAGACCACGACCCCTCAACCTGCTCTAAACAATCGATCGGTCAAATTTCCTCACGCATTTGTCCTCGGTGGGAGTAGCGCGCACAGTATGTTATACGTTTATTACTTTTAACTGTCGGAGCTCAAGGAACTGTAGATGGAATGATCTATAACCGTGGTCCAAAAGATGACTGGGATCGTTATGCTCGACTTACTGAAGACAAAGGTTGGTCGTGGGACAGTATACAGCCGTTTATTGCCAAGGTATGACTTAGTGGATTATATGCTAAACCTTGACCTTGAACCTCAGAATGAACGCTGGACTCCTCCTGCTGACAACCACAACACCACGGGACAGTATGATCCTTTTATACACAGCACAACAGGAATCAACTCGGTCACACTTGAGGGCTTTCCCCTTCCCATTGATCAACTTGGAATCCAAGCCTCTCAGGAACTTGGTGGAATTTTTGCATTCAACCTGGATTACAATTCGGGTATGAGTAGTCTCTAGGTCTTGTGAATGCCATACGTTACTCAATGCCGATAGGTAATCCTCTGGGCCTCAGTAAGATCTTCTTTCCATCAATATGTGTATCCATCCATAATGGTATCGCTTTTCGAAAGGCTGGGCACAATACACAATAAATAATGGAACTCGATCAAGCAGTGCAGCATCGTATCTCTCGCCTACTTTTCTACAAAGACCAAATCTACATGTTCTTGTCAATGCTCGGGTCTCCCGCGTTCTTCGAACATCCTCAAATACTAGTATACCTACATTCTGTGGTGTGGAATTTGCTCATGAACTTGACGGTGAGTGTTTCTTTCTTGACCTGAATAATAATCTCATTTTACGCTTTGTGCCTCGTTTTCCTTTCCAAGGACCGATGTATCGCGTCCATGCCATCAAAGAAGTCATAATATCTACTGGGGCAATAAATACCCCTCAAGTTTTGCTGAACTCTGGAATTGGCAACTCTTCTTTCCTTTCATCCATTGGCATTCCCCCTCTTGTACATCTTCCAAGTGTCGGTCAAAACATGTCAGTACACCCATCCACCAAAAATGTCTGGATCGTCAACCCAAACGCAGAAACAGCAGATATCATCTTTCAGAATCAGAGTCTCCAAAGTTCTCTGGTTCAGACATGGATGCAAACGAAACAAGGTCCCCTGGTAGATTCTCCAGAAAGTCAGAACATTTATTTTAGATTCAACGATGCAGTCTTGTCAGCGCTTGGAGAAGACCCCTCCTCGGGCCCAACTGCACCTCACGCTTCCGTTGGCATGCAACCTGGATTTTTTCCAAACGTACCAGCAACAGGAAAGTTTCTGACCCTCTCAACAAGCATTCTAACCCCAACATCCCGCACGTAGTCATTACCAACTGTCTCAGCTCGTCCTCTAAACGATTGCTACAGG
Organism: Rhodocollybia butyracea; assembly: GCA_015501585.1. Classification (NCBI taxonomy): domain Eukaryota; kingdom Fungi; phylum Basidiomycota; class Agaricomycetes; order Agaricales; family Omphalotaceae; genus Rhodocollybia; species Rhodocollybia butyracea. The sequence continues at coordinate 732,542 of JADNRY010000002.1, forward strand.
AGGCTCCATTACAATAAACTCCACCGACGTCTTTGCACCTCCGGTCATCGACGCGCAAACTCTCACATCTCAATTCGACCTTCTCACAATGCGTGAAGCTATCAGAACAGCTCTCACCTTTTTGTCTGCCTCTGCATGGGATGATTATATCGTCGGTCCTACTGAAAATCTTGTTGCAGCTATGGAAAGCAACAAAACTCTGGATGAATATATTCGCACAGTAGGGGGGCCCGATGAACACGTCGTGGGTACCGCTAGTATGACATCTCAAGATGCAGACTATGGTGTTGTAAACCCGGATCTTCTCGTGAAAGGTGTGGACGGTTTGCGTATAGTGGATGCATCTGTGCTTGTAAGTTTCCTCTTTAATCTTTGTGTACCTCTAGTCATGAGAAATATTGTCCAGCCTATCGTCACAGCAGGCCATACACAGGCACCTGTATACATTTTAGCTGAACGCGCATCCAGTTTGATACGGAAAAAGTGGACGTGAATAAATGCAGCATCTCTGACTGTTTCTGTGGCTCAAGTCGTCGAGTCAAATGTAATATACTCTCCATCTATCGATCTTGCTAACGTCGAATGTCTGTAATTGCCACCTCCCTAAGTAGCTCTCTGTTAACTGCTCAGGAGAGAACTCTGGACTATGGAAATGGGACTGTCTCCAGGTCTGGGGTACGACTTGCAATCCCCAGAGGCAAGCCACTTGATCTCATAACATTAAATGAAAGAAGAATCAATTGCCTTCAGGCTAAGTTAAAGAAAACAAGAAAAATTTTTGAACCTCAAATCACTTCATCTCCTCGACTCCCAAGTCCTCTTATTTCCCAGAAATAAAAAGATTTTGTCTATTGTCCCACTTTTGTCACATTTCATCCCTTTGCAATGCGAATGGAACACGGTACTATGGCCTTCATATTTGCTTGAGCTTTGACCACTTTGCATAAGGACTAAACAATAGCAGGGGACACGGTCCAGCCCTGCGCACCTCAATATTTCCTCAGGCTTAGCATCGTGAATGCACGACGAGTTTAAGGCGTACTTTAAACAGACACAGACGATAAGAGCCGGTATTCTGTGGAGGTCAATTTATGTCTGTCCTACCCCGTTTCTTTTGTCGATTGGCGTTTCCCTTTTAATTAGTCTACCAAAGTCAACCTTGATGAAGAAATCGAGGATGTCAAAGTTTTCCAACAGTTCAAAGATAGATACAGAACGACTCTAGTGGCCTGGAGTAGCTACCAGAGAACCTCACTGTGACCATGGCAAACGACGGATGATTCGACCTGATCATAATGGAAGAAAAAGTTTTTTCTGAATACATACATCTGTGCTGGTGCGTTTCGCATTATATATAAACCAATGGGGATTCTACTGCTAGCTTTTTTCGAAGCTCCTTTGTATATTTTGGTTACAAAGGCGTTCGCGTTGATTACAGATGAAGCACAGTCGAGTAGAATAATTGCCTTGGATAGAAACGGCAAAACGGTTTTACACATTCAGTCGATGGGATGGGCTTATCACAAATTACAAGATAATCCACGTCCTCAAGACCGAACCGTATTACCATAGCTTTCTGACGGAGTATCATATTCCCGCTGGAATATACTGTCTTTGTTGCTCTCAAGATATCTATTGAACAAAGGCATCAGCGAAAAAAAAAAAACTACGAGGAACTCCTCAGAACGCATACCTCAATAGCTCGTTTACGTATTCTTTGACCAACGATACTGATTCCCCGTCCATTTGCGAGTTGGCGACCATCTGCGGGAGCGATACTAGAGATCCAGAAATTCAGTTACCTCTGCCAAAGTACGCGAACGATACACACCCAGCATTCGCAGGAGATGCTCGCCTCCATAAATTGAGGACATTTCAATGTCAGATGATTCTTCGATTTTGACCTACGCTCAAATTTAGTAGATGCTCGAAAGAAACATGCTTGATCTGACCTGCGGTCCCGTAATATACTTTTTTCGTACTTCAGCATACTGGTGCCTCTCGAATCGATACAGAAGTGACATTCCACAGGATCGATCAAAATATATTTGCAGTCCAGAGCAAATCGTATGGGTGAGAAGCGTAGGAGAAGGGAGACTGTAGATGGAATGCGTGGATGATCACAGCCGTGTTCAAAGGACTTACCTTGTTGTAGTAGTTTTGACATGGTCCTCAAATTGACTGAGGATTTGGCGGACAGTAGGGGAGCGAGGAAGTGTTACTAGTTGATGGTTTTTTGTTACAGCCTCCCAGTCATCGACTAAAAGCACTTTGAGGACTTCTGGCACTGCAAGTTTCATCTCTGAACGACGAGCAGTATGTCCATCGTCATCTTCTCTGGCCCTTTTTGTACCTCTTGCGCCTTCTTTTCGTATTCCTGAACGTGTACTGCCACCTGCAGATGCAGAGGCTCCAGAAGCGTTTGCTGTTGATGCTTTAAGTCAAAATTAAGTCCCAGAACTCAAGCCGGATGATGGGAAACGCGCCTTTGCCACTCGCATCTTTCATCTTCCCCGCAGCTGCATTGGCCCCTGCTTGAGCAGCCAAAGCAGATTGAGAGAGCGATTTCTGCTTTGCGATTCCAGCTTCGTCCAATTTGAGAATACGCGGTTCAGTCACCCACTCGTCCCAACTGGAACAATGAGTTAGATGAGAACAAATACTTGAATATATAGAAACTTGCGTCTGTTTCCACCCTTTGTAATGAACCAAAAAATTGGGCCCAATTTCACCATTCTCCGTATCTTCAGGCGTGAACACGCGTATCTTGAGTATTTTTGCTGTTATGACGCCTTAGTACTATATTTCTGTTCGAAGACCATTCCAGATACCTTCGTATATCAGTGGTCCATGATAGCATAAACACTTTTCGTTGATTTTCCACTGTTGGTTAGTTGCCGTGGAATGTAATGTTGTCAGTGTGCCTTTGGCGGTGGAAGTTTTGGCGGTTTTGCTTGAGCCAGCGTCGGAAGTCGATGCTTCTCCAGACATGGGTCAATCAGTGGTGGACGTTGGAAAAATAGGCGTGATGTGAGCGCGTGAAATTTCTCAACTTGAACTCGGTACACTGGTCAATTACTCTACAACTAATCAATGTTCAACGTTCCAGCTCTCAGAGCCAACTCGAATATATTTGTGTGGATATATCTACTGGTCCTTCTTTCCTGTATCTTTGATTTCCGCTTCAAGCTTTGCGCGGTCTGCGGCCTCTAAGCGTTTTGCGTAGACTTGCCCAGCCTGAATAGGGAAAGTGCTACTTAAGAAAGTGTTCGAGATAAAAGAGCAAATACTGTACCTGAAGAGTAAGAATTAATCCCAAGCAAATCATGACAATAACATTGGCGGCTGAGAGCACTCGGATAGCTTCTATTCGGTCTGCATGGGTGTCCTCCGGTAATGGTACAACTACTGTTTTCAGAGTAGGAACGATGACAGCAGCATATACCGCAATAGCAAAGATATACACGCCTTGGAAAAGAATCAAATTTAGTTTAAGGACAGAAACTACAAACGTACCCAAACTAGACCCGTCGAAAAACATTGCACTGTCATCCCATTTGTTTAATTTGGCAATGAACCCGAGGATACCTACACCAATCATTCCATGTAAAAGCGCCTACGAGGACGTGTCTAGGTCAGTTGAAATCAAATACCCACAAAGAGATAATAAACACCTTGATTGCTGGAGGAGAATTAAAAAAGGTGGTATAGAAACTAAACCCATCCGAAATTACAGATTCAGTCAGATCGCCCCAAAGCAGTTTGTGGTCGACGTTGAAACATATAAACAGTATCCCTGCATGAAATAAGCATAAAATCGGAATAACAAGCAAGCCATCTCACCCAGGAAAAAGGAAACGGGTGCAAGCACAGCAGCCTGTTTGAAAGTCATGGTTGTGTGTAGACACGAAAAAATAGCAACACGCGAGCAAAATATGACAGTTTCGAAACAACCTCAGCTATGATTCAGGAACGGCTAAGCCGACACATTGGGGCAGAAATGAAATCATTTAAGATAGGTATGTCGACAGTGGTATATGTGTCTTGGGGGAGTACAGTCAATGCCAATGCAATGTCCGATAAGCAGCACGACAAGAAAAGAGGTATCGACAAGAAAATGGATAACAGATATGGTGATACATTACATGTACAAGACAAATGCAACCAATAAAAGTATTGAACAAATGAAAAGCGAAGATGACTACTGTGCGGGTACAGGCGAAGAAGCCGAAGACGAGCGACCTGCAGCTGGTGACGGCGAAGGTGGTGGTCGAGGAGAAGTAGGAAGACCAGGTCCTCCCATCATTCGTGAATACCGATGGCCTCGATCGGAAACGGAAATGTTCAACCCACGCCCAGCTGCTACATTTGAAGCGCGGGTTGCTTTATTATTAGCCATAGGTGTGTCGGGAGGTGAGGGTCCTTGTTGAGATCCGCCTGTATCACTCGATTCTTCGACTGTCACATCCGGTTCCGTGCCACTTTCTTCATGTATCGAGTACTCGTCAGTGTCGGATTGAGCCTCTTCTGCAGGAGCTATTGAGCGGTCAGTAGTAAGTATCACTATACACATCGAATCTGGTAAAAAAACTTACTGGATAATGACCTGCCGCCTAATCCAAGAAGCTTATCAGCAGCAGCCTCAGAATACTGCATGCTGTTTCTTCTGTCCGACGTTTCCTCAGGATCCTCAGCTGACTCAAGAGGTGCCGCATCAACATTAAAAACTCGATTGAACTCTCCTAGCATCAAGCTAAAGACACCCGCAGGAATACCCAGTGTGGGACTAAACACGATTCCAACGTTACGCATCGTCATCTTGTTAACAGACGAGTTTTGAACGATAAGAATTAGATGTGCTGTAAGAGCCCGAAGGAGACTGTAGTTGGCGATAGGCAAGGATGCAATTAGTTGCGATAATTCTTTGATTCGTTCTTGCGGATCGACAAAGTCTGACTTCATGTGAGAACAAGCAAGTGTATGTACAGAATTCGGCATACCTATGACAGCCAAGAACCTCATATGGAGTTCACGGGTGAGGATACTGGATGGTAGTTCTCGGAGGAAACCTTTCAGCAGACCAGCAATGGCGTGAGGATCCCAAAATTCGTCCGACGCCAGCAGATCGACATCACCCTCTGCAATATTCGTTAGTTCCATGATGAATGAACAAGGAAAGATAAACTGACCAAAATTGAAGCGATCCTTCAACGACTTGATAACGGCAGAACTCCCACTTAGACGGTATATTCCCTCTTCCTGGTCTGCCTTCTTGGCCTCCAGATACTGAATACAACGGAAGACAATTGCTGGCAAATTCGCAATCTGCGCAACATCGAGCGACTCTTCAAGGTTTACACCAAAGACAGCCCTGGGTGCAAATGAAGCCGAAGGCACCGGTGTATTTTTGTCTAATTGAGTCACGGATTAGCGTCATCGAAAGAAGAAGGCTACGACTTACCACTACCTGCACCACTACCTCCAGGTCTACTGAATCCCCAAAATGAACGAGATTTAGCCTTTTCTCGCCGATCGCCAGAAGTGGGCGGTACAAGTGTAGCTTCTGGCGGTGGCGGGGCATTCCCAAACTTATAGCCTGCGGGAATGGGTGCTCCATTCATCGGCCCCGAGATTTTGACTTTTTCCATCTTCTCTGGTGAAGGGACACGTTCGCTTGGGCTCGTCCGGACAGGCGACGAGTGTGACCCATAAGTCTGCTTGGATAAGTCGCCTCCGCGATGGCGGTGTAACTCAGGGGACTGTCGCTGGGCTCGTACTGTCTGAATATCGGGATAGTGCCCCATCTCTGAATTTGAACGTTGATCAGCATCAAATGGAGGAGGATTTGATAAAGGTGAAGAGTCTGGAAGACTAGAGGGTTGCCCTTGCTGCGCTCGTTCCGATGCACGAAAGTCGTCAGGTGCAGGAACAAGGATAGGTTTTGAAGGACTTGAAGAATAGCTGTAGTCATCCTGGGAGGAACGGGGGAAAAGTTTGGGGTTTGAGACATCTGGAGGCATCTGTGAGAGTGGGGCAGAGCGTTTTTCAGCACTGATATCATCCTTAGAAAATCCTCGAGAAGGTTTGCGAGGAGGATCAGCCGAAACACTGGTCCTTGGAGCAGCAGCAGAAGGTTGACTTGCCCCATTGGAATACTGAGTCGGTGCGGTAGAAGTTGGAGCGTATGCCACAGGCTCTTCGCTATATGTTCCGGTAAAGTATCTGACAAGAATCTCGACCCAACTATCTCGTTCGATGTCGCTCTCAGCACATAAAACGTGTCGGGGATGATTTCCACCAGGTCCTTTCTTGGCCTCAACAATCAGAAATGCGTGTCGGTATTCTTTTTCTTCGTCGGTAGATGCAGAGTTGTTGCTGCGTTGTTGTCTGCCAATCTGAGCACCAGAAACTGTTATGGAACCAAGGTGTGTGCCACCACGCTGTCGGAGATGATCAAGTATCAGCCGTTGGCCGGCCGATGAAAAATTTATTTGAACGTACGCAGTCAAAGTATTCCAGCACCGGACCCTGTAAGACAAAGTAACGTGTCTTCCACCCTCCAAAGTTCTTGCCTCTCTTAGTCAAGTATCCTTCCTTGTATCCTGCTTGCATGACCGGCTGCATGGCATCCTTTACGATGTCAGTGGTGAAAAAAGCGATGACCTCGTCATTGCTCTTGACGGGAAGGTTGATCAAACTTTGTAGATAGGTCTCTAAGACAGCCTGGGGCAGAGAACGTCAGCTAACGGTTACGAGAGAGCAGTCAATAAAGCACCTTTCGTTGGTCGGCCTTTGCAGGTGCGTGATCCTTCCAGAGTTTGCCTTCAGGCAGGGTGACAATTTTTTTGCCAATAGTTTTACCAACGCTACCTCTAACTCGCTGGTCCAAGTTTAAAACATCACTGTACATCTTTTCGACTTTCCAGCCCTCCTTTCCCTTACCAGGATCAACGTATACAACAAACGACAAAACTTCTTTGCCCCGATCGTTTGGACGTACGAACGATTGTGATACGTTGATTTTGGTATGAGGAAGGTCCGTAGGGAGTAACGGAAGGGCACGGAAAAAGCCAGCGGGTGATATTGCAGCGTTGGTTGAGGGAGGAGGAAGGTTTTGAGTATCGAGTCGTTGTGGACGTGTTTCGTCGTTCGGCCAAGGCGGTGGATTTTCAGAAACCAGCTGACGTTGGTACGCCGCCTCTGCTCTAGCTTCGGCGTGGTGTGGAGTCATGGTGGACGATGGAAGAGGAAATTCGTTAGCTCCTGCGACGTGCGAATGACTGCTACTCGAGCGAACTGGCGTCTGGGTCAACGGTGATGAAGAGGCTGATGATGATGTCCCTAATTGAACTTGATCCTGGGAAGATTCAGAAGGAGCTGATGGAGTAACAGAAGTTGAACTGGATGCTGACGAAGGATTCACAACCTCGTAGTCATCCTCAGGCCCATCGCCATCCCCTTCATTGCCCTCGTCATCATCATCGTCGTTGTCATTGTCGTCCTCTTCATCCAAGTCAAGGAATTCTTGATCTTTTCCGGGACCGGGGGACACGGGTACAAAAGATTGTGATAGCGAAGATGGCGCCTTGTTGAAATTTTCGACTCGGGGACTTGGCACTGGAGACTCGCCCATGCTGGCTATGTACTGCTTTGCTTCATCCGGAAGCGAAATACGAGACTCGCGAGAGAGAGGAGCACGCATCGCTGGAGACAGAGCAGTAAGATTGTTATTTGGCTTGTTAGATGTAGGAGAGATATGCCGATCTGGGGCGGTTGGAGTCGAAAGTTCTGTGATGATTTGGGGAGGATGAGGAGTCAACGGGGTATGGAGATGATTGATCGAAAACTCTGCCGGGGCAGTCTGTGGTGAAGGGTAGTCGTATCTTGCCGGTGCAATGCCACCATAGACATTCCCATCCGTGTCACTGGTACTGACGCTGCTAATACTTTCAGTAAAACTGCTCTTTCGGGTTGAAGCCTTGGAGCTGGAGGTGTAGGAGAGTGAAGACATGATAGAGTCGTTGTAGCCATGAGCAAAATGGGAATATTTGGGCGTAACATTGTTGTTGAAAGACTGAGGCGGGGTTTCCTGTGTGGCAGAAAGCTCTGGTAGATTGTCTGACCGTGGAGGGACTGTAAGTGGAGCAAGGCGAGAGCTGCTGCGAGGCGTAACTGTTGTATACGAGTTAGCCAGCGACTGGGAAATAGCATTTTTACATACTGTGGTCGCTGTCGCTATCCATACTTTGCTTGGGTGTACGCTCTTTGCTTGTATGTCTGCCAGTGGCCGAGGCCAAACGAGCCTTGTAAGTATCCCGTTCATTTCTAACTCTTTCCAACTCCTTCATGATCTGGTTGTACCCCGACCGTTGTTTCTCTATCAGTTTCCAGAGCTGCGTATTTTGAGAAGACAGCACATTCCGTTCGGACAGAGCCTGATCAAGTGCAGCGAGTTTCGGATCTGCTGCTGAGCTATGCAGAGCAATAATACTCTCAATAGTGTATAGAGTAGGATTAACAGCTGTCGGCAAGCTTGTCGTCGATGAGGAAGCGGTGGGTAAAGTCGTCTGCCGATGCGGCGACGCTGTGTGAGAAAATGGCTGCCTAGGTTCTTTCTCCCGAGATGGAGAGCTGGAAGGCATTTTTCATGTGAAATTTACGTGGACGTTGTAAAGGCGAGGACAGAAATTTAGACGACAACGACGAGCGAGCTTGAGTTTCAGAAATCACGTGTCTAATTATCGGAACTGATTTCCTAGCTCTCCCAAGATACTTTCCGTTCTTCCACGACAATGTCCCTTCTCCTCCGTCATAGATTCTCTCTTTTCAGGCCCCTTGGAACTTGTTCTCCTCAGCGTGGTGGGCCTCGAAGTCACGTCGGATCTTTCTCTACTTCAAGGCCAGTTCTCAGCAAACCACAAATTGAACGCGTCCCAGAGTCGCAGGAACGTCAACAGCAAGAGCATGCGGTGATCTCGACGTTTGACCTTTTCAGTATTGGTGGTATGTACATGTTTCCACCATCACACTGATACATTAATGTACCTTAGTTGGTCCATCAAGTTCGCACACCGTAGGTCCCATGCGAGCTGGCAAGATATTCATTACAGATTTGAAGGAGCTCCATCTACTAGAAAAGGTATTCGTCCAACATCATGTTCCAAAGCTGTATTTTATTGCATAATTGACAGTGATATAATTTGTTAGGTTATGACGGTTAAAATTACTTTGTACGCAATCTGTCAATAGGATAGCATATTAGCACTCCTGCTAATTGTGTCCACTAGATATGGCTCTTTGGCCGCTACAGGTGAGGTTCTCTATCGTTGAATCGTATTGGGTATCTAAAATCCACTATTTCCAGGCAAAGGGCAAGTCTCCTTATTCTCGATGACGTGGTGGTATCTCAATTTGAACAGGCATCATACACCTCAAGCTATTTTGCTAGGTCTTGAAGGCTCCGATCCAGAAACTATCATTCCAACAACTATCGAATCACGTTATAGCAATATTCTCCGTGATAAAGTATTGCTATTGGGTGGTCACCACCGCATTCACTATGATATGGACCGTGATATGCTCTGGAGGTATGCAAAACTATGTACATGTAACACCCAAACAATGCTCGACATCTTTACAGATGGGATCAAGTTCTACCAACTCATCCAAACGGCATGAGATTCAGTGCATTTGACCAGGATGGCGACTTGCTCGCAACAAATGAATATTACAGTGTAGGTGGTGGCTTCGTTGTGAATGAAAAGACGAAAGGTATACGAGGGTATCCTTTCAATAAAATACTGAAAATTATGTACAGTGGATGAAAACTTGTTCTACAAGGGGGTGGACAAAAGCGTCGTACCTCCAGCGCGTCTTCAACAAACTCATTCTCTATCCGAGCCGGATTTGAACTCTGCTCCCTCTGTTCTTACCGAGCCATCCTCTTCAACATCGAACGACAACGCTGCACCTAATATGGTCGATGTTGGACCTCCCTATCCTTTCGAATCTGGTAACAGCCTTCTGGCATTGACTCAAAAACATAACGTCTCTTATCCCTATTTAATTGATATCGCCTCGTCTCTGACTCTATCACCCTCCCACAGATGACCATTGCGCAAATTGTATACGACAACGAAAGGAGTTTTGGATACTCTGATGATGATATTCACAACAAGGTTAGCCGTCCACCATGGTAGTGTAGTGTTGAAACCCCCAGACTCTACAGATTCTCCGGATTTGGTCCGTAATGGATGATTGTATCCGAACAGGTGTCAGTTCTACTTCTCCTACTCTTCCTGGCCGGTTAGGTCTTCGCCGTCGGGCCCCTATCTTGTACAAACGTTTAATGCGTGGTTTCTACCCTGGCGTCACCCCTCCGGTCAACAAAATGGCGAAGATAGAAGCTGGTACCGCTGGCAGCGCCGCAATCGACGCTCCGGCTGAATTAGATGTCGACACTCAGGATGAGCCCGAAACTGACGCTGGTACCACAGGATGGGGTGCGAGGAGCGTGAATCCTGCGAGTCCAAGTGCGAAACGTGCTGCCCGTGTTACAGGTGCCTTTGATCATCCCCTGCTTCCTGAACCTCCAGTAAGTTTTGAAACAAACTCTTGATATTTGAAGCCAATCTTCTCTATCTAGCGGAAAACCATGATTCCCGCAATGGACTTCTTGTCATGTTATGCTATCGCAGTGAACGAGGTGAACGCGAGTGGAGGTAGGATTGTCACTTCCCCAACAAACGGCGCCGCTGGAGTTATTCCGGCTGTGTTAAAGTATATAATTGAGGTGAGGACCAAGCCAAACGTATCATTTTTCACTACTACTAAGTTCACCCCAGTTTATCAGTGACGATCCTGAAAAGACCGTCATGACATTCTTATTAACAGCATCGGTAAGTCGTTATGATTTCACCGCTTACTCTACGCTGAAGATCATAGGCAATCGGAATGCTATTCAAGCGTGGAAGTACTATATCTGCAGCCGAAGGAGGATGTCAGGCAGAAGTCGGAGGTCCGTAAATGAGATCTTCGTCTCTCCTTGCTTATTGCGAATGCTGCTTTAGTGGCATGTTCCATGGCCGCAGGAGGTTTTGCAGCGTGTATGGTGCGTCGAAATATCTTAAATTCCCTTTGAATTTGCTTGAGCACCTATTCAGGGAGGTGGGTAGCATCGCGTCCTCTTCGTTTGTATGTACACTAAACTTTCACAGCCTCACCGGAAACCGTACTTCAAGCTGCAGAGATTGGAATCGGTATGTTTCCCTGTTCTTACTTCATAATCTATATCTTTTAATATCCTGTGGTAGAACATAACCTTGGCTTAACATGCGATCCCATAGACGGTTTGGTTCAAGTACCCTGCATTGTGAGTGTCCCTTTACTACACAAAACATAATGGCTGATAAAGTCGTACCTAGGAAAGGAATAGTCTTGGAGGTTCGTCGTAAGGCTTTTGCTGGCACAATTCTAAAGTTTTTTTCTAGCGGTTAAAGCGGTCACCGCTGCTCAGCTTTCCCTTGCAAGCCACGGCATCTACAGCGTTACATTGGATGAGGCGATAGAAGCCATGCGAGTGACTGCTGCTGATATGAGCGTGAAATATAAAGAGACGAGTCTTTCTGTGAGTTTTCTGACTCCCAATTATCGTCTGTTGCTCATCATGCCTATAGGGCCTTGCGGTAATTTTTTTTCACGTCTGCTTGTTGATAGGAAGCTGACTTGCAATGTGGATTTGGTAGACTACCGTGAAAATCCCTCTTACTGTGCCTGCTTGGTAAGTAGTTTGCCTGTGGCTTGGCGTTGTTGGACTTGAGCTCACTGCTGGTTACAGTTGATTATTACTCTCGTCTCGATCAATCTATCCATCGTACTTAAGACCTTTATTGTATGTACAGTACATAGACGTTACACGCTAGACACATAGGAAACATACAATATTCGGGGACTAACTCGGCAAATTCAATCGGAGCTTAAAAATGTGTGACAGGCCAACAAACTGTTACAAACGCGTCTCTTTCTTCTTTGTTGATCCCAAGTTGATCCTGATTCCTCTCGACGCGTACCCTACTCGAACGCGCCCTCATCCAACTTCTCCTCTTCTCAATCATCTTACTAGCTAATATGCTTGAAGCCAAACTCGCCGAGGCCAGCGTGCTCAAAAAGCTGCTTGATGGTAAGTGGTGTTGCTTTGTGAAATCGCGTCTTTGATAGTTGACTCCACCTCTTCGCCCTTATCTTCTTCTTTCATGCTCGCCCACCATATAGCTATCAAAGAACTCGTCACCGACGCCAATTTTGAATGTTCTGAAGAGGGCATCACGCTCCAAGCTATGGATAACTCACACGTTGCCCTTGTTGCAGTGAAATTGGTCCAAAATGGGTTCAAAAAGTATCGTTGCGACAGGCCAATGCCGCTCGGCGTGAATGTTGGCAGCTTGACCAAAGTGTTGAAATGCGCGAAAGACGACGATATGTGTACTCTTCGCGCGGCCGACGAGGCGGACGTGTTAAATCTAGTTTACGAGGCTAAAAGCAAGTCAAATTCATTCGCCTCTTTGTTTTGTGTCTGACGCGACCTGTTCTTCAGACTCGGACAGAATATCATCCTATGACCTAAAACTCATGGACATTGACTCTGAAACGCTTGGGATCCCAAAAACTTCTTACGAAGCTCGTGTTGTCCTCTCTTCCTCCGAATTTACGCGTATCGTACGCGATTTGTCTCAACTGGGCGATTCAGTTCGCATTGAAGTCAGCAAGGAAGGCGTTCGATTTGCCTCCGACGGTGAGGCTGCGAATGGTAACGTCCTTTTGAAAGGCCGAGGTCCGATAGGAAAGGTCGAGAGGGGCCCACAAGGAGATGACGAGGACGAGGAAGACGAGGAAGGGGATGGCGTAAAGAAGGAAAAGAAAGATGATGGTGAGGAGGAAGACGGAGAGAAGGATGAGGATGAGGAGAAAGGCGAGGATGAGGAAGATGATGACGAGGATGGCCACAAAAAGAAGAAGAGTAGTAAGGCCAAGGTCAAAAAAGAGAAGACTGGCGATGGCGACGTCGATATGGAAGACGAGGACGACGGCAACGATGACAATGGTGAAGAAGAGAAGGATGATGAGGAGGAGGAGGATGAGGAGGAGGATGGTGATGGCAAGAAAAGGAAGAAAAAGGTTGTGTTCTCGTTCGTCTTTCCTTGTTTTTCAGCGCTGATTTAGTTTCATAGTCTAAATCATCCCCCAAAGCTGCCAAAAAGGCCAAGACTTCTAAAGCCTCCTCCAAATCGAAGAAAGGCAAATCTAAAGCGGGGGAGGACGAAGACGATGAGGAAGACGACTCTGTCGTCATCCAGATGAACTCACACGTCTCGTTGACATTTTCACTAAAGTATCTTGTCAACTTTAGTAAAAGTTCGAGTCTGGTCAAAAAGGTGGAGTTGTTCATGAGTAACGATGTACCACTTTTGGTACGTTTTTTGGTGATCCTCTCTTTGCGAATATGAAAGGCTGATATGTTTGTCCCCTTAGGTCTCGTATGACTTTGGACAAGGATACATTAGATACTACCTCGCGCCCAAAATTGGAGACGATTAAAAGGTGGTTGCGTCAATATTTCGAGTTCGCTATGCTTCTCTTTGCTTGTGATGTTGCAGAATAAATAATCTAACCAGTCTGATCTCACGACTGGGAACAGCTTGAAGTTCACTTCCTGGTATGCACTTTTATTTGCTCTAAAGAGAACATTTCATATACGAAATCCACGAAGCTGAATTTATGAAAGTAGCTTGTGCAGTCTTGTTCTTACTGCCACGAGTTCGAGTTCCTTACCCGCTGAAAAGTGAGCGTGTATATAGTCCTTATATTACCTAGACAGACAGAAGTCGTTTATTCTCTGGTTGGTTGCAAATAATCACGAGCCAATATGACTCGCTCACTTCAGCTCACAACTACCACTTGATTCAATGTCACCATTAATATTGCCTTGATGATCTCTCTCTGTCTTCTTTCTTTTCTTTTCTTTTTACGCCTTCTATATATCAAACAGAAATCATTTATCTATCGCAAAGCTTGGGGGTAAATAGTGGCTATAGCATCGAGGCGTAATAGACAAGTCGAAATTGGCAACTTGCGCGAATCCTACAAGGACTATATCTACCCAGGCCCAGACTCTAACACCCCTGATCACCTCACATATGTTTGCCTCGAAGCAATGGTCACACCTTGCGAGAATGTTCTTGACTTTGAAGAATATGATTGGCTTTGCAAAAGGCTGGAGGTACCGGTGGTGATTCATGATGTTGTGGTGACAGGCCAACCTGGAATCGATGAGCCAGTATTCTGGCTTTTCAATTTTCAGCTTCAGCCAAATGCTGACTCTTATTTTGTATAAGTAGGTAAAACAACTTTTCTCCTGCCTTCTTCTATATCGTCTTGAGCGGAAGCTCCCAACGGCCATCCAACCCAGTTCACTCTGTTTCTTTATCTTCTATAAGTAAGGCGCCAGAGCCTATGACCTCGAAGAATTTGACCAGGAACGACTTGCCAAGTTCTGAGCTCTGTCCGATAGCAATGCCCAAATTACGCAGCCTTGCAACGCATTTATGACCTGTACTCAGCGTATCTTCCAAGCCGCACCACCGAAAGCCACACCATGGTCGTCATGGTTGAATCGCAACCGAGGCGCTCGTATCGTTTCGGATCTGCCCACAGTACTGGAAATAGGTGCAGTTTTGCGCCCTCGCCGAAAACAAGCGTCATCTATCCCAAATACACTCATCGACTCCTCTGGCCACCTGCTTTTCATTCCAACTAAATATCTTACCGACATCTTTGAGTCACATCGCAGACCATTGACTAGACAAGCATCTCTTATGTCAGTGCCAAGGTCCCTCCGATGGATATTCCTGGAATCGATGCTTTCCCGTCAATGCTTACAAGATATATATCTTACAAGCAGCCATTGAAGACGATCGCACAACAGCCATCGACGAGGGAATCAAAAAGATATGGAAGATAGTCTCGCCTGCCATTAGAAACGAATGTACTTGGCATGTTGTTGTTGCTGACACCGAGAAAACAGCAGATGCTTCAGACCAAGTTTTCGAAGGACCTGAAAAATCTTCGCCTACATCGCGTGTCTCTGTGCGTGTGTGGGTTGTGTTGTTTGATAGGAGAACTGTCAGAGCAACAAGTCTATTGACTCCTAATTTTTTTTATGACTTTCAGAATTAACTGTACCCTGATTTGAGGACTCTTGTACGATACGCTATTTGATAACAGAAATGGAAAACTGCATTCAATGGCGCAATCACGGGTCAGGTGACGGAAAGCTGACACGAATATACTCTTCATAGCTAAGTAGGTTAGTTCACGGCCACGATGAACTCGTATCCCCTGGAGCTTTTGGCGCAGTTGGCACCAGTGATGTTTGTTGCTGGGCTTGACTCGCCTCCGCCGCCAGCACAGCTGACTCCCCCACTTCCCACTGCTCCTAGCCTACCCCCGCAGGCTCCAGCGCCAACTCATGGCCGAACACAATCACGCACTCATTCTCGACAGCAATCGTTGACCGCTAATGATCCAAACCATCCAATTAACCTACCTTCGTCGAGCTCGATGCCCACGACAACGACAAGCTCACCAAGCTCAACGCCGGCCACAACGAGCACATCACCTACTCCACGCCCAGACCCATTCATTGTCCTTACAACCCGTCTTCGTGATATCCTCGCTAATCAGCGCAGAGTTGCTGTCTGGGATCCTCCTAGTTCTAACGACAAACTCTTTCACGTCGTTCTAGTGGATAAACAAGTCCAATTTCCACCTCGAAAAGTCAGCAATGGCACTCATTCACCACTTTCCCCTTTAACCCCCACCTCACCGCTTCATCCTGATGGATTAATCGCGCCAATATGGATACGAAAACACACAATGCTCGTTCCTGCAGTATTTGTCTTATTTACACGGTTATTTGAAGATAC
Organism: Rhodocollybia butyracea; assembly: GCA_015501585.1. NCBI lineage: Eukaryota > Fungi > Basidiomycota > Agaricomycetes > Agaricales > Omphalotaceae > Rhodocollybia > Rhodocollybia butyracea. Next base: position 748,522 of record JADNRY010000002.1, read on the forward strand.
ATCTGAGGATGTTGACCGTCGCAATGACGCTGAACGCCAACACGACACTACTCTTTCATCCCTCATTGCCTCTCGAAAAAAACTCACTAACGATCGCGGCATCAAGCTCACCGTCGTTCTTATGGCTTCACGTCATTTACTTGACGATGCGAGTCTAGGCTTGGACGCGAGATTGACGTTTATCCGTCGTCAAAGCGGTTTAGACTCGCGCGCGGCTTTGTTTGTGCTCAGTCCAATCGGAAAGGAGGAATTGGGCGAGTTTGTTAAGAGGTAATAACATCTTTTAGCCTATTATCATGGCCAACTAATACTTGTAATAGCCTTCAAGGCGCCCTTTGGGAGCCAGCCGTCGAATACTATACTGCTCACTCCAAACGTGTTCGGCAAAAACGAAATCGTCATCAAGCTCAAGCACAGTCTCAAGCGCGTCCGCACGCACCTAATCCGTCTCTTTCAAATGTCGTCCTCCCGATTCCTGCTCCACCTAAACCCCTTCCCCTTCCACCCATAGGCTGGACAGTCCGATATGAATACAAAATGGCTAGCTTTGCGGAACTGAGAGGCGAGTATGAAGTTGCACTGAAACATTACCAGGATGCGTACAGTGCGTTGATGATGCTCTTTATGGGCTTGAGGGGACCAGGGGGAAAGAATGCTGGCGTAGGTGTTGGCGTTGGAATGGGAAAAGCGCCAGCCTCGTCGTCCACCCCCGTACAGACATCGTTCTCCAACTCATCTCCTAGTACTCCTACTAGCCTTCTCAAACGCTGGGCCGAGGCTAAAGTTCTCGCAGACACCATATCTATCAAAATCATCAAATTGTACTTTTACAATGATGAATCGGGATTGGCTTTGGGTCAGCAGAGGTTACATGTTGGGACTTTTCCTGTTGTTGCGGGCTTCTCTTCTGCCTCATCCGATAAAGATACGGCTGACCAGGACGACAAGGAGGCAGAGGAAGGAACGTATGAGTATTACTCGTGGCTATCCAAGATGTGGTGCGTTTTCGCGGAGCTGGTCGTTCAGGGGACACAAGGCACAAATATTACTCGGCGGGTCGACTCTACGAATACGAACACGAATACGAATGCGAATGCGAATCGGACAATAACGATACCGGTTCATGTACCCAAGCTGGGAGGTGCAGCAAGTGGCGTTGTAGGGATTGGGATCGGAGGAGTAGGAGGAGTAAACCCTTCGCACACGCTGATGCACCCCGGGTGGTATTATCTTTTGGCGGCAGAATGTGCAGAGAGAAAAGTAGAGAGGTATCTTGAGGCGATGAGGGCGGTACCGAGGGGAAGCGGGGAAGGGGAGAAAGAATTGAAAGAGAAACAGCTGATGCAGCTCAGAGCGCTGGTTGGGGATGTGCTAGAGGTGAGATTTCCCCCGTCCTCTTTCCTCAAAATTTAACTCCCTATATCACAGTTATACACCAAATCATACGAGTTGTTCAAAGCCTACTCTTCCTCGCCTTCGTCGTCCGCGAGTGCCACTAACACCTCGAACAACGCCAACGCCCGACTCCCGTTATACATCGCCCACCGTATCGCCCTGACCTATACCCGGTTTCCCGATCCCAATCCACCGCCGTTAGCTACTTCATCCAAAAATGAGTATGATCTCCTGCCTAATCCCTCTAATGATAAAGCTCCTGATCAATCCGACGAGGATGACTTCTTTGGTGAAGGCGACTTGCTCACTGGGTATGGTCAAACAGTGGACATACAGGACAAAGACCCCGAAAAACTGGCTTTGGCAGCGAGGTTCCTCGAAAGGATAGCGAAGAGCTATGCAAGGGAGGTCATTCACTCGGGTTCCGTCTCGAGTGTGGCAACGTCTGCGTCAACTTTTTCAATATTGTATCCTCGGCGGCCTGGTGATGCAAGCGATTCCGACGGGGAAGATGATCCGACGCAGAGCTGGGGTTGGCCGGCCCTCCTCGTTCCGCTCCTACAAACCCGGAGTGCGATACTGAAGGGTTTGATTCGTAGGGAGTGGAGGGAATGGAAGTTGTCGCTGACCTGTTCCACAACTTCACCCGAGTCTGATGAAAAAACCAATCCACTTGGGGAAAAACTCGAACTCGCGGATCACCTCGAATCATACGTACGTCTCTTGGTTGAGCGTATGAGTGTTGGTGGTGTAAAGCGTGCCCAGGGACAGGTGTCAAAATCCTCTGCTCTACAAAAAGAGCTTATCCGCGCGTTGCAACTCCTAAATCAGTTTTACCTGTTGAGCAAATCTTCCTTGGATCCGGAAGAAGGTCCCAGGAAAATAATAACAATTGATCACATCGAGACTCAACCTCTCTTTGATACCTCAGTCATATTTTGGAATGGACGGATGTGGATCTCCCAGTCAAGGTCAAAATTTTTGTCGACAGCACAACCACAAAATCCACGCGAACGTACCCCATTTCAACTGACGCTCACTACTCCCACTAAACCTGATGGCTCCGACGATTCCATAGATGAGTTACGATGGGCAGAGCTGAGAATGGGAGTTAAGTTTGAGTTTGAGGAATATATAACGTTTGCGTCTTCTGTGGAGGGAGAGCACGAAGAACCTGTACAAGTAGACCAGGAGGTGGATAGAGTACTAGAAGGAGCTACGGAAGGAGCTGAAGAAGAGCCTCGGATGCAGATTGGAATTGGCACGCAGGAGGTTCAGATTATCATCCTTGCACAGGAAGACGATGACACGGAAAGTGCAAGTGAGGAAGAAGAGGGAGGCGATGACGCGGTCAAAGTTATTGACATCGGACATATTGAATTTGGGTCGGGTTTTACTAGCGAAGAGAAGGTCGACGAAAAAATAATATCCGTTGCGAGCTCGATGTTGAGGTGGAAACGAGAACAAACGGTGGTTTTGTCTGGGAGTGTTGGTGTCACCTCTGGAAGAGCTGGAGGAAGCAGGAGAAATGTAGGAGAAGGTCGGGTTCGAGTGAGGATTTCTCTTTTCGGTATTTTCTAGCTCTAACTGTTTACGTCTATTATCAGATATCCTCCCTTCTCCTCCAACTCAACATCCCTTCTTCCACCGTCGCGAATGTCGAAATTCCACTCAACGTGCCCGCCCGCCGCGGCGCTCCCCCTCCTCCTCCACCCTATATCTCCTATTCAAGTACACCATACATCGGTGCTCCTTCCGCTTTTCCAAACGCCACATCCATACCATCTGTTGGAATCGGAGGAGGTGGAATATCTTCAACGTTAACATCTGGCGGTAGTTCTGTTTACGGAGACGCGTGGTGGTTCACTGGCACTGGTGGCCATAATCCAGACAACGCGCAAGATAAAGAGCAGATCTTGAAATCAAGTTTACCGAGATGGGTTCCCGTAACTCGGAAAGGAAATGAGGCAGGGTTTGGATACGACTGTGTCGAGTGAGTTTTTATTTCTCATGTCTGAGTTGCGTATAGGTGTTTAAACATGATCTCCTGTGTTGTCTTCCTATTACAGAGTATCCCACCGACCGCACCCTGTATCCATTTCTGTTCGTTTTCCACATTCACATCACGAACGTTCAAGTTTGCAAACCACGAGTCCAGGTCCGGCGTATGTAGGAGAGGATTACCCAGTTCAGGTGTCCGTAAAGGGGTGTTCATGTCGATATCACCATCACGATCAAGAACCAGGGGAAGAGGAAGAAGAGGAACTGGTAGAAGTGGTAATGGACGTTCTGCTACAGCCCGTCGAAACGGATGTAGCTGCCAGTATGTTTTCTCATCTGATTTTCGAATTAATTTTCGTTAAATGAATCATTAACAGTAAACACAATATCCATCGGCCCACACCAAAGCAACACAATGATCAGAGGAATCCCGCTGGGGTTGCTTATACTACATCCTCTCACCTCCTCTTCTAGTTCTCCTCTATCCTCCTCTGCGTCTTTAGAAATAACGCAAACCCTATGGATCAAAAATACAGGCGGAGCTGGAGATCGTGTGGTCGATATGAGCGTACGGACGCGGCCTATCTCCAGATCCAAACTGAAATCTTCGTTATCTTATCCTCACGAAGAAGCGGAGACACTGAAAACCATCACTATACCGTGTATTGAGCCTTTGACAATAAACTGGGATGTCTCCTACCGGAGAAGAGTGGCGCGTGCACCCGCAGGTGTGCACGGCAAGGCTACACTGTCGTGGTTAGAAGAACCACGTATTGGTTCTGAAGAACCAGTAGATGATGATGACGAGGCTCAGTTGACGGAAGTTGATGTGGAAGCCGTGGTGAGGGCAATGATAGGTTGTGTTGGAAGTGACCACCTGGGCGTGGAGGTGGAGAAGATGGTGCTGAGGAGTAAGGTTAGTTTGTGGTGTGCCTTGTCCTATTTATGAACTAATGGCACTTGTAGAGCTCTGAATACGCGCAGATATTAAGTTCAGAAATAGCTTCAGATGTCAGCCAGAAGGAGAATGACGTTATGGATATATTCCCACTAGGTAGTTTGTCATTCTTCTCTTTCCTCAGCTATCAGTGTTCTCATCAACACTACAGAATTCCTACCCGACGACAGGCTTTCTGACATATGCTGTGTCGGTATCAGCTCGTACTTGTATGACGACTCTATCGATGACCATACTACTGAAATACCCAGTCTCGGTACCTATACCATCTCCTGGCGGCGAATCCTTCCCGTTCCTTTCGGCCTTTCGGACAATCCCAACAAATCCGAACGCGGTTCACTCTCCACAACCACGTTCCCCCTTCCAGCTCTCCAACCTCCGGCGAACTACCTTACAGAGGTCGGACCAGGAGGAGGAGTAGGTATCGTCGCGCTACTGGACATTGCCCCCGTTGCGAAACTGCACCAACCTCTCCCTCTGACGGTCATTATTCGAAATCGACATCCAAGTCGAACAGCCGACGTCTATGTGCAGCTGGAGATGGGTACGTCAGGAGGTGTTAATACGGCAGGAGGAGCGTCGGGAGATCCTTCAGAGGCTACTGGAGCAGCTGGAACTTCATCTCAAAGCTTTGTTATCGCTGGCCTACGTGCAGGTCGCGTGCCTCTCCTACTAGCAGGAACTGAAGAACGTCTTACCTGGATGCTTATTCCCGTTGAATGTGGGTATGTCCAGTTACCCAAAGTGAAGGTAATCGATCGGCGGAAGGGTGCTAGAGGGACTGCAACTATTTTAGCAGGCGGAAGCGCGAGTGTAAGTGGACCAGGAGGACCACCTCCTGCCAGTATCAGTGGAAGTGGCTCGAAGATAACAGAGTTGGTTACCGAAGAAAAAGGAGAATTGAATGAGAGGGGCGGTAAGAATATGGCCATCGATGCGGAAGGAAGAGTTATTGGGAGGGAGGTTAGAGTCGTTGATGTGAGGCTTGAACAAAGAAAAGGACAGGGTCATATGGAGTTGGTGGACGATGGAGAAGCAGTCGACAATGTAATAGGATCTGTACTTGTTTTGCCGTGATGTTTTCTGCCTGTCCTAGACTCCCGCATGCTTTGCACCTTTTTCCCAAGATCATTGAAGATTCGTATAACAGAAATCTGCGAAGCGACGCGGATGGATGGTTCAGGCTCAGAACAGTTTCACTGATTGAGGAATTCGCCTAGTAATTTATTTGTCAGTGAGCAGACACTCTAATTCCACTACAAAGTACTTGTTTACCTCGTATTAATATAATATTGTAAATAAATACGGTCAGTACCTCAGATCGTTTGCAGAAGGTCTAAACAAGCACATAAGTTATCCTAAAAGAAATACGAGTAAAAATTAAGGACCTAATCCCACTTCATGGCACTGGTAACCCAATACACCCTATCGTGTACCTTATCCTGCTCATCAACCCAACATAGTCCGTCTCGGAGCAGCATGTTGTCCAAAGCTCCTCTTGCACGACCTGTTGTCCACCCTTTCTCCTCAACGAGCTCATTCTGTGTGATTCGTCCATACTTTCCTGGCTGACGAGCAAGTGAAAGGATAACGGCCTGATCTGAATCCAGTTCCTTCGGTACACTCCGTACCATCTTTCTCCCATCCCCGATGTCAATGATCTGATATCCGGCTCCCAGTGGGCCAAGTGTTTTAACGCTTCGTATGATATCCTCTTCTGTAATCGTATTAGCTTTCTGTCCCTCCTGGCCCTCGGGGATCCCGCGGAGCTTCCTAACAAGCCTGACAAGTTCGGCCAGCTCAATCATGCCCCCATTGCGCTCTCTTGTGCTCACACAAATATCAACGACCTGTACACCTAATTCGTACTGCCAATCTCCAAGCCCAGGTAGAAGCTCAGCCCACCATCCGCCCTTCCGTGGTCCAGCAAGAGGGTCAACGCCAATGCTGCTGCACATTTGGGTGAATCTATGGCGAAACATTGGGTCGTGAAGAATGTCGTCTCTGTGGTTCATGGCAAATGAAGTTAAAGCTGTGCGAAAGGAAGAGAGTTGCGACTGGAGATGATTGAGTTGCGTGGTAGAGAGAGTAATCGATAAGACATCATAAGAACGAGCAGTAGAGGTGTGCCTATCAAAAGCAGCAAGGCCAACGCCATTTAAGCGATGCATTGCACTGAAGATGGTCGCTGCAAAAAGAGATATTAAGCGCCCATGGCGTCCAAGTGATCATGAAGTAGCAATTTCAATATTTGTAACTTGCTCACATTGAGCTGTATATAAGTAGTAGGAGTACATTGAGCCAAGTACTAAGTACGATACTTATTCATAAAGTAGTCAATGCTCAGACGACAAAAATTGTGCCATGAGACCCTTCCATGTCAGATGGATCCTGACCTGGAGGGGACGTAAATGTATAAGTGTCGCGAAAGTAAAGCCCTGCCGTAGGAGAGTCCTCTTGCCCCGGATAAGGCATCCCAAAATGTACGCGTATCTTAAGACCATTCTCCTTCAGCTCTCGTAACTTTGCCAGATCATCTTCCACAAAACTTCGGGGATCATGCTTAAAGAAGATGTCACAGGACTTCAGAGTGTTGGCTCGAGCCTTTGCAAAGTTCAACAGGGCTGCACTAGTAATGCTGATACCAGTCGAATGAAGGGAATTGATAATACGCATGTCCTGAAGACGGGACATACGGGCGCAGGATTGGATTCAGAAGCCGTGAGATCAGAAAGATGTGAGTTGCGGAAGACACTTGGCGTATCTACATACGGATGCCCTCCTTCAGCACTTCCCACGTCACGAAGGCAGAAGGAAAGCAGCCCTGGAAGAAGTGAAAGGCATCCAGCTAAAGCCTTTGGGTCCATACGCATCTTCAACTCTAGCATTTCTAAGGCGTGCAATGGTATTCCGCTATTGTTGAACGGATGTGAGATGCAAGGTCTTGCATAACTCGCATCAATGATAGACAGCGATTTTAATGAAGGGCAGATCATGTTGGAAAACACGGCCGACATTTGACACTGAGGGCCTTCCGGGTTTGGGACTGGCAAGCCGATGGTTGCAAACTTCATTCGCATCGTATGCAAATGGGGAAGATGCACCGTCCCAAATGACGCGGCCTCAAGTGCAGAAGGAAGCTGCAAGGAAATATCTAAAGTTTCCAATTGCTGCGTCCGCCTCAACATCGCGAAAGTGGGGACAGGCTCCATAGCAGCGGAACCATCGCCTTTCAAGGTGAGCTCAGTCAAAGAATCCCAATTGAGAGGTAGGTTTGAATATTGACTACCGCTGATGCAGATAAACTCTTCTCTAAACTTTCTCAGGGACGGTGCCCGAGAAAGGATAGGTGCGAAAGAGATGTCAGTACTCTCATCATGTCCACGAGATGAACCTTCAAAAGAGTGGGCATTACGCACTCGCAATGACTCCAGGAACGGGAAGCACGAAGGGGATAGCGCAACAAATGTGCGCAAGTCTGGGGGCGACAAAGACAAGAACAAGTTCTTGAACCTTTCGCTGAAACGGAGAAGAGCTGTTAATATGGATTTCAAATTTTTGGAATAGACATCCATAGAGCCCTTCAACCTTGTATGCAGTGAGATGGACACTGGAAGTGAACCAGAACGCTCCAGCCATCTAGTAATGCCTTTGATGCGTTCGAATAGAGCATAGTCGCTCATATCGGGTGGAAGATAAACGTGTAATGATTTCCATAACTGAGGGGTATCGAGTGTAATTCCCCTCCAATCACGACAAATTGTAGTAAGAAGCAGAGGTGCTTCTGCCAAACTTCGGACTGCATTCCGTTCTGTCGGCAAACACCAGGCGAAGATGGAAGCAAGAGTTTCTGAGGGGATCCGGCGCACAGGAGACATCAAAGCTCGATGGGCCTCGACATACTTCTGGATCCTCTTTTGTTTGGAGAATAGCGCATTCAACACAGACTGTGCTTGAACAATCTCTATCTCCAGTTGATCAAGATCAGAACTTGGCTCAACGAGCAACGACTGTAAGCTAGCAAGTTCCGCTTCAGAAGGTGCATAATTGGTGCCAATTACATTGGCAAACGGAGACAAGGCCTCTTCCCACAGAGCAGACATGATGGTGTGATTCAATAGTTTTACAGTAATTAGCGCTGTACGTGCGAGAACTGAGGATGAAGATAGGTACAATAAACCGAAAGACGTGACTTGTGATTTTACCACTGCAAACGATGCGTTGGACATTGGTAACCACTCGGGTTCTTGAACAAGTAGAGTTGGTGATACTGCTCTGCATCGTACCATGGACCAGCCTCAGCGATTTGGGTGACAATCGTCTCGCCTTTGGGTGTGAAATGTTTTGCCTGCACTTCTGCAGTCACACGTTTGGCAACTTCAAACTGGTCGGGTGAGTGGGTGAATATAGCGGAACGGTATTCTATGGCTAAGTTAGTACGGCCCGGGTAAAAGTCTTGATATACATACGGGTTCCCCTATCATTTCCCTGACGATTCAAAGTTGTGGGCTCGTGTGTACGGTAGAAAAATTCTGTGCATGTAGAGTTAGACTCTTCTGAAAGACTAAAAGTGAAACGAAAATGACTTACCAACGAGCTCAGCATAAGATACAACACTAGGATCGAACTCGATTCTCAAAGCTTCGGCGTGGTCTGTCTCTCCAGAGCATACTTCTCTGTACCCCGGATTCTGCACACTTGCCTTTCCACCAGTATAGCCTACAGCAGTCTTGAGTATGCCCTTATTTTCGGTAGGTGGGTAGTGTTTCAAAAATATGTGTTCCACTCCCCAGAAGCAGCCAGCTGCGAAAGTGGCAACTTGAATAGAGGCACTGGCATCTACGAATAGATATGATGAGGATACGGGGCGCGCAGTAATCTCTGGTGATGACTGCATACCTGAAGACATAACTCGAAAGGCAGAAGGGTCAAACGGTGGACCAGATATCAAGGACCTAAGTCGTCCTAACATAAGTAGTGGGAAGATTAAGCAAGCGAAGATGATGATTCGTCGAAAAGCCAGGACTAACGATGTTATGACTAGATATAAGCGAGCAAAAACACGGGTACTTATCAGCACTCGATCGCTTATAAGCACCCACCACGTGAGGATTTCGTTGCGATCGCGTCAGCTATTCGTTGCGAACTCGGGTAAATAATAATTTCATTGAAAGAGATTGGTATACAAGCTACAATATAGCACAGGAAAGAGATGGCGAGAGGGAACTAGGTTCCTTGCAGTTACGCGCTTGGAAGCGCATGATGGATACAGTGATATGTACATGTTTCAGAGAAAGAAAGTAACCCAAAACGGAAGATGAAAAACAGCCGCAATTGCGAGTCGTGGAAACATCGAAAGAGTTTCTAACCGGGAAAGACGAAAAAAGGAAAGAGTGATGAGCTAATGCAATGCACAACAATAGATTAGAGATGAAAGATGCAGGATGCAGATATTGGGAACGGAAACATTATACTTTTTCCGAAGGGAGGTATACACGTTAAATACTTTCAGTAACGAGACGCTGCTATGCGTCCCAAAAAATATAGGGAAAGATGCCAAATTAGATGCTCAACGGAGGCACCGACCCACCAGAGAAATTCATCCTCTGAGACGAACTGGTGGTACGTGATTTTGAATTTGGGTGGTGATGATGCTGGTGGTGAGGGCGAGGTTGTTTGTGCTGTTTAACAGGTCCATAACTTTTTCGCTTGAGCTGTCGCTCCTTCCGCAGCTCTCGGCGGCTTTTAGAATTCAACGGAGGCGTGTCATTGTTATGCTTTTGAGACCCTTGAGCGTTGGTGGGTGTACGATCCCCGTCTTTTATTGGTCCTAGTTCAGGCGACATAGCGTACCCGAGCGAGCGCTGCTGTCTCGGGGCGCTATTTCGATTATGCCAAAGCATAGTACTAAGCGGACTACTTTTCATGACATTGCTGTAGGCGGTGTAGTCGGGTCCAGAATCGGAACCCCAACCAGCGGCGGAATCACTCAAGACGCCGGTTTTGCGTAGAGCACCCACAGATATAACGTCCCAACGGTTGAGGCTCTCGATATATCTGCGCGAAGAAGGGTCATCCGAGTTGCTAACGGCGGAAGACGATTCCGCGATAGGTGGCTCGCCGTTGGAGGCTTCAACAGATTCGGCTCCAGTGAGGAAGGATGCATCAAGGACGTCGTCCAAGTCAATGGACATGGGTTGTGCAACTGAATCATCTGGTTGAGATGCAGATGTAGAGCCAGGAGACGTAATATTTATGCTCGAAGCAAGGGTGGTTTCGTCTGCAACTTCACTAGAAGGCGACAACGGAAGAGCGGAATACGACAAAAATGTACTGCGCGTAGATGGAGGGGGAAGAGAGGATGGCCGAAGAGGAGTCGTGAAGGACTTGCGTAGAAGGCTTTCGAACTGCAAGTAGTGAATATTAGATTGAGTGGATACTCGAGAAAAAGCAATTGCTTACACCGCCGATTCTACCTGTGTGCGATACGGACATACTCTTGATACCTTTGCCCCTTCGACCAGTGAATCGAGGGTACGAAGACGGGATGTTTGTACTTTCGCCGTCGATCACCACTTGCCTAGTCTTCTCAGCCACTTCGAAATATCCGGTTCTTGGTAAACCTCCCCTAGCAGCTTTATCCTTTTCCTTTTGCTCTCGGACTGCTGCACTCTCTTCTTCTTCACTCGGCTCTTCGCTTCCGAGTTCTTTTTCCTCCATGTCATTTGCTCTCCATTGCATTTGTTGAGCGAGGATATCACTTGGTCGAGGAGAGTCAGTCGCGAAGGGGTGATGATGCTGTCGAGGAGGGCTACTGAAAGGACTCATAGTTGACATAGGGTTGATGGAAGCAATATTAAACGAGAAGGGGGTGTTGAACAAACTCATGGCGCGGTCATTAGGGAGGTCATCCTCGCCTACCAATTCCTCATCAGTGGTATCGCCCTCACCTTCGCCTTCGGCGGTATCCTGATCGATATCCCGCTCGTAGCCCTCTTCATCAGGCTCTCCATCCGCATCAGTGGATAACATATCAACGTCACCATCAGGGCCTGGAGAAGGCGTGGCTTCTGGACCTGGGGGAAGAAAGGCGGTTTCGAATGAAGATTCGACTAGGCCATTGGTAAAGATAACCTGGCCATCCCAACCTTCGCTAACCTCAAAGGCTAGATTGGGAACGCCAATGCCTACTCCTTGCCTCAAGTGAGGGATCAAGTGGGCAGCGGCCTCGGAAGGATCAAGATCAGAACGGTCACCCTCATCTCCGTCATCACTTTGAGTAGAATAACCAGAAACATCGTCGGAAAGATTAGCAAAGAAGAGGTCAGCGTCAAAGCTTGATTCTTCATCGTCGGACCAAGCGGTGACTAGACCGCCATAGCCATGGCGCATGTCCTCTGTTTCCTCACCATCCGGCTCGTCCTCGTCTTCTTCCTGTTCGTCGTCCTCATCGTCATTATCATCCTCCGTTGCATCACTGTCATCCATATCGACATCACTGGCGGCACCAACACTCATCTGCCTGGGCCGGATGACCCAACTGTTATCTCTTCTTTTCTGCATACTCTCCTCACCGCCGCCACCATTGAGTAGTTCTCGTCTGACACGAGCACGTTCCTCGGCAAGAATGAAATTTTCTTCCTCGGCCTCGATGGATGAGTCTGTATCGAAACCAGAAAGTGAGCCACTATCTGAGCTACTACCGGAAGAACTGGAGGAGATGGCAGAGACGAATGTCGGAAATTGGAGAGATTGCGCGTCATCATCATCGTCGACACGATGATCGATTGTATCAGTCAACTCTGAGGAAGACTCATCACTTGAGTCTACGCGTTTACGTTTTTTGATTGCCTTTTTCCGTATGCCGCCGTCTTTGACGGTGGGCAAAGATTTCGATGTTTTCTTCTGCGGAAGATTGGTTCGAGGAGCAGGTTTTGGCTTGGAACGCTGGTATGCGGAAGTCGAGGGGCCAGGACCAGCCCGAAGAGCAGGATTTTTGGGTGGACGACCTCTTTTCTTGGGCACATGTGGAGGCTGAGCAGATGGACCGGGAACAGAGTAGGATGAGGACGATGGCCCCGATGTAGGCTGCGAAAAGCGTGGAAGTTTCTGCTTTAGTAGATTTGCAGGAAGTTTGATTTTCAGTACTGGTCTCGGTAGGTCGTGTGCCGATGAAGTAGTGGTACGAGGGGGAAGCTGTTGGTAGATGGGAGGTGTATTGTTGGAACAAGTGCATTCGCCATCGCAGACAGGGCATATGTCGTTGTCGTCGTCGTCTTCGGCGACGATACTTACGGTATGGGCGCGAGGAGACGACATGACGGAAGGATGTTGATCTGGATTGACTGTAATGAACGATAAAAAGGATGAAAGTCAGTAAAAAGAAAGAATTCACGGCCCTGAAGCATCAGCAGAGCTTTGGTGCTGGAGTGAATGAATGCGTATGCATGGTAATTTCGGAGCCGGATGGCAGAATTTCTGGGAGGACTCACGTAAAATACGATTTTTGGCCATTTCGACATGCAAAGTAACATGGAAATTCTGTATGATACTCCAGTTTTGTAAGTGCAGAACACGCTAGTTCACCGTGCTGGTGAAGGAATTAACGAAAAAACGCTTGTTGCTGGGAAGCGAAATTTGATCACAACTGATTTCCCATGTATCGGCCGGCATTGACTTTGATGGCGCGGCACATATAATGTAACCATGCCAATCCGCACAAATTGAAAGGAAAAATAAAATGGTACATATTCTTCTCGCGCTCTGAGTTTATCCCAAGATTCTCCGTTAACATACAACGGTCACGGGGCTTCATTTCTACGGTTCGGTGCATCGTGGTCAGATGCGCAGAACACTCGTTCCGTCTGTCCGTCGTCTGTCCGTTTCCTAGTCTAATATTCAACTCTACGGACACGTAATCTTCCCAAGTAGCTACCTATAAAGTCTCTCGTTTTTATCTCTTGTTCCCCCTAGCTTTTTGCCAATTAACTTGATCATGTCGAGTGCCGCGAACGACACGCAAACTTCTTCGTCTTTGCCTCCGCATTTCAATCCCTTTGCGACACATCCATTCACGAGCTATCTTCCTTCGTCGTCCTCCGTTTATCCAAATTCGCAACCCGAGCCACAGTTTTATACTTCTTTGCCCCCCCTTAACACTCCTTCCCCCACTCCGGCTCCACCATCTAGGCCTGTGTTCGTCCCATTTCGTCCTGGCGCTGCCTCGCCTGACCTTAAAGACATCCTGAAAAAGAAGCCACCACCCACGACACCTTCAAAGAAGAGCTGAACACAGGCGAGATAAAAATACTTGTCCTCCTTCTCAGTAAAGCTGACTTGAAAAAGTGCCGAGATCCGTGTATCGGTACTCCGAAGGGTGGAAGAAGCCTTCGTAAACCTTGCGCATTATTTGCCAAGTTACAAGATTGCTTCATTCAACGGAGTTTCCTGGGTGTTACTGGCCTCATCATAGTGGGTGTTTTTTCGTTCCATCCATCCAACACACCAGCTCCAACGCCCCATGTATTTCCGAGACTTCCTTGCTTTCTCTTTCTCCTTCTACTGGGACTATAATTGGGCTTTTGGACGATGTATCTATCTGTATATTCGCACCCTCTTCATTTACTATTCAATATCTCAGCTATACTACTGTATTATACAGATTGTATCACTCCCTTACTTACAGTATACAAGCTCCGAGACGATTTATCACGTTCCTGAGCTTAATATTCGACACCCTTTCCAAGAATAAACTTTAGTTAAAGCTGGGTATATCAACGGTCCTCCCTGCCGGGTCTAGACCCCAGCCCCCCTGAACGTGTCAAGATCCTCGACCGCGGTCGAAAGTTCTCCGCCGCCAAGTTCTGAGGAAAGAGCCATCGGAGAACTTCCAGAGTAGTATCTTTAGCGACATCCAGATCAAACGCCTTCTTAGCCTGTCCCCCGGGTCGATCGATTGGAATCGTAGTACCAGGATGGTTCCCCGAAGAAGGTTTATTTGTCTACGCAAAGTCCTCGCCCACGGCAGTCTGATGTCTCCTGTCAGGCACTCGTGGTCCCGAAAAGAACACCTGTACGGGACTATGAATATGTTTTTCAAGTGCACTCTAACGCAACTACTACGGTAATCGGAAGCAAGGGGCTGCAATAAATCAACATGTAGTTTTATTTCCGTTTGCATGATGAGCTTCTGGGAAAAGTTCTGTTCTGTTCTTAAATGCTATCGCGGTACTTATTGAAGAACCGGAACAACGCACGTACCGGCGAGCAATGCGGTTCAACTTCTCTCTCGTGTTTTCAGGATGTAATTTGACGTTCATGGTTTCAAAAATGGTCGTCTGACCTCGGCAACAGATGAACGAGGTTCGCTTGGGAGATTGAAGATAATAAGGCAGCAAGGCATACCTGGGGCAACAACTTATGTATTCAAGTGTGATTCCGAATCCCGTTTTTCACAAAGCGGTCAAACAAGGCTTTGTCCTGATGGAAACTCCAGATGCATTGTCAGTTTGGCTACAATTATATCAATCTAATCCTCGCCTCCAAACATCCCACTTCCCAAGCCTCGCTAACGTACCAATTCGAGAGTGAGTTTCGTAGATCAGTTTTGTGATTTCCTTGCACTTGTGCTCGTAATCCTGACGCTCTTTTGACCCATGTGGTAAATTCTGTACCCAGGTGTTTAACCCACTACAAAGAAACAAAAGAACGTGGAACTTACCATCCATGTCTCCTTCAGGGTCGTTAGATAATTGACAAGAAACTCGGCGTATCTTTTGTTCGTAGGACTTTCTCCCAGAACGGTGCGGATGCCGGTATTATTTTCCTCATCATGTAGAGAATGTTCGATGTTATCTAGGATACCTTTTACGGACCTAATGAGTAATGTGTCACATAAGAATCTCGGACCTTACCTCCTAACAGCTGCTCTCGCACGGAGACGAAATCCTCTATGCTAAATGTGTGTATCTCCGGACGAGGAGGAAGCAGCACTGGCAGCTTCCTCAGTAACGAATGTCGAAGTCCGTCGATAGAAAGTAGCCACGATACAAAGTCATGCTGTATTGTGACTTGTCCCGGAACTAGAGCATAAAACAGGGTCTCGATGAAATAATATTTGAGCTTCTACATAGACAAGTTCACTAAGCGTCGTTGTCACGGTGAAATTCCTGTTCACTTACATCGTCCTGATATGACATAGGAGTTCTTGTCAGTATATTGAAGGCAACTCTGAGATCTATACGCCGGCGACAAGCAAAATCAATATTGCCATCTTTTTCCCAAGTGTTGCGGCCATCAAGACACAGCGAAGTCCATGTCTAGAGTTTTCTTCGTCATTGGAAGCGATAATTGAACCTCTCGAAGACACCCACCATGTTCTGACTATGCGTCATTGCGACACTAGCGAATTGTAACCATGTATCTATCCAACGGTCCACCAGGCCCAGGAAGCCAGACGAAGGCACAAGACCACTGTGCAATTTCCTCAGGAGGTTTTGAAAATATCGATAGAGAACCCACGTCAAAGGGGATAAGACCTAGGATCTCTATGGTTTGATAATGAACATAGATCACTCACAAAAATACTTACCTTCGCTTTCTTCGAATCCATCCTTTCGGTGCTCGAAGGTTCATTGATATCGCCGGCTAAAAGCGCCAGGACTGTAGGATCATCGATGTCGATATCCATGTCACCATAACAGCCTTGGCTTTCGTGTAGATCTTCGTCGGTATTGTTCTCCAAAAGAGGTTCCAGAGGGGGTAGTTGCGGTGCTGGTATTATTTTGTCCCTGATCGAGAGGAATGTACGCAGGACTTTCTCTACCTCTTGCGCAGTGTTGATATTCTCCATAATACTGCTGTCATTTCCGATGCGTTGAATCACGTCTATGAAAATGTCAATGCCACTAAAGGAACAAAATCGAAGCCAGCTCACCAAGAAGTGACAGGTCAGGATACTGTGGACCCGTTTCTGGATCATTATACGCATTCAAGATATGTCTCAATGATCCTGGAACCAAGGTAAGCAAAAGCATCACCCGGTTCAAAGAGTCCCCATGTGCATTTGTAGAAAGTGTCTTATACTCCTTGATCAATACGTCGACGATATCCTTATACCACGGATTAACTTCCGTGTCCGCTAGCGGAAGTTTCTCCAAAACTATCATCTGAGAAAGGTACATCAGTGACCGTATACAAGCCACCCTCGAAGTATCATCTGATTTCACGAAGTCAATGTATTTCCTTGCCTGTTGGACTTTTGCTCGATATTCTGAAGGTAGAAGATGGAGCCCAACGGCAGTAGCGGCCATACGGTTATATAGCATCGATAGCTCATTTCCTTGTGCGGGATTCGCCTTTGAAAATGATACGAGGGAGCCCATGGGAGTGATAAACGACAAGAGTTTCTTGAGCTGGTTGTCGATAAAACGTTCTGGCTTACCACTGCGGGTAACGATGTGCTTCCTCTGGACAGCAAGTTTGAGAAACAAGACAAAGGCCGAATCCCTTTTTGAATAATCGAAACAAGACTCCCATCGCTGTGTCCGCAAGAACTCAGGAAAGTCTGCATCTTCATGCTCGAGATTTCTGTACTTTCTCGACATGAACATTTTGGACAGTTTGTCCAATATGTCATTTTCGACCGTCCATCCCCATCGGGTGACAAGGAAAAAGCATCGAGTGACAATGAGTTTTGTGTATCGATCCTTTGTGCGTAGTGTAGCGGGACTTAGATCACGTTCATTGTCAGGATCAATTTGCAACCGAGCGCTTTTAAGAGCAAAATGAACGATTTTCCAGTGCTCTGGAATAGTAGGCTTCTCCTTGCACAGGCCATGTTCAGAGAACTGCGATAGAGCACACAAGTTGGAGATAGTTTGCCAAATGGCATCGGTGCTGACAAGAGACCACTGGGCCACAGATGTTGAACGTTCGAGTTCTGCAGTGACAATATCCCATAGCGGGTGGCTCTCATCAGGAGAACGGTGGTTGCCCTTCGGTCCGAGTACAAAGATCAAAAAGACCCACAATTCTGCTCCGCGCTGAACAACTGAGTTCAAGTCATTCAACTCCCTGGTCAAATCCCTCATTTGCACCATCGCTCCTTTTAGGCCCGAGTCAACTCCCAACAAAAGGCCTACAAGCAGCTTAGATGCATCCAAAAGTAAGTTCGATGATGGTAGTCTGAAGCCCGCACGGACGCCCAACTCAACTGCGAACCAGGCTACGTCCAGCGTCATCACATCAATGGTCATCTTAGTGAAGTCGGCGGCACCCATCTGAAGTATAAGACCTTTGAGAGCGTTCTCGACAGTATTGTGAACTTTCTGAAGATCGATGTCGTTCATTTCTCCCTTCAGAAATCCAGTAAGTACTTCCTCAACGCCTCTCATGGTAATCCTCCATTCCCTGCCAACTCTTTCTTCATCCATATCCGGCAGACCCGTAACGAATTCCCCCAAATGTTCACATAAGATTGGCAAGTCACGGAGAAAGTCAGAGAGGGGATTAGATAAGGAAAAGGTAATAGGGAGATGCGGCGCGTTGTACTTTGGATGCAGTATGGGGGCGGGGGTGGAAGCAGAGGTATTCGCAGGCTGCATGATTTGTATTAACTCATACAACATTCCGCGTTTGATGTAAGTCTTTGAGCCAAACGTCCTCCCAGGCAGAAGGAGTGCAAAGTCTGAATCCGTACGGACCACATGGGAACGCGATTCACTGCCCTGCTTCGGTTCCAAATTAGCACCGATAGTATCCTTGTTGTTCAGCGGATGTGGTACTGAGACTCTCTTTGGCGCCGATGAAGAGTTCACCCGAGGCTGTGAACTAGGAGGAGGTGCAAGGGCCTGACGAAGATCATCATTGTCGTCCTGTTCCATGTCCCACACAAGGTCTTTTCTATTCGATTTTTTCCTCTGCTTTCCACTATTCCTCTTCCTGCTAGTACTGCTGATGCGCTTACTTCCAGACTCAAAAGGAACCTGATCACCTGCGTTCGCACGAAGTCGTGTTCCTGGCTCCGCAATGTGAGTGTACACGCCGTGCATTCGCTCTGCCTCCTTACGCTTTTTGAGCCTTTGTTTCCACGTAAGTTTCTGATCGTCCTTCTTTGACAACTGATGAGCCTCATCCTCGAATTTATCCTCCACAGAAAGCATTTCAACATCTTCGTCGTCCGCATCATCTGCGGCTTCATCGTCGGACCCACCTCGTCCTTCATAGCCGGGATGGCGTTGGACGTGATCATCTCTTGTGCGGGATTTTCTGGTTTTCGTGAACGAAAGTAAGGTCTGCTTTCCATGACCTTGTCCAGGTCTGACAATATTGAGCTTGTACCCTCCAGATGGAGATCCATGAGACCGTGGCTTGGATGTCGAGAGAAGTTTAGCGTTTCCTTTATGGTGGTCGTGCGAACCCGAGCCCACACGTCTAGCTCGCGGAAGGTCGTTAATCGACTTAGTTTTCGGTTGCCGCCCATGATCTTTTGACTTTCCACCCTTTTTCCTCTTCGAAGACGAGCCTCTGATACGCGCATTCTTCGCCAACATGTAGTCAATCAGGTAGTCAATCCTCATTCGCGAAGCGCCTGTAATGGTAGTCTGGACGTTACCCTGGAGGAAGGAAGTGATGTCTTCGTCATCAATGTCGGTTTCGTCGATGCTATCATCGGATGATAAAGAGGAAGAGGAAGAGAGAACTTCGATGACGTCGTTATCTTTAGCGAGTTTTCGACGCACAGGACTAAGTCGTTGTATGGACTTTGGACGAGGAAAATGAATTTGCTAGAGGATTATAAACATCATAAGATTTTGAAGGTGAGGGATCGTGGAGTAGCTCTGAATCCAGGTGATGATCGAAAGGAACTAAGGGAGACTGTCCCCTTCCTCCCTCTGATTCCGATTCCGAATCGCCCATTACCGGTCTTAGATCTCCTTTCCCCATCCGAACTCTTGCAACACCTGGACGGACGTCAGCATCTTCCTCATCGGAAGAAACATTTACAATTTGCTGCTGCTTTCCCATCCCTTTTCGATTAAAAGGTTGGCTGATAGGATCGCCATCAGAGTTGAGCCCAAGGGCAGGAAACATGAACCTCGGAACCATCCTCCCGAGAGCTTTCAGTTGTTTCCTCTTTTTAGCATTAGATTCAGACAAATCAGCGCGTGAGCTAGCAGAACCAGAATAATCAGAGTCAACTTCAAGATCAGGCACATGTGGAGTAGAATGCGATCGTGAGCGAGAACGGGAGATTTTTCGTAGCGGGGAGGGCGATAAATGTTGCATTGGGGACACTGGTATAGGTCCAGGACTCAGATTATGATCATCAAAGCTGCCGCTGCGACGATAATCACGATCACTAACATTGTGCGAGGACGGGGGAGCATCATCTGACTTCCAGGCATCCCACATTGGTACCTCATCGACATCTGAAGGACTTGGCTGAGGTAGTGGAGATGGGGTACGAGTATGGCGACGGTTTGAGGGTCCAGGTGTGGCATTCCTTGTAGCACTTTTCCGAGTCTGCGATACGCAATCAGCTGACAGACAGAATAGATTGAGCGCGAACTTACCTCCGCAGATAGCGATCGTGGTCTCTTTCTGCTTTGCTGTTTCTCTTTAATTGGGAATGACTTGAGTCTGCTTTTCTTTTCCCTTTCAGCACGTTCTTTCTCCTTCTCAGCACGTTCCGTCTCGCGCTCCTTCTTCTTCCTTTCCTTCTCTGCTTTCTTCGCCTCTCTTCTCGTATCGTTTATCTCTTCGTCATCTGAGCTTTCGGGCAGGTCGGGGATAAGTGCATCACCAGCTCCTGTAGCTGAAACTACGAGACTTGCCCGCTGCTGCCCCGATCTCCGAGGGTCCTCCTCTTGTTCAGAGGGTGGACGATACTCTTGCTCCTGACTCTCCTCTTCTGAGCGGTACCCATCCTTTCGACGTTGATCCCGGTGATCCCGCAGATCCTGTTCAATGTGACGCATTTTAACAATGGCCTCGGGTACTCTCTTCATTTGCCGTTTATACTGTAAGAGATCGTAGGTGTATGGACGTTGCTGGTGTGGCTGGCGTTGTCGTAGTGCTCGTATCGGTTGAGTTGAAGCCGCAGCATGAAGAGTGGCTGCAAGCGCAGCGTCACCATCAGTATTAGCCTGCTGAGGCTCGGGGGAGGGAGACTTGGAATGTAAAGGAAGTGGAAAAGGCGCCGGTGAGTGTGAGGGCTGGGGCAAGATTGGGTAGACCTGCGAAGGAGAAGGTACCGTCGAATGCTTGTTCTCGTCGAGCTCGAACAGACCATCAGTAGGTTCGAGATGCTCCGAAGGAGGTCGAGTTCGTGGTATTGATGACGGAGGCAGCGGGGACATTCTGTATTCCTCCTCCTGACAGTTGATCAAGTCCAATGGGTCCTGTGACAGTTCCCAATCTTCCAAGCCGTCTCCCTCTAAATCTCCATTGACGCTTTTCCTGCCATCATTATCCTCTCTCGTAGGGGAACTTGGAAAGGTTAAAGGCGTGTCCGCGCCAGAACCAGTGGAATCTTCAAAAAGCACAGGTAAAGGATCCATAGCCTCTGTTTCTGGAGATTGCGAGTTAGACTGCGAAGATACTGAGTCCAGGAAGCCAAGTTGTTCCTCATGTGTCCGCGTAGGACTATGTGAGGTTTCCCCGCATCATAGTGTCGTTGGAAGCTCTCTCGAATTAGCTCGCCATTTTCGGGATCGTGAAACGTCTGCAAGGGGATCAACAAAGTATTCATTTCATAGAGATTGTTATTGCAAGTCCGCACCTTCCTTCTCTTTGGCTGTCGGGGAGATGCCGCATTTGCAAGAATTTCTGCTACCGTTGTATTGGTCGTAGATTCTGCTGAAATCGCTGTAGCCGCTGGATAGAACAGCCCTCGACTTTCTTCAAGTTCGTCCAAGTCCGAGGTCTCCACATATTCGTCTTCATCCATGGCTGAAATTGGTAGATCATGGAAAGAAACCTCAACGCGTCGAAGGATCAACGTAACGGAGCGTCACGTCCACGTGCATTGAGACTTTTGGGTCACGCATCAAGGAGTCGTATGAGAGCTCCTACTTGTACATGTGCCGATCGCGATACCGACGATATATTGCTTGAACAAAATCTTAGTTTTGAAACTCTAAGGTCCCTGTCCTATCTGAATTAGTTATACTGAGGTTACTGCATATAGTATTGGCCCAATCAGCCTCGCCTCACCAAAATATCACGCCCTCCGTTAGCTTTATTAGATCCGTGCATTATTATACTGGAACACTGTCTCTACTAATATTTTGAATCGAGGACTCTGTATCATAATGAACTAGACAGAATCCCGGTTCGCCTCGATAACAGACGCAGATTACATCCCCATCCTCCCCTTCCACCTCGGCATCCCCACCGCCTCTCTCACATTATCAGCTCCACCTAACCATAGAATTAACCGCTCAAATCCCATCCCAAAGCCACCATGCGGTACAGAGCCATGTTCCCTAAGTGAGAGATAGAACGCATATGGGTTCTCTAAACCCTCAGCTTCTTTCGTTTTGTTTTCTAACGTAGTAGTACCATCAAGCTTCGTGAAAACTTCTGTTCTCGAAGAATCGCCAGGGATTAATTGCCCTTCAACCATAGCTTTCTTTAACACCTCGTACCTCTCCTCCCTCACGCTCCCACCCACAAGCTCACCGACGCGCGGGACCAGAAGATCAAAGCAAGCGACAGTTTCCACTTTTTGTGTCTCTAACTCTGCATGGGAGGTATCATCATTCACCCTCATATAAAATGGCTTCAATGCCTTTGGATAATCCATCACGAAAACTGGTCCTTGAAAATGTACCTCCGCAAGATACTTTTCATGCTCTGATTGGAGTGCATGTCCGAGGGTAGGAGAGAATTTGAACACCGGTTGTGAGACTGATTGAGACGTGGAGGCAACGGCTTTCCGTAGAATCTCAACTGCCTCTGTATATGTAACCCGTGCCCATCTTGGACCATCAACAACCTGACGGAACTCAGGGAGGAGGTCGGGGCGAATCCAAGTATTGTCGTCCTTTATCCGGAGAGGTTTACTTCCATCGGGCGGGAGAGCAAATGGTAATAACTCCGAAATGGTATGCCTGAGCATACCTTCAACAAAGGTACAAACGCCGTGCAAGTCGCGGGACGAAGTTGGAGCACCCAACGACTCCGTCTCCAGTGGCTGATCTCCCAGGTCTCCCCACTCACACTCCAACATCCAGAACTCGGCCAAATGACGTCCAGTCTGGCTACGTTCGGCTCTAAAGCACGAGGCTAACGTATACACCCTTCCTAGAGCAGCCTGAAAAGCCTCCAGGTGAAGTTGCGAGGAAACTGTGAGATGAGCGGGGCGCGAAAAAAATTCGGATTCTTCTGCCTCAATTTCAGCTTCGTCATTTTCGTCGTTCTCTATCTTTGCAACTCGAAACGTCTCTCCTCCGCCTTCTGCGTCGATACCCGTTAAAACCGGGGTATGAACATACACAAGCTGCTGCTCATGTGATAACCAGCTTTCCAATAACTCTTTGAGTTTTGCACGCAGCCGCATTGCTTGTTGCATTGCAGGCGTACGGAGACGAAAGTGAAGATGTGAACGGAGGAATTCGGCAGAGTGTCCTGATGACGCAGAGGAAGACTTTTGGGAAGATGGAGAGGTAGAATCGTTGTGTGCCTGCAGCGGATAAGTGTTTGGATCGCACTTGCCCACAATTTCTACTTTGGCTTGACTCAACGAGTCCAAAACTGGTTCGACGACTAATTCGATATCCTGACCCGGTCCTGGACTTCCTACTAGCCTTCCTGTCACCTTGACGGCGGTACCGAAGGATAGGTCTTTAAGGCTTTCTTTCCACTGTTCCATCTGGCCCTCGAGAGCTTCTTCCTTTAGTTTAGGATGTCTGAACACAGCCTGTAATCCTCGTGCACTTGACCCATCGTCGATTAACGCGAAAGTGTTGAATTTTTGACGGCGAATATGCCGAATGTGGCCAGTCACTGTGACGAGATTTTCATTCGAGAGTTTGTTGGAGGAACTTGGGGTGATGGGAGAGCCACTGGTAGACTCTGGAGTCGCTGAAGCTTCCTGTAACAGCTGTTTAACGGTCTTCGGGAGCCTATAATCTCTGCTTATCCCATTGTGGATTCTTCGGCAAATCCCTAAAGGTCTCATTTTCTTATAAGGCGTCCTGTCGCAAACTAAGAGTGTGTCTGAGGTTATTCAGAATCAGTTTTAAAGAACGGACGCGCCTGTGTCACAGAACTTGGCCGGTTGCTGCTCCGGTTGCTGCCTTATAGGTAGAGAACTCAGCGATCTACGTTCTCGGCTTTTTTGTCCAGTTCCTGTGGAGATTCTGAGAATATGCCTTAGTAGTTTGAAAGCTCGGTGATAAGAAAACCAAATTGGAGGATGGAAGATAGAAAGAACAAGTGCTTAGTGCAAATACTCGAACATCAAATGTGACAATCGCTACACTTTCAGTCAATCAAAGCTCCAGGCTTGAGTTTCAACGCATATTCTGCTACTGTACTAATCCAAGCTTAATACGCAAGTCGAGTACTGTAGAATTCAAGCTAGAATTTTGCCTTTAAATATATGGAGCGCGCGCTAAAACTCAACATTAGCGCTCGAATTATGGCTAGGGTTAGTTAGGGTCACGCGCATTCCTCTCTAACCACCAAGATCAAAAGCCCTGCTTTTCATTCCGGATACGAATCAATCCACTCACCAGACAAGCCAAGTTCTGGTTGTCCCAATCAAATAATCGAAGAAAGTTGGATTCAAAAATTCGAAAATGAAGCTCGTACGGTAAGTGCAAGATGGAACTTTTTATCTTCAGTCGTTTGAGGCGAATCTTGTGCATCCGAATCTGTACTCGGATCGTGGAAAGTCTTAGGATCGGAAGGAATAATTAGAGCACGAGAAACTGATTTTTCTCTCCAGATTCCTCATGAAGCTGAACAACGAGACCGTGACGGTGGAATTGAAGAATGGATCAGTAGTTCATGGAACTATCACCGGTATGTTTTTCTTGCTGGATCTTTGACTTGATTTTTAAAATTGCCCAGGTGTTGACATGCAAATGAATACTCACCTTAAAACCGTGAAACTGACCACTCGGACTCGAGATCCCGTCTCTCTCGACACGCTTTCGATACGAGGAAACAATATCCGATACTTTGTGCTCCCTGATGCTCTACCCTTGGATACTCTCCTAGTCGACGATGCGCCGAAACCTAAGGGTCGTCGGGGTGCTGAGGTACCTGGAGCGCGTGGACGAGGAGGACGGGGCGCTCCTAGAGGCGGTGGTGATAGAGGCAGGGGAGGAGGCAGAGGCAGAGGTCGTGGCAGAGGACGAGGATTCTGAGAATCTTGAGCTCGTGCGCATCTCTTGCGCTTTGGTGGACCGCCGACCAGTCCCATACAATCAAAACAGGCCGACAGCACAAAGCTGTCGAAAAATGTGCGCTTCGTATCTTCTGTTTATCATGGTTATTTTCATCCTTTCTATCGTAGCTGTCATACATACCATTTGTGCAAACATTGTACTGTCGCGATTTAACGTTTCAACTCTCATATTGTGTATGTCACTGTATCATTGTTACCTGTTTGGCGCGAGTCGACGTACAAATTTGGGGCGCCATAACGCTAAATACATACCAATCAAGCACTAGAAATCAAGCGACGCCCCAACTGAAGCAAAACGTCAAGCTTCAAGTCTCGCCTTATTTTCGTGAGTGAAACGACCAGACGTTGCGGGCCAGATAAATGACAGAGTGCTACATACGGATGGCCAAAATCAGAGGTCTAGAGTTTAACGTCGCATCGAAGCACAAGCTTGTGAGAGATCTAGAGCAAGAAAACGCTAGAGTAAATTCACTTATAAACTCCATCAGATACTTTTCAGCTGAAAACTCTGGCGGTGATATCTAACACATCCTTCACAAAATACATTCGAGCTCGTAAGGTCGTGCCATCGGTGAATTACCCAACCGACTCTACAATTTTTTTGTAAAACTGGCTTTTCCCCTACAAAGTACCACGGCGCTAATCACTGGAGAGCGTTCAAAAAGTGTCACATGCTCAACGCGTTTCTCCTTCCTAGCCTCCACAATGTCTAATCCTTCGAATGTTGCAGAATGCCTCGCAGGCACTTTGGACGCGAACCCAAATATCAGAATGGCTGCAGAGCTCAAGCTGACAGAGCTTATGGCTGCTCCAGGTAGCAAGATTTCTGTGAATGTCTTGACCACCCTCATTGTGTTATTCTCACAGAAACTGGACTGGCCTTATCACAGATCATAGTGGCTCAGGATGCGGACATAAATCTGCGCCAGATAAGTTTTTTTTCGCGTTTATTCCACAAGCGACGCGTCTTGATGACCCTATCTCAGCACTCTGCAAGCATTATCTTGCGAAAATTCGTCAGAGAACGATGGTCACCCTACTTTCAAAGTTTCAAGGGATCTGCACCTTCTCCAGAGGTATGCTCTCAGGAAAAAAGAAAATATCTTTAAACCGACATCGCGTCTAGATCAAAACCCAAATTCGACAAGCTGTTTTTCACGGATTATCAGATCCTGCTCGCAAAATCCGTTCGCTTTCAGTAAGTTTTTTTCAGATACGAACATCTGGAACTTCACTCATGATCTCTAGGCCCACACGCTTTCTTCTATCGCCAACTGCGACTGGCCCGACGAGTACCCAGATCTCCTCACCTCGCTTATCAATCTTCTTTCCTCCAACTCCCCAGAATCTGTCCATGGAGCTATGCAGGTTTTTACCGAGTTCATCAAGTCGGATTTAACAGAAGATCAGATTCTTCCAGTTCTCCGTGACCTCTTACCTGTGCTCCTTTCTATCTTAGGGTCAACCGAAGTGTGTATCGCATATCCTCATTCTAGCGGTTGACTGACGTTCATCTAGAGTCAAACACCCCTCACGCGCTCGAGGACCGTGTCTGTCTTTCGCCAATGTGTTATTTCACTCTTCATGGTCAAAGAACAGCATCCTCAAGCCGTCAAAGAGGCTATCGCTAGTGTTCTTCCAGTCTGGTTAGAGGCTTTTAAAGTTCTTTTGAACATGGATCCGCAAAAGGATGTATCGGATAACTGGGAAGGCCTTGCGGTCCGGATTCAAATATTCAAGGTACGACTGCATCGGCCTACTACACACCTCCTCGTGCTAACTCGTCTCTTAGGCTCTCGACACCATCCACACGTCTTTCCCTAGATCTATCACTCCATATCTCCATGATCTCTTACCCGCCTCCCTCATCCATCTCAACAGTCTCTACTCGACTTTTGAGTGCTACTATCTCGCGTCATCAGAAACCGTACCATCCTCTTCCGAAGACGAGGCAATCGAACTCCCTCAGCTCATCACCTCCGTCATGGACTTTGTCAGCTCCGTTGCCCGTAACGGTCGAGCCAAAGATTGGTTCGCTGGTGACAATTCTATCGCTCTCGTCTCTGCGGTTTTCAACTATATTCAGATGACTGATGATGATGTACGTGCTTCCTGTCTTGTTACCGCTAGTTGTCTGAACTTTGTTTTGCGATACAGGAAGAAACTTGGGCCAACAATGCTAATGCCTTTGTTGCTCAAGAAGATGATGACTTGGCTCCATATAGCGTACGTGTAGCTGGACTAGACTTGCTCACTGTAGGTCGTTCTCTAGAATCCTCCACACCAACGATTAGTAGCTCATCACTATCAGTGCCTCCTTGATCGTAGCCCCGCTCAAACAACCACAACGTGCGATAACGTTATTCAAAAAGTCGTTGTCTCTTCAGATAGAGCTCGTAGCGCCGGAAAGAAGGACTGGTGGCGACCGCTTGAAGCAGCATTGACCGCTGTTGGATCGCAAGCCGAGACCATACAAGAATGTATTGATGACGAGCGAGAATCTGGCCGTAACAAACCCATCGATATCGAATCCCTCCTCACCAACGTTATACCCACCATCCTTGGCCAATCTGGTGAGTATCATTCTTCTCTTCCTGGAGCTCTACTGAATTGTATTGTTATAGAATTTCCCTTCTTGCAAGGCAGAGGATTCGTTTTTGCCAGTCAATACGCCAAGCTCCTCCCTGTCCAGCTCGCTGGACAGTATCTCGACGCTGCGATTCACGTCATCGAGGCGAACGACGCGAGTATACCTATTAAAGTGTCTGCTGTAAAGGCCGTTCACAAGTGAGCATTGTTATCTAGTTTCCTGGTTAACCTCAACTCATTCATTTCGGTAGCTTCTGTGTTGGGTCTGATGATAAAGCGCTCGCTCCGTTCATCCCGCGAATCGCCAAAGATCTTGGGCCATTTCTTGCTGTTACATCTGAGGATACCCTGTCACTTGTTCTTGAGACACTTTCGGTGGTGCTTGATGTTGACAAGGGTAAATGGCTAACGCAGGAGCTAGCTGATCCGCTCGTCATTGCTACTCTCGACGTCTGGACAAAAAATAACAAGGGTTCGTTCACTTTTCTCTTCACATAGCTATATCTAACATCTATTTTCCCTTCTTAGACCCCATCTTCCTATCCATCTTCCCTGACATCATCAACTCACTTGCTGGCTCCCAAGCTCCAGGCATCTACGAGACTGTCGTAAAACAAGCTTTACCCCCTCTCTGCAACGCGATCGCTCAAGCCACTGCGTCTTCCGACCAAGCTTATATTGCTGGTTCAGCTATTGAACTAGTCAGTAGCTTGGTGAAAGCTTCAACTAACGGTCTCGGTGATGGATTTTTCGCGCTTTTGGCCCCGAGTTTGTTCAAGTGTTTGAGTGAGGTGGAGGATAGGGATGTTCTTCAGGTCTGTTCCGTTATCTTCTCTACTCATAGTGAGATTCACCATTCTTGTAGAATGGAATCAGCTGCCTAACCCTCGTCGTGCGCAAAGACTGTAGTCAACTCTTGGGATGGCGAGATAATGGCTCTGGTTCAGGTCAAAGCGGTCTTGAGCACGTCTTGCGTCTAGTTGCCAGAATTTTACAAGCCGAGGACGAATCTGCAGGATTAACGATTGGAGAGCTGATTATACATCTTTTAAGGAGAGCTGGTGAATCTGTACTTCCTGTCTTGCCGGACCTGTTATGTGCGATGGTTACAAGAATGTTGAGCGCGAAGACTGCTACGTTTGTTCAGGTATTTCAATTTCCGAAGTCAGGATTGTGCATACTGATACTAGTCCATAGAGTCTTGTCATTCCCTTTGCTTTCCTAATCAACAACCAAACCGACACTGTCCTTTCTCTTCTCGAGGAAATGAACATTCAAGGTCGCACAGGCCTCGACGTCCTCATCCAGACTTGGTGTGAAAATGCAGAAACATTCCAAGGGTACTGGCCTTCTCGGACTAGTACTATGGCGTTGACGGCGCTGTTTACTTCTGCGAGGCCGAGTTTACAGAATCTTATGGTTAAAGGGGATATCGTGCTTAGGCCTGAGACGAAGAATGGTAAGTTTATGCCACTTCCAATGTTGTTCTTTGGGTCGAGTTGAGTTGATGTTGATTCGATCTTTGTTCCACGACTATGTCCTACCCTTCGATAGTCATTATGACCCGTTCACGGACCAAGACTAGTGCGTGTCGTCTTGTTGTTCTCCTTTTTTTGGATCAGAGTGGGATTCGGTGGGCTAACAGTTTGTATATTTGACAGCTCCGACCGAATTTACGTCTGTATCATTCCCCGTAAAAGCTATCAAGATCCTACTGCACGAGGTTCAATCTGGAGGCGAACCAGCCACTATGGGAAATACGCAGGAGTTCGCTGATGATATTGATTCGGAGGATGGAGTGAGCGTTCCATCCATGTACGGAGAACATATCTTATCACCTTTCGCAGGACGATGACTGGGCTGATTCGGGCGATGTCACCAAAGAGAGTGAATTCGAATTCCTCTCCCAATTTATTGGACCCAAAGGGATGGCATTTGATAACGATGATATCTTGGATGACAGTGATGATGAAGATTTGAAGGAGGATCCTATTTCGCGTATCGATATCCAGGTAACGTTGGTGCTCCCGCCCGAACACTGTTGATCTAACTCATTCTATCTTTCACTCCTCCGTCTATCCTTCTTGCAATTCGTAGCAACATCTCATTACGTTCTTCCGAGAATCCGCCAGTCGTAATACCAACCAGTTTTCGAATGTGGTTGACCAGCTGTCTGCGGAGGAGATGTTGGTTGTGCATAAAATTGTGGACGAGCATCGGTCGGCAATATATTCGTAGTGGTAACACAAGTACATTTATTTACTAAGGTCTGGCTCGTTGAGTAAAATTTTGCATCGCTCAAGCTACGATGTTTTCCAGCGTTTCGAGACTGTTTGAAACCAGTTGAAACCTCCATTTTTCGTTGATTTTTAACAGTTAAACGGCGTTCTTCGTAAAGACCTGTAATAGGTTTGATCAAATCCTAAGTCAAAACCTTTATCGAGGCGATTTTAGGGGGCGAAAAATCGGAGGAGGCCCTATCTAAGGCTGGTCGCATGGGCGCTTAACTGTCCACAGGACAAGTCGGGCGTGGGAACCCTTGGTACCTCTATCATGATCACTAACGGTCATGGACGCTGTGCTGGTGGCATACAATGCTCAAAATATTGACAGTATCGATAAAGCCGTCCTCACTTCGCTCCAAGCAACGCTCCTCAATCTGCACTCTAAATTTTGGGGCAAACCTGTTCCTTCAGGAAATGCATGGGATATTTTTGTGGACCTCGAACCGTGGCAATGGACAGGCGGGAAGCTTCTTATCTTGGAACAATACCCACGGGCTTTAGAGCTCATTAAGCAAACCCGACTCAATCCAGCAAAC
Source organism: Rhodocollybia butyracea (assembly GCA_015501585.1). Classification (NCBI taxonomy): domain Eukaryota; kingdom Fungi; phylum Basidiomycota; class Agaricomycetes; order Agaricales; family Omphalotaceae; genus Rhodocollybia; species Rhodocollybia butyracea. The sequence continues at coordinate 778,708 of JADNRY010000002.1, forward strand.
CGTCGCGGTCTTCTCATTACGGGAAGCCCGGGAATTGGTGCGTCTCCATTGTTATCTATGTGATGCCTTGCTCCTAATTAGTTCTTACAGGAAAAACTAGTTTTCTTTGGTATCTACTTGTTACAACTCTCTCTGATGCCCAACCAGTCTTCATGCTATTCGATTCTCTCTTATTCTTCTTCAATCGATCCGGTGTCTACAGCATATCTCGTGGCCAAATAGTTGGCACTCCTGTCTTCAAAGGTGTTCTCAGTATTGTTGATATGGACAATAAAGACAACGACCTACGCGAGGCAGTGGTGTCTAAACTTGGTCACTGCTTTACGGTAGCCGCTACTTCACCCCAACGGAATCGGTACCACCCGTGGACCAAACAAGCCCGAATTGCCACTCACGTATTCGATCCGCCTAAAAGTGTGGACTTCCAACAACTGTGAGTGACATGGTCTAGCCATTTGACACTGCTCTAACTAACACTTGTGCCAGTGCTGAGATGAGCCATATTGATACAAATACCGTGACACGTCGTCTCCCTCAGTTGCTTGATATCTATGGACCCGATGTTCGAGCCTTACAGGATGCTCTTCCACTTCCAGATGAGCAGTTGCAGCTTGCGCTCTCACGACATATCAAAACCATTTACCATCATCTTGCGAAGCTGCCTAGTGTTAAACTCACCCTTCTTTTCAGTTCACCAGATGAACTGGATGATTCATTCTCTCATACTCTCGTCCAGACCTATGGAGCTCTAGATGGTCATGCATATGGCATAAGATACGCACACCTCTGGTGCTTCGACTAGTGCTGAAGGCCTATCAGATTAACAGGGTCAGTCAGCTTCGGCAGATGAACGATTTGTTTTCGGCTACTGCGCTTCTTGCAGTTTCACGCGGATGGGTTTTTGAGACGTTATGCCATGAATTCATTTGCAATGTCAGCAGCCTTGAACTTCAACCAATGCGCCGAGAGGGCACCTCGCTCATTAGGGAATCTACTAGTCCTTCCAAGGTACCAATTGGCGACCGAAGTATCGAAATCTACACCTTGGGAAGTAAAACAACAACTACCGTCTCTCCTGTGCATTACTACATCCCAGCCGAGAGTAACAATGCTACATTTGATTCTTTCCTGCATGGACGTGGAGACCATAGCTTAGGTTTCCAGATGTTCATTGGGAGGGGGCACTCACTCAAGAAGAAAGGCATGACCAACCTTCGAAAACGCCTTAAAGCATATGAACCAACGCGGGACTGGAAACAAAACAAAATTGGTTTTGTTTTTGTGGTTCCTCAGGGGTATGACTTTGAGGTTGTGGTGCCCAACAGACAATATCAAGACATTCAATTTTACACATTGGAAGTCAATATTTCAGTCGACCAATGTGTGTATATCATTGATCTGTTTTTGTGTCTGTTTGACTGATATCTTCTTCTGTTATGTAGATGAATACTTTAGTCAAGAAGAGAGATGTCCTGATGGGGATGATAGTGATATTGAAGATGATAGGGATGTCGAAATGGAGGATGTTGAAATGGAAGAGGAATGAACAATAACAAATATTTGGCACGATGAATTTGTATCTTTCTTTAATTGACCTTAGGAGTCTATTCTCTTCACTTGGATCCTCAGCTAAGTAGTAAGGACATCGTTCAATTTTCCTGATGGAAAGAGCATGTGTCGTGCCCTATGGGAACCAGCAGACTTGTCAGTGTGTAACAAGAGGGAAGTCCTCTCTCAGAAACATCACCTTCACTGAATTCATGGGAAACCTCTGCAGCCTATAAACAGGCTTATGGAAACATCTCACAATGCCACACCATGGGGAGATACATACAGGAGGCTGGCTGCTCGCCAAAATTCCGATCCTGCTCCCTGAGGCCTGGTCAACAATCCTGGATCGCTATGGACCTAGGCCTGGACCTTCGTACAATTAACGGGATACGAAGATAGTTTTCGTTCAGAGAATGAACCTCAGGCTGGGCAAGGAAGGACCAGCTAAGCGCACACGAGAGGTCTTTTTTTTTTTTAGTTTTTCATTATCATTCCCAGCGCGGTCCTTGGCGAGCTTGATCTCCCATTCAAGAAGATTATAAAGAAGCCGAAGGTTGGGCTGGATGAGGACCGAGAGGCGCCTGGAGTGGACGATGAGATACGCGTCGACGAGAGGACAAGTGGGGACGATTATTCTGCGGCTGCTGTCTCGGAGAACCTGCCGAAGGATGAGCCTATGGATACTGGTGCTGGTGTTAATGAATAAGAACCCGAATATACACTCATATCGATTCATAATGGCCCGCAAACCCAAACGCGTTCCCTCAAAAAGCGACGACCCCCTTCCGCAGCGCCATTACCATGACTAACGCCAATCCTCAACCTCTCCTTCCTCGCAACTTCGAGATAGGCGCGAGGAAGGCTTAAGTATTTCATAGCTATCAACATCTCAGAGTGCAGGCATAGCAGACTAGGTGCGAGTATAATAGATTTTGAGAGTAAGATCTGTAAGAGATGTAGGTTTTGCTATGAAATATTTGTGAAGGTATAATCATCTATACATTCGACACCTGGCGCGGCAATGAGGAACCGCCCTTTCAGAGCGACGATAAAGCTGGATTTCGTTTTGTCTGATTAACCGTCTTGACGTGATCAATCCTACAGTGGATGACTCAAACAAGAAGGGAGCCCATGTTCTTTTCTCTTGGACCTTCATCGTCTTTGACAAAACGTGCACCCTCCATCATGTAACAGGATGCACGGTATATAGCGCACCAAAGACAAACGCAGTACTTGGGAAGTTTTCAGGGTTGTATGCATGTTACGGTGTCAAAATCAAATCCCCCGTGTAGTGCAGAGCACAATTATCTGCCTTAGTGTAAGCAGGTGTTAGCCTACTTATCCCGAAAGCGCAGATATTTGATAGAGATCAAGGAAGAAGCTAGCATACCAGCCCGATGTTACTATATTGGGATACCTAGTCCGGGCCCATCGATTCGTTTCGTAATTCGCTCCTCCATCCAAGGGGCAATAGCCCAGAGGTCTTTCCACACAAGCGATGCATACTGCTGCCTTCCAGCGCCCACTACTAAATCGAGGTCCTGAAACGGAAGCCAATCTCCTCCGAGTTCATGCACCTTCGGGGTCAAGACCTGAGCAATGATCCTAACATCTCATCAACGATGGATAAAGAGCATAAGTGTTGAAATTACATCAAGCCTCCCACCCATTTAAGTCCTTCTTCCTCAACTTCGCCAGAGCCCAGCCAACGCTTGTCAGTGCCACCAGGGGTAAACCAAGGGTAGTTTTGATGTGATGGGGCAGGAAGAGGGTGAGTCATACGGGTAAAATCGATGGACGGGGGACACAATCCAGCTAATAGAGATAGATTAATCGAGGGTGACCGAACAGCAACAACAAACGCACGATAGTCTGGGGAATCTGGCCCGAGGGGATAGACACCATGATCAGTGACAACACGATTATTTCGGAGAGCCTGAAGATCTTCGATTCCAGGAGGGTGTAGGAATGTATGTGCGTTGGGATTGACTGTAAGAGTGCTTCGTGGGTGGTTGAGTGTTCCTAGTGCAAGGATCCTAACGTCCGCGAGTTCAACCACAAGCTGGAAAGAGATGTCAGTATTAAAGCCTGAAACGGATAACGAGACTGACTCTGATACGAGTTTCCAAATGCATCAGGTTATTTTGCAGTCTACATGAGCGAGTGAGAATGCGATGTATATAAATGCGCCTGAACGTACTTCATTTCATTGAAGATAGCTAAAGGGTTGAATCCCCTCGACGAGGCTTCTAGTTCATTGGCTGTTCCGTTGCGATTCAAAACTATGTATCTAGTGAAGTCAAGGTGTTAAAGTGTACAAAACACGTTCGCCTGCAAGACGCTGACTTGGTCCAAGCTTCGTCCGAAGTACATGATGTGCGACTTCTGCGATGAGTAGCGCATTAAGTAGCTTTAGATGAGTTCAGTAAAAGAACTCTGACCTGTGATAGACACGAAAGAGAACCCTGGAATGCAGATATTTCAGAAGGAAACCTGTAAGATTGAATGATTGCACGCACTCAAAGTATGCTGCTTTCCAGTTGGATCCCTTGTACCACTTCCTCCAGCCAGGTAGGAATCTACGGTTGAAACACTCTTCCCATTCCTCCGACTTGAGATTAGGCAGAGTTGCTTCGAGAAGTATGAAAGAAGGCGACGCCAGAGTGAGGATTTCGATCCAATTATGCCTAGGTACAATTTTTCGAACGCTGAGATGTCTTAGAGAGCTTTCTTCTTTGCCAGAACGCAACGAACGAAAGATTGGCTGTCTCCAAGGATTAAGCGCGGGGTCGGACACGATGTTATTTAGACGGCGGGAGAGGTAGGAGATTGTGATAAGAGATTCCAGATCAAGTTCACTGAGGATATCAGCGATAAGTTCAACTGGAAGAGTTAAGAAGGAGCTCATGATGATGGATGTTAAGATCCAAGAGCATACGCCACAACTGCCTGTGACTACCACCAGGCTTTAGCGCCACATGTCACCAGGTTCGAGTCCTGGCTGGGGCATTTGGAGACCAAAAGATCTTTGGGGAATACTGCTGGTCAAATTCGTCAGAAAGTGTCCAATGAGGTCTAAAGGTTGCAGGTGATTTTCCAGCGGGAAAATTTTACTCATGATACGATACCAAGTACAGGACTTCATCTATACAAAAACCTACCAAAACTCAAGCTTCAGATGGGTGGGAGCTCGAATCACTTAAAAGTTAAATATAGGAGAAGACTATGTCCTTCTCTGAACTGGATTTCGATTTCAAGAGTGTTTTTTCTACATTTGAACTGGCAGTGATCATGAATATGGATATGGATGATAGACTAGCTCAAGGCTCCTGAGTCCTCGTCAGTAAACTTCGAGTTCACGAATCATGTGATCAGTTATCACCTGCTCTTTGCCTCCTCGTACTTCAGCTAATAGCATGCCTGTGCCGGATGCCAGAACTCGGAGTAAGATCAGCTTAAATCCATCCAGAGTCTTGTCAACATCGTATGCGAACCATTAATATCTCCTGCGACATCGATATTGATAAACTCATATCTAGTATCCCGAGCCGACTTTTACCCAACTTATTGCTGTCCAATGCCTTGTTCGTCGCGTCTTTGCTCGCTGGGAGGGAATGGATACTTGATTATGAAGTTGGTGTTTTCTGGATCACGATGAGAGTCCTTGCTTGTGGAGGAGTTGGCGTTATAGCTTGGGAGGGTCTGACGGGTCAGCTGTCACACAAGAAAGCAATAGAGGTGCGTCTTGTTGGCTGGATTTTTCAATGACATTTGCCGACAGGCCTCTAGTGGCCGGTTCTTGGGATTGCTTCATTATTACTTTTTGTTCAGCAAGGGTGTCTGTTCACGGCGTTATTCCGACTTTCTCCTATCCGGTACGTGCCAGTCACTATTCAGTAATCAATCAAAAAGAGCTTACGCCCGTTGTAGAGTCCTTCTTTTTACTCAGTTCTCTACAGTATGGGTAGACGCGCTCATGAACCTTGTCGAAGTGCGTATATCTTGCTCTCGTATTTCGCTTGCACTGATACCCTTTGCAGACTCGGAAAATGAACGCTATACTTTGTGCATTCGCACTTGCGATGCTTTCTGATGCTCACTTTTCCGCAGCTGGCATATTGCCTGTGCTGCCCGGATATCTAGCCGTCATCGGCCATGGCTTGACTTCGACTGCTTTAGACCATACCCATGGTGTTCTCAATCCGGGACTGGGCACTACATTTACTATTGCAGCTACTAATCTTGGCGCGTCGTTGTTTGCCCTTCCATTCTATATCTTCCGAACATTTCTTGTAAGTCCCTGACGCCTATTGACTGTACTCTGGTTTAATCCGACTCTATTCGCAGCTCGGATTCCCTCCATCTCCTGTCCTTTCGCTCTTTTCTCTCGCCCTCATTCCGTTCATTGCTTACTCGCTCCTATTCTTATCGCAAACCACCGAGCGGTCTCTGAAAACCGCTTCTCCAATCCCTCGTCACTTGGCACTATCATTTCCTTTCTCGTTTGGCTGTGCTATCATATTCGGTACCCTCGCTTTCTCCCAGAAACCATCTTGGACGGATGGAGGTGTTGGATTGTTGTTGTACGTTGGTAAGTGTTACTTGTTACTTGTATCTAACGTGACAGAACCTAACTTTCTTGTAGGTATGTACCCTTCCAGTGTCGACAATGCGCCTATTGCTACCCGCACACCTACTTCGAGGTTAATCAGGTCTTACTTGAAGACCATACTGTCAAATCCTGAATCGAGGAAGATATTCTATTTCCTCTTGCTCAATATGTGCTATATGCTGGTACAGATGCTTTATGGCATTTGGACAAATAGCCTGGGTCTGATTTCGGATGGTATGTCGCGTGAATGTATCCTATATCACCTGTTTACCTTTTCTGCCCAGCTATCCATATGGCTTTTGATTGCATGGCTATCGGAGTAGGACTATTCGCTTCCGTAATGGCTACATGGCAGCCCAATGAAACCTTCACCTATGGGTAAGCTTTACCCAAGTACCCCTGTCGTTTATGTGAACGCCTTATCACAGCTATGGTCGCATTGAAACGTTGTCTGGCTTTGCAAACGGCATATTCCTCATACTCATATCGATATTCATCGTATTTGAAGCGATTCAGCGCATGTGAATGCTTTCTCCGATATTCAGTCATATTTTTAACCAGCTTAATCTAGACTGGACCCTCCCGAGATGGACACAAGTCAGCTGTTGCTAGTGAGCTCTCTAGGTTTAGGCGTAAATCTTTTCGGGATGTTTGCTATGGGTGGCCATCATCACGTAGGTCAACCAGCCACTTGATTCTGTTCTTATATTGATTATGCCGACAGGGACACTCGCACTCTCATGGACACTCTCATGGCGGTGAAGGACATGGGCACTCACACACACCTTCTGCTCCTGTCTCTGCTATCCATTCGCACTCGCATTCGCATAGTTCCTCTCCTCCAGACCAGGCTCATAGCGGAGAACACTCGCACTCACATTCATTGCCTCTCGAGTCTGGTCGCTCCCATTCACACTCGGAAGTTGATCACTCTCACTCCAGTTCGCATTCTGATTCACACTCACACTCGCACGATGATCATTCTCACACTCATTCCTCGGGTGAACACGCTCATTCGCATGGCCCCGAAAACCATACCCACTCAAATAGCCATTCCGACAACCACACCCATGCCCATCATCACGTCAACCCTTCTTCGCTTGTACCAGAAAAGCAAATAAAACGCAACTTTCTCGGCCCTGCTTTGCGTGTGAATGACGACCTCATTCCAGACTCCCCGCTCACCCCAAGCTACAGCTTTACGCATGATGAGCACTACCAAGTCTATCACGCGGCTCCTGCGCCGAATCTCCATAACCACTCGCATGCGCCGTCACATGAGGGGCATAGTCATAATATGCGGGGTGTGTTTCTACACGTTCTGGCGGTGTGTAGGCTTTTCAAATAAACCATTTACAACTATTCTAATTTTTTCTTTGGTTTTAGGATACACTAGGCTCCGTCGGAGTGATAATTTCGACGCTACTCATCCAGTTCTACGGATGGACAGGATTTGATCCTATAGCGTCGCTGTTTATTGCGGTCCTCATCGCAGGTAGTGTTCTCCCGCTTGTGCTGGACACCGGGAAAGTACTCGCGTTGGATATTGATGACCGCGCAACGAATATACAGAAAGCACTTACTGAGGTCCGTAGCTTGCCAAAGCCTTTTTCCATTATCACATCAAGCTGATGTGCTTCATAGCTATCATCTATCGAGGGACTATCATCATATTCCCACCCCCGTTTCTGGCCCAAAGACCCCAATAGTCTAATAGGCTCGATTCATATACAGCTGGCACCGTCTGCGGCAGGTTTCGACCCACATGGACCGCATTCCGCAGTGAAAACAACGTACACCAAACTGGATCGCGTAGTAGAAAGAGTGGATAGTCTATTAAGGCAGAAGATAAGTGGATTAGAGGAACTGACAATACAGGTCGAGGAGGGATGATGAGAGGAAATGCAGCTTTGTAAAAGACACAGGGAAATTCTATTGAAACTGCTATGTGAGATCAGGACACTAAGCGTGGACGATGTTTAACAGCCTGGGGTCAAAATCAATCTCGGCCTGTAGGTGACGCAGAAGAGGTATTGCGACCAGTCCCTGTGGGCTGCTTTTCCTTTGTTTTAGGGGCAGGGTATATACGAATAATATTGTGAGAAGCTATCGATATAATCAGCCGATAATTTGCCTAAGTTATTTACCGGCGTTTATCGCAAGTCAATCTTGAATGGATCCCTCCACTCTCTCCCTGTTCGTTGCAACACCCCAGCAGACAGAAATATCACGCCGAAGAACGGGGGTCACACCATGGGGCTCGGGGATGACCTTGGATGAATATATACAGCGCGATTTAGACCTCGAAAAGTCTGAGTGTGGTAAAGATGGGAAGCATACAACCTGGTAAGTTCAGATTTTTGAAGATTGAATACTGATTGAATTTTGGCTAGGGTTCTGGCACCTCGCAGCGATCCGGAAACACTTGATTTTCTGTGCTCTTGTGAAACGTTCGTAGAGTTCTCGAGGCAATAGTATGCCTCTGATATGTTTATGAGTAGATTTCGTCGGACTGGATTGGTTGTGATGGCCAAAGACGATTTCGAAGCCTCAAATGCCGCTAGTAAAAAGGGGTCAGGATCAGTCGTTGAGGTTGAATGCTATGGAATTGCTTCTGTGTTCACCCCTCCACAGAACCGCAAAAAGGGCTACGCACACTTGATGATGAGCCTCCTTCATTGGGTCATAGCTGAGCATGTACTCCCCTCCAATGCATTCCCAACTTTGGTTTGGGGTCAGCAACCTGCCCCTCCTCCGGAATTGAAGATGGGCCAAGCTGCTTTTTCTTGTCTATGGAGTGATGTGGGGGATTTCTACGAGACATGCAATCCAGATGTAGCCGATCGCACCAAAAGAAATGGGTGGACTGGGAGGGGAACGAGAACGACGAGGTGGCGTCCAAAGCATGATCTAAACTCGACCGGATCAACTTTTGGAGATCTAGAATCAAGGTGGTTGAATGAGGCAGAGGTGAAACAGCTCATGATGCACGACTCTGAGCGTATGGGGGAGGAATTATACAGATACTGGCTTCATTCAACAGCTGAAACCAAGGCTGTGTTCACTTTTCTCCCTTCTGATGGCGTTGAGGCTTTTCAACGGGAACGGTTAAGACATTTCTGGGAGAAAGAAGGGATTGACCGATGGGGTGTTACTTTATCTGGTACTCATACCTCAGGTGGTGCTCTAATAGCATTCGCTACTTGGACGCTTGAGCTTCGCCCTCCTGCCCCCCGCACACTGGTCATCACACGTCTCTACGCACCTGAGCCGGAGTACGTTGCTCACATACTATGGAAGGTATGGGAATATTCAATCGAACATGACATTGCAGTTGTAGAGGCTTGGAATTTTCCGGAACACTTGAGAGGCGAGGGATATGAGCATGCTCGACGATGGTTTTCGCCAGTTCAGGAGAAAGAAGAATTTGAGAGGGCAGAGCATCTACCAGCGTTCAAATTTTATGACTCCTCATCCAAGCTTGGAGGGCACCAAGTGGAATGGTTGTTCAATGAAAAGTAAGTCATGTTTAGTACGGAGATGCTTTTTGGACTCTAAGTGCTAACAATATAATAGATTTTGCTGGTGTTAAGCAGATTTCGAGCCCTGGAATTGGTCTCTCTACTTATGTAAATTGGAACAATTATTTCTATTTACTTTCATGGAACATTACATTACATTATTCGGGTGATAAGGACATAAAATATGCGACAACGGCTCAATGAACTTTGCAGCCGGATTCAATTGATTGGATCATGGTAAAAAACTGAGATCACTGGCCAAACAACCCCGTATCCGATTTACTACAGCTTCAGGGTATTTTCTTTGGAAAAGAGAATTAGCATAACAAAGGAACTGACTCAAATACTCTATACACACCTTGCTTCTAGTCGCTCTATCAATGCAATGCCGTGTTGACGATCTCCGGATCCAAGCTCAGCTCGTACCATGGCTTCCCAGGTAGACGGCTGTACAAGAATAATCCATAGATGAGAATGAAATATAAAAACAAAAAATAAATCTCACCTCTCGGTAAACAGGCTCTAGAGGATGAACCGAAGGAACACTGGAGGGGTCGCGAGGAGTATGGTTATACAATGCTGCAATACCTTCAGGAGAATCTACGAGACTTTCGAACAATCTCCTTGCGCTTTCAATATCACCCACTGCAGCGTATCCCTTGATCATTACATTGACAATGTACGCCGTCATGTGCACGCCAACGTCGTTCATTTTAGCCACGATTTGAGGAATGAGATCGACTCGTCGATGCACCACACAGACATTAGCAATAGCTTCGAATACGAGGGCATCGATGACAGGCTTGCGAGGATGATCGAAGATAGAGTTGTAAGCCACGAGGGCTCTGTCGAGATCCTTCGCGGCGCAGCCGTAAGCGTTGATGAGAGAGGCGAAATGAGCTCCTTGCAGCTCTATCCGCTGATTATCCACAATCTGTTGGAACACTTGTTCCATTTTTAATATGTTGGGAGGTTCGATAACGTGCGCGTCTATTAACAGCTGAAGACAAGGAGGTGAGTTGACGTTTTATAATACTGAGCTTACTTACCTTGTACGTGTACGCTGTAGGTAAAACATCGTGACTTCGCATTTTCTCATAGTAAAATAGCGCTCTGTCCTTATTGGGGTTCGTCGTGGTGTAGAGCTGCATCATAGTGTTAAAGGGCGGAATTTTTGGTTTGAAGTCGGTGGCTTTGGTCATCTCTTCGAATAGAGCTTCTGCCGATGTAACATCACCCACCCTAGCGCAAGCACCAAGCACAGCACCATAGGTTATCGAAGAGGGCATCGGTCCCGATGCCTTCATTTTTCCAAATAATTCTAGGACGGCATCAGCTTTACGAGCCTTTGCCAGTTTGGATATGATGTTGTTATAGAGATAATGGTTAGGAACCACACCAAGCCGTTGCGACTCGTTGAATAAAGTCATTGCATTACTGGCATCGTCGGTTGTTTCCTTGACTTTAAGAATCAAACCGCCATAAGCATCGGCAGAAGGAGCGCCTCCCTGTCGGAGTATACGCTGACGATGCACATGAGCTGCATCGATTTCTCCGCTTGGGCCATAGCAATGATCATGCCATCCTCGATAAGGAACCAGGCGTCCAATTGCATCTGCCTGTCATGTTCCATGGTCCTAACAAGAACCTGCGCAACGGAATACACAAACTTGACCTTTTGTATTTGCTTTGATCGCCCAAAGGCCTGGCACATGCGCGACAGGGTGTAAGGAGAGGGAACTTTATTCACTTTCGTCAAGTCCTTACAAAAGTCATCCCAAATCTTTACTGACAAGGAAGGGCGCCGAGAGAGCGCCAAAAGCAGTTCACCCAGATGTTGAGTTGATGCTCGGTCAACAACAGGCTGCTGCGGGATGCGGCTAGAATCAGCCTCCTTATACAAAAGATGAAGAGGAAGGTCGGGGGGCATCGTAAGTGAAGTTTCGGGCTCATTGTCTTGGGGAGACACACCCATCCGAGGAGAAAAGGAAGACGCAGACATTGCAGGCATTAACTGGACGAGACTATGGTGTAGGAAGTGCTCAAGACCAAGTTCCTCAATCAGAGCTTTGACTTGATAAACTGATCTGCCATACATCAGAGCTCTTAAAATCGCATTTCTAGTCGGGGAGAAAAGGAAAGGAATATGCTGCGCCCCGTACTCGACGAGATCCTTGAGGAAAGGTACCAGCCCAATGAAATCGTCTCGTTCCTGTGGTTCGAGCATCTCCAACTTTGTCGAGATTCCACAAAGCCTTTTTACTTCAACCTCGTCAAGGTCAGCCACGGCCATAAATTGCGAGCGGGCGTAAGTGTATTGTCGCATTACGTGCAGAAGGATAGCAGGGCGAGTCATACCGGCCTGACCAACGATGTTTTCATGTTTGAGGGCATATCGAAGAGCGACCTTGCCAGATGTAATTTTTGTCCAATCCAGTGAGCAGAAATAATGGCTGAATGCGTCTAGCTGTTCGCGATACAAAAAATTATAGAAAAAATTGTCCCGGAAAGCGTCGAAATAACGCAACGCAAAGTCCATGCCCAGCAATGGCAAACCCAAATCAACGTATGTCTCCCAAATACTGGGCGCGTACACAGTGGGAGCCAATTTCAGATCTACAGTGGACTGTGCGACTGTAAGAAGTCGATGACATTCCCGAAAACGATCCTCCAAAAGTGGTTTTACGGTAACGGCTTTTTTGACGAATTCGACGTTGCGGTGTGCGACCAGATGTCTATCAATCGGTCGAATGGGAATTTCATCTTGGGAAGCTGAATCGAGGTACCTGGACCAAAGAGCGTTCAATTCCGAAAGTGTGTCCGGACTTTGAGAGAGGGTCTGTAATAGAACACGCCAGGTCGTGGTGTTAGGACGAGTAGGTGATAGTGAAGGCTCGAAAGCGTGTCCGGGAGATGAAGACTGTGCAAGGAGAGTGTTGAACCAGGTCATTGCACTTTGGTAGTCACCCGAGTTACAGAAACCAGATATGATGGTAGTGTATGTTGAAGGGGCAGGATACGGAAGACTGAACTGGTGGTCACTGTATGGTGAATCCTCCCGAGGTTCCAGCATTTTTTCCAACAGCCCGATAGCCAAATCAGGTTTACCATTCGCAAAATATGCTTCGATCATCGCATTCCAGACAGCAACAGTAGCATGGATGGAATCACTAGGATCGTCGTTGTGGATAAAGATTTTACCCACTGCTGATTGCTCTCTGAAGTCGGTAAAAACATCTTCTGCACCTTCAATCTCGCCGGCACGGCTAAAGGTCAGAATCATGAGCCTGTACCAGACTGCATACGGCTTGAAAAAAAGCAGCTCGATGGTTTCCCAGACCAAGATAGCAACGTCAATGGAACCGTACTGAGCACAGCCTTTCAGTAAGCAAAATAAGACATCTCTTTGCAGATTGTGCCTTCCTGATACAGTGCGTAAAATGCGGAAGATGGACACGGCTGTAGCAAAGTTGTTTTCTTTCATAAGAGCATCTTTTTGTGCCTTATCCTCAGTAGATAAATCGGAAAAGCCCAAGGTCATTCGGCTTTCCATGTGCGTGTCCATACCCTTCAAAGCCCATACAACTTCGCGATCACGATCACAATGTGCGTAGATAAGGGTAGAATAAGTGCGAGAGTTGGGTTGAATGCCGAGACAAATCATGGTGTCGTAAAGACCCTGGATATCGGCCAAAGGCGAACCTTGAGTACGTGTGTAGTAGAGGGCTTCGAGCCCAGCATTAAAATCCTGGACCAAAGGTTTAATCGAATTTGCTGCGAGTGCAGCGCGAAAGGCCTTGACACATTGCAATGCAGCCCGATGATCGCCAGAGGAGCGCGCATGAACCAATGCACGAAAGTGCTCCGATTCCTCATCAACAGCAATAGGGATGGGAGGCGGGGAGGGACGAGGAACATCAGGATTTAGTTTTTTTATTGAACCAGCGGAAGGAGGGAAAGAATCGAGCTTTGGAGTGGGAATTGGAAGTGGAATGGCATCGATAGGTAAATGATCTAGTCCTGTGACACTGGCGGTCGAATTACGGCGGGTCAGCGGAGGAGATGAAGGAGAAGACTCTGGTTCAGTGTTACCGGTAGATATCACCTGTGAGAAGGCGCGCTGAGACCGAGCATGGATTCGAACAGTCGAAAGAACGCTAAGCCTCTGAAGGCGTTGTTGAGTGTATGATAAACTGCGATTTCTATACCATTTCGGGTATAAGGTAGTAACAGGTCTGGCAAGGACAAGTTCTTCATAGTCATCGTTTGTATAACATGTATCATTGGCGATAATTGGTTGAACCTGGGTAACCACCCGTGATACACCCTAGAAAGCTTTGAGAACACCGTGACAGAAGCTTGCCATATACATAACTTACAAGATATCCATGGGTGAATCTGTTTTTTGAGCCGCCACTTGCCTGGTCGAAGAAGTTGTAGAGAGGCTTGCTCGATCCTTTATTTTGTTGAAAGTAGTTGCTGCCTGGAGAACTAGTTTTCGTCGATGAAGAGGGAGACAAAGAATGCAGGTGAAAAGCGTTGCGAACTGCGGGATTTTGACCAAGCGTGGTTGACACCCGTGAAGCGGCATATGCAACTTTTGGTAAAAGCAGCATGTTGCTGCAATGAGATGTAAAACCCAGAGGGTTTTGGCAAGTCTAACTTCGATAGAGTTATGCTGAAGCCAGGCTGTCTTGCATAATGATAGGTCCCTAAAGGTTGCTTCTGCGGCAAGATTCCATAGTATAATTGGAGAAGCTGGTCAAAGAAATGATACGCGCGCCTATTTTGGCGTCTGGCGCCAAACTGTGGGACACCGATTTCATGAGTTCAAGTTGTCTTTTCGCAGCCACGTATGAAGAAATTTGTGAGTTCTCAGAGATCCAACTGTGAACACAGCAACGGTGGGGGCGGATGCCCACGGCACATAAGTATCCCCGGGCGCGATATGTGTTGCGTGGAAGCTAGCTGTTTCTTAATGCCAGGACCGCGCCGGCTCAACAAACCAACAAACCAAACTTGAAACCGATTTTATTTGGTCTTTTCGCAGCCATATTTGAAAAAATTCGTCCCCAATGGGACAGGTACCATTGATCAAGGATTTCGGGTCTGTAGATAAATTTAATTGTTGCAACAGCCGCCGATGTAATTATTTTGATTATTTACCTGGATATATGCATTGTAGTGCTTCAGCTCTTTGGTTCAGCTGAAGATTCAAGCTGAACCAAATTAGCGCCCAGACCAAAGCGTAGCCAACAACTGCAACGTTGTTTTTACCAAATAAACTGGCTCAGTTAAATATCCATTTGCGACTAACAGTACATGCAAAGTCCAATCACTCAGCCCACGTCCAATACCGCCATGTCTGAGACAATCTCTGTGGAAAGTCTCAAATTGGTTGTAGCCCCTTCTGAAAGAGACGATGAAGAGGACGAACGCGAATCGGAGTGGCCTTGGCTGAAGGTGATCAGATATGTGTCCGAGTCGACTCGAGATATTCATCTACAATTTTATCCTCTAGACCACAAAATACTTGATCATTCTGAACGAGACACAAGTTGGTCATATAATTGTACAGTTCATTGACGTTTCGAGAATGGAGGATAGCTTCTGCCTGCTAATGGATGGGTGGTCTCATGTTTGTTTGTTTCTTTGATAATTTCAACTTCTCCCCTCTGATTGCTCTCGTATATTTAGGAGTTGGCGGAATTTTCTGCCATTTTTGATCCTGAAAATGGAATTCTTCGTGAAATGGTGTGTCGCGCGGGTACGGGGTGTTGGAACATGGATGACGCTTGGGAAATGTTGGAACATCCATACCTCTACATCGAAGAAGTTGTTGTTGAAGAAGCCTGGCGCGGTAGAGGTATTGGAAGCTGGGCGATTCCCCAGCTCTTCCAGACTGAAAAAGTCAAGGCTTCAGGGTCCACTTACCTATTTACCTGGCCAACAGTGTTGAATCGTCTTGAACCACACCATTTGTTCGGTCCCATAGACACGATGGCCTATGAGGCGAAGAGACAGCGCAACATTAACTTTTATCGAAAAGTTCGTGTTGAGTCTTCTGAGTCTTCTTAATCTTATCCCAGGCTTGTGGCTGATTGATTATGTTTGGATAGATTGGTTTTCGGCGTCTGGGAAATTCTTGCTTCTTCTGCCTCGCAAAGGATGTCAATCATCCCTCTCGAAGGATTGCCCCAGACCAGGACGCGGTGTATGTGGAACCCCCCAGAAAGATCCCCAGGACCCCAGCTGACGTTCTGGAAATGCTCTTCTATTGAAGCTGAAGAATTTTACTCAGGCTGGTTTTTGTTTTGTACAGTATAATATTCAACCAAATCGAGATCTCAAATGGTTGTCACGATGTGACAAGTCGCGTTCGTTACTTTATCCTTCATCAACACTTTTCTTGCTGTACTCGATGTATTGGGTGTGCGACATCAGTTTCATTCCAATGCGGCTTCGAACCACCAACGACAAATGATGAAGGCGAGTGGGGTGAGTTCAAAACAAACTTTGCGTGCCAAGAACAAGAATTTCTAGACTTAAAGTTCGCCATGCTTTTCGCTTCATGGGTTCCAAATTACACTCAAAACCTGGCTATTTCTAGGTATCCTAAAGACGGTAGGACGTTAGTTAATTGGTGTTCTTTATTGCAAGCCTTGATAAAAACATGGTGGCCCCGGAAACTTCCCCTGACTAAGGTCGAGAATCGAGATTTTTTTTCTGTCGGACTTCGCACAAGTTAGGCCTCGAATCTTCTGTCCTTATCCGGATTAAGCGTAAATTGCGGCACATCAATGCTAATCTAGTTCAGAAGAGAGAAAGAAAAATGCTTCATACCAAAGGAGTCGTCCTAGATCAGTAATTTCTTTTTGAATTTCATTTGGATTTTCACTTCACGTGACCATCCTTTTTCGACTTACCTTATATTATCTGCGGACTCTGAGGAGCCTAAACATGGGCAGATCCATAGTGGAGGTGATGTGTAAGAAATTCAGCAACGGTCCAAAAGCAGCCATATGCTGAGTGCCATTTCGTGTATCTCATCCTAGTGTCATTGCCTGCGACTCTACGAGTGACGGGCTAAGCTGTTCGATACTGAACTAGAGTTCGTAAGTGTGACTCGTCACCCTTGTCCAGTACATCCTCTAGAAGTTCTCCATTCATTAACGAAAGATTTTGGGCGGGTGGGCACTGCATGGGAACATAGATTACTTGTAGATGACTCTGCTTGGTAGATGTACGAGTATCCATACATTCAACATAGTACTTTTCCATTGACTGAGTGCATAGCGCATGGCGAGGAATAAGAATTACTAGTGGTAGAACTTCCTCATTGTGATTTCCCAGCTCAAGAGCGAAAAGTCCGAGTCAAGGCCCAGAAGTCTACTTACCTTTTAAGCTGGCCATCGTAAGATTCGGTCTTGAATTGGCATGATCGGCCTCGACCTCGGCATAGGGTAGAACAGGGGTACGAGGACAAGATAGGAAAGGCATCATCAAGTTTTTCCCAAAAGTTGGCGTTTATGAGTATTTTACTGTTCCTGTCTTGCTTTTCACGAAGTCTGAACAAACCCTCTTGAATAATTTCCCCTAAACAGGATACGGCCTCTACACTCCGGGGGGCATTAAGTGTTAGCTATGATTGGACCCAACAACCAAGTGCTTCGGACGCAACTGCCTAGTAGAACTTAGACACTTGGAACGGCACCGAGGTTCTGAGCACAACGGGCAACGCAAAAGGAGTTTAACGTCTGATTTTCAATTGACTCAAAAAGTCCTTTCGTACCTGGTTCAGGTGCCTGGGCCATTTGGTACACTAGAGTACACTGCACCGTATTTTTTGATGTCCGGCTGCGGCAATATTTGAATGTCCTCTGGTATCAGATTCACGATGTTTGTTGCTGGCTTGTTTGTCCATCATTATTGAGACGTGCAGCTCGATTATGTTAAGCTCACAAACTAAAACCACATTAGTACGCGAGGCTCCAAAGATTTAAGGAACAGCTTCCACGCTACTTCCAAAGATGAACGTGAACATAGATTGCAGCATTAAAAGATATACAAGTTTTTAACTTTACTGAACGAGCAATCCAAATAGCGTAGCTTACAATAACGATACAAAATATGCAGTATGTATAGTACACGGTGCAACGGTGATAGCAGAAAGAAAGAAAAAAAATCACATCGGTTCGTATTGAGACATGAGATTGCGCCACGAGTCGCCAGTCTCAACGGGTAAGGAGAAATCTCCAGTGTTTTGGACAGCGCTGAAAGCATTCTCATATTCAGGTCGATAGTACTGAGCAGCATTTGGATAGCCGACGTAGTAGGGATCCGTCATGCCAGCCATTGGTATTCCCTGCTGGGGGCCATTATATGTCATAGATGAGTTAGTTTCTTGAGAATACGGCCGGTATTGGTGCTCTGGATACTCTGTTGGATACTGCCAATTGGTTGTTTGATCAGGCGAAGGGTACCCTTGTTCGGTAATGGAGTTCTGAATTGGAGAAGGTGAAGCGGGATCTGATTTAGGACTCGAACCAGAATACGAAGGCGTCGACGGCGTAGAAGACATTTTCCGAGGAACAAGTCGAGTCATGCCTCCCAAAGCAGCCAATTCATCTTCTTCTGATTTGATAGTGGAGGGCGAGCTTAATGATATCGGAGAAGCGATACTGATGTTTCCTGTGAGAGCTGCGTGCGCGCGCTCTTTTAGTTTATGGAGGATCGGCTACAGAAGACGACTCATCAGCCTCGACCGATACCGCGATACAAAGGAACTCTTACCAAAACCTTGGCTTTCCGAGAGCTCTCAGATGTGGATAGAAAAAGATTGTGAGCCGAATCTAAATGGGAAAGAGCAGATGGAGCAATGGCCATCTGTACCTTGCAGGCAATAGAACCCAGCACAATCTAAAAATGCGCTTTAGAACACAGTGGATTTACCTATTTTATGCACCCACCGAACAGGAAAAGACATGGGTAAATAAGAACCACATGCGCTCCGTCAAAACAGGATATCGCTTGAACATACTGTCGATCAAACTAACGAAGGCGCAGGCACTTCCATAGGCAGCCAAAACAGAAGGCGCATATTTGCTCCCCATAGGATCGACGGGACTATCTTCTAGAGCGCGAGCAAAAAACCCTCGATGGAGGTAAAACAATGCTACCGCGAGAGTAAGAAAACACAACTTATTGAAAGTATTGAAGACGTACTAATTTCTCGAATGGCAAAGGCGATATAACGCTGCATGACCAACTGAATCGTCGGCTCTGGCTCAAGCTCAAGAGTTATCGGGGAGCCTCCGAAGCCAGGGATCTGAAGACTTGGAGGAATGTAGTATGAACGAACTTTTTTATCCATCTCTGTTATGGTCTTGTATGACGGAGGACGAGCTCCAAAGGCCTGCTCCATCACAACGCTTAAGCATTCAGAGCAGAAAGAGTGTTTCCAAGACGAAACTAGATGAAAAATGAGAGTTCCGCCTACGATAAGTATACGAAGCCATGACTTACAAGACATTTCCAGTTCTCCGTGTGCATTCTTGGCGGTTGAAAATGGCTTCTGGGTATCGATATGAGCTAGCGAGAACGACGGGGGTCGGCCATAGGTCAGACTCTGCAGAGCCTCATCAGACAACAATTAAATGCACTTGAAATGGGTTCTGTACCTGCCAAGTATCGTAGGTGAATATCTCCCAAAGAAGGCAGCGCCGACGAAGCGTTTCGTCCGGATTAAGATTCCATTTACCACTGTCACGATCTTGAGAGCCATTAGCAAAAACTGTTTCATCATGAATACCAGAAGGACTTACGCAATCCAACCTGTCGTACCAAGTAATCAACATTGGAATCGGCGAA
Source organism: Rhodocollybia butyracea (assembly GCA_015501585.1). Lineage (NCBI taxonomy): Eukaryota > Fungi > Basidiomycota > Agaricomycetes > Agaricales > Omphalotaceae > Rhodocollybia > Rhodocollybia butyracea. The sequence continues at coordinate 798,262 of JADNRY010000002.1, forward strand.
AGTTTGGACCGATCAAATGACTCACGCTTTGCGCCAATTTGACAACCACACCCATCGTTGCCCATCTTGGGCCTTCTATATCATCCAAAAACATATAGTGACACATCAGTACCTGCACACCCAATTAGAAAAAAGCGACACCAGTAATTTTGATGACGCACCAACGCTTGTATCGCTGGTATCGACTGCTCTTCAAATACCGAGTCAACAGCTAACGCTGCACGTCCAAGTTCGTAGAATCGCGATGCCGCAGGTGAATGTGATTGTTGATCAAAGTCAAGTAGCGCGCCTATCGCGAGAATCATATACATGAGTGCTAGGTTGTGAGATCCAATATTCGGGAAAGCAGCATTTGCATCGTAAATCGGACGAAACACCGTCTCGTAGAATTCCGGCTTTGAGATAGGAGTATACCTACAAAGAATCATCAGTACACCGATGACAATGGATAAGAAGACTACACTTACATCCAAGCCGCATGTTGATAGTACAGCTCGCACAACCGCCGAGCCAATGAGACATCGGGTAAGAGACCGATTATGTTGTTTCGCACCGCATCCTTGTTCAATGAAGCTGGGGTGAACGGAAATGCGTAAGAAATCCACGGAACATCGGAAGGCATTGACGGATCGGAAGCCGGTGACTTTTCCTCTTCATCGGAACCTTGTTCATTCTTGGCACAAACTCAGTCACAGCAGAGAAACAAAGCAAAAATGAACCTACTCGCAGAAGGTACTTGAAAGTGAACATCTTTAGCCTTTTAACATCTCTAGATTGTTACGATTAGCTCACCCATGAATTGGCTGTTTGACCGAAGAACGTGGAACGGCCTCCATCGGATATCGAGCTATGAATGGTCGGTAATTGGGAAAAAACTAGTTGAGAGGGGTGACATACAGAGAACCCATTGCATCGATTGTATCATTTGCGTCGAGTTTCTTTTCCTTGATCTGTACAGCATCCATTCGTTCTCGTTCTAGCGGACGCTTGATTTGTAAAAGGTCGTCACTAAGTAAGGGATGCGGCTGCGGCGAGCTCATGCTATGGGAATGGGCAAGGGCGTCCTCTAGCTGTCTGACTCGCGTTGCGAGTTGGCTGATCTTGTCATGGAGGTCTTCGGTATTTGCGAGAACAAATCTTGAAGCAGAATCAGCGGCTAGCTGATCTACGGAATATCCGACACGCACCGGTTGCCCTTGCCAGTAGTGAGAGACCCTATAAGAGCATGATAAATACCAATCTCGGCAAGGTTCAAGCAGTATTACACACCATCTGGACATATCTGACCACAACCTGTTATCGTCGTTGGCGATACTGCCTCGTCTAGTCATAATACCAGCACACACCTTTCTTTACACAATTTCTGCGAAACGATCAGCATCTGCGTTGTTCTAAAGATGCCCAGCCCACTTACGAGCAAGGAAAGACGCGACTACATCTGCATATGAGGTATATATATATAAGTTCTGTCAACTCTCAGGCAAGGTTGAATACATACTTTAGTTTTAAGCTGATAAAATACAAGACGCGAATTAGATTCCGAAGTACAATTTGAAATTTCAAGCATACCGGCGACACTCTGCACATGAGAGAGCTGTTCCCCTGCGTTTTGTTCGTTGTACAAGAGGAGACACCGAGCGACTGTCGGCCATGAAAGAAGGAATGGAAGAATAGTAAGTTAACTGAGTAAGATCTAAATGGCCCACATTAAATACACGTGAGAGCTTGCGTGATCTTCAAAAATATAAGTTGAAAAATTTTTCTATTTTGTTCCCAAGTTTCAACCTCCATCTAAAGTGTGAGTTTCCCTCCTTTTCTTATTTAAGATGAGTTTTTTTAGATGACGAGTCTGAACCGGACGAGGACGTGTTATACGTTCTCTGAAGAACGAGACGAGACTTTTACAATTTATACCATTCATGCATTTCTGAAAATTTTCCTCATTCATTTTATCTTTAGCTATCCACTAATCTGATCTTTTTCTGATACATATAGTTCATTTAACCTGGAATGGCGCCACAAGACGACGAAGATTGGTCGGATTCAGATGAAGAGGTTGGTTCAGAGGCGGAGACTTCGGTACTGTTGGGCGTTCCAGATGGCTCCATCACGTCAGTCACTGAGCTGGCTGATGCAGCTGTTTCTCGAATAGGTGGTCATCCTGTACGAGCTGTCTTGTCTACGTATCGCGACAATAGATTTTTAACCTACTTAAGGCTTTTCTCCCTGCCAACGAACCTCCCATATCGTCGTCGCAATGCAAAATATGTTCTTTCCCCATGGAGCTTCTTGTCCAAATGTGGTGTCCATTTGAGAATAGTCCAATGGATCGCGCATTGTATGTTTGGGGTTGTGCAAATCCGGGTTGCCAGCGTAAAGATGGAAGGTTCGTCCAACCAAACACGCAGAGCTCTTAAACCTGTAACATTTTTGTAGTGTTCGCGCCTGGCGAGGTTTGCGATATAACGAAAAATACGCAGCTAAATTAGAGGTAAAGCTTTCCCATAAACGTCAGCAGGAGGAAGCAAGACAGCGTGCTGCTCAGCAAGCAGAACAAGCAAAACAGGCCTCGAAATCGAACCCGTTTTCTGTAAGTAAATAATGTTGGGATCCCTTTGGCGCCTGACCATTACGAAAGCTGAACCCTTCGCCGGCGACACATAACCCATTCGGTTTGGGAGCTCAGATATTTGGAGATGCGCCTCCTACTACCGGTACTGACGAAGCGCCGCCGAACCAAGGTTTGTGCTTAGACTCTGGTAACCAAGATGCCGATGATTCAGACACTGAATCCACAACATCAAACGAATCCCTTTTGACGGCAATGACAAAAACAACACTCGAAGAATCCCCATGGAAAGCTGCCCCAGCATATTCTCCACTCTACCTATCTACTGCATTGGAATACCTCCCTCCTCAACCAAAATCCAAAATTCCACCTGGCGCTCAGGTTGTTTCGGAACGAGGCGCAGACGAAGGTGGCAAGGATATCTCATGGGCTTTCGAGCCTTTTGAAAACTCCCTTGAGGTCGATCAAGTGTTTGAACGGTTTACTAAACGTGTCGGATACGAAGGGGAGCAATGCATTCGGTAGGGGATCCTGTTTGGGTTTTTTATCTCCTTTTGCTCAGTCATCTCACTACTAGCTATGAATTGAACGGAACACCTCTCCCTTTCGCATCTGACAAGATTTTTCAATCTTTATTCCCCATTCCCTCTACCGATCCTTTACCCATCACCAAACCCGACTTTAAAGTCGTTCTTCCTCAAAAACGGGTCTATGCTCCTGCCTCTGCTTTTGTTTCTTCGTGTCCTTCGTGTAATGGAAAGCGTGTTTTTGAATGTCAGTTGATGCCAAACTTGATTAATGTTCTCCGGGATGTTGAGAAGAATAGTGTGAAAAAGCTGTCAGATGAGGAGAGACGTGCAGCGATTCAGAAGGCGTTGAAAGGTGACCTGGAAAAGGGGATGGAATGGGGAACGTGCCTGATCTTTTCATGTGAAAATGACTGCCGAGTCGACTCGAGTGGAAAAGAGATCAAAGATGTATGGCGAGAAGAGGTCGCTCTTGTACAGTGGGATTTATCTTTGGCCTCGTAGACACCCTTCTCAACATAATCGTTGTAAATTGTCCTTATGCTGTAGCAAATTATAAGTGTTTGTAGATTACAAAAAGTCAGTATAGTAATGCATATTCCCTAAAGTCGAAAGCATAAGAAGCAAGGAAACTAGTCATACAGGTGGGTAGATAGTTATGATGGCGTACAATGACAAGGGGTATATGATGGATGATGCATGGAAAAGGCGATAAATGGATACAGCTCGAGCCTCAGAATAAACTGTTCAAAGTCACATAATCACGCAACCATCTGGCCCCTTGGTTCGATTGCTCAAAGATACCCTAGCAGCCTCATAGAAAACTTCAGTAACACCTCGATTGTGTTTTGAGCTGCATTCTAAAAAAAAGATGAATTTAGGTTTCGCTGAACTATTCGCGGTTTGTTACGCACCAAGATATCGTGAAGCTCGTATTCGTCTTGCTATAGCCAGTCCCTCCTCATACTGTACTGGATGTGTTCCATATCGTTGTAACCGCTCTTTTACTGCGTAATCATCACGGAGATCGCATTTTAAGGCTGCAGCATCCGGGAAAGAGTGAGAAAGCACACGGTAGACGGCAAAAATATCGTACCGACAAGGACTAGCTGTATAGATTGAATAAAACAGAGTTACATTCATCAACAGGATTCGAAAACACACCTTGACTCCTGGACAGTATTCCAAGATTTCATCAAGCCATTTGGTTTCTACATTTTCCAACGATACTGGATTATCCACCTATGGTATAGAGCCATTAGCAACGGGATGCAGAAACGATGAGGAACCACGCACTGAGAAACATATCATGACAACGTGTGTTTCTGCGTACGACAATGATCGTAACCGGTCAAACTCTTCCTGCCCTGTCGCACGCGAAAACAGATGGAGAACAATCAGAATTCGCGGTTCAGCCAAAGATAATTAGTTTTACAAAGGCCTTACCGGCGGTGTCCCATAGACTCAATTCTACTAGTTGATCATCAACATGCAAATCATGGACATAGTTTTCAAAAACTGTGGGTTCGCTGAGGTTTACTTATTGAGAAAACAGGAAGATTTTGGTTATAAGATGTGACACGAACTAGACCTGAGTGAAGAAACCTCTGGTAAAGACATTCAACAAAGAAGTTTTGCCTGAGCGTGGAAGCTTTTTGTAAGGTTAATTTGAAGCACGAGAGACGCAAATGAGCAAGTACCGCAGGCTCCGTCACCGCAGACTTCAGAGGTATTCGTTAAAGAGCTGAAGTTCAACAGTATTGCAATCTTACCGACGACTTTACGTTGGAGCTATGGATGATTTGTAAGAACAAAGGTAAGTGTTGTGACACGATTGACACGCACTGTTCTACGACCAAAAGAAGCACCCTTTGAGGACCCGCAGAGAGGCATTGGAAGACAGTAAGAGTAGTATGAACCACGTGGTGCTGAAAGAAATGTTGACAGGGGCTAAAGCGCTAACAGTCATAGTATTACAGTAGTAGTTATCAGTACAGACTATAACAAAAGCATTTGGCTCAAATGCTACAATCACGGTAAGAATACCTTTGGAGTAAGCCAGTGCTACAGTGAATACTATTCAAACTTCACCTTTATTAGCGTTGCTAAGTTATCCAAAGTTGAAACGCGTGACTTTTTCAAGCTTCAACCACCATGGACGTTACGAGTCCTCAATCCTTTCTGTTCGAAGCTCCTCCCAGCTCTGACATTGCCCCGATAAAGCCCGTCTCCGCTTCAGAAACGCAGAAAAGACCATTTTCCATTGATTTGAGTCTTGAGCTCGAAAGGCAGCTTGACATGGAATCTCTTCCTCCCACACCAGCTCATAATGCTACAATGCATAGCGCACCCATAATTTCACAGCTACGAGACACGTTGGACCCAGACGTTCTTGCGCATATCATCTCTCAACTACGACGTTCACTTGCAGATATGACCAAGGAAAAGGAAGACCTTGTGAATCTGTTATCCACTGCGCATACACGAGAGGCTGAGCTAGAGGATGCTTTGCAGCACATTACCGACAAGGCGACTACTATGGAGGACGAACTAAGAGAAGCTCGGCGCCGGAACCAGGACGATCAGGAAGCCATTTCTCTATTGAGGACAAAGGTTGAAGAGTCTAGGTAAGAGGCTCATCATTTTTCCCCTCAATCGCTAATTGTAAAATCGTCCCAGACGAGGTCTTATGCGCTTGCAAACCGAGAATCGTCGGCAGAGTGCTGTTATTACACCTCTTGACTTGTCTCGTGCAACTCTCAGCCCTCCATCAAAGCGTGCATCCTTTACTCCTCTTACAGGTTCGTTCGCTGGCAGACCTACGGGACACAGACGTATTTCTTCTGTATCTGACTCTGGTCTTCAAGCTCTCAGTCTCAATCTGGGTACTTCCCCAGATCCACATTCTCAATTCCTCACGATGCCCAACGATAACACGAACGCGAACCCTTCACCCATATCCTCGCGACGAATGTCTGGGCTCTTTAGTGGCCGCTCGAGTGGCATGTCTCCGCCCCAAGCCAATGATGTCTTTAGCGAAAGCGCCGAACTTCAGGCTCTCCGGAAGGAAATTACTTCCCTCAGGTCGGATCTAGAGGAGACGAGACACGAATTGTCGGAAGCAGTCGAGGCGCGAGAAGCATCTGAGACTTGTGTTACAGCCCTGAGGGCCTTTATCGAGGAAAACAATGTTGGGACGAACAGCGGGTCTGACGCTGCCTCCATAAAGCTCCCACCTTTACCTGCTTCCACCACTGGCAACGAACCGGAAACTCCATCCTCAAAGGCTGGTTGGGGTTTCAAATTATGGAATGCCAAACCTACCAATGGACCACTACCTGCTTCAGTCGACTCTCCTGCTATCGCAGCCCAAACTCCAGCACAGATCACGAAAAAGATCGGCGGGTTCTTCAGCAGACAATCCAGTATCTCTTCCGTCATCACTCCCGTTGTTCCCACTGCTCTCCAAAACGCTCATCGCGAATCGATGTACAGCTATGAATCGCGTTCAGACACGTCATCCGTCCCAGAGCCACTTAGCCCTGCCTCGGATGTCGATGATAATGTTGTGGTTCGAGAAAGCAGTTCACGCTCAACCCCGCACGATCTGGCGCCCGTGGATCTAGGAGACCAGAAGGTTGCAGAGGTTAATGTTTAACGCTTAAATCGACTCTATTCCTATGATGAACGATGATGATAGGCATTGTATCCACTAGAATTGTCACTGCTGTTTTCACTTTCGTTCGGATTTACGACACTCACGGAGGTTACTGATACAAGCCATGGATGGATTTCCTCATTTTACATACACTCTAATGATAATGACATTTATTTTATACGCTGATTTCTATCGTGAGATGCCAATACTCGACTGGGGCCTTACGGAAATCTACACTGGTTGGATCTCGCTCAAGTTAATTCAAGCCTAGCTTCCAAAGCCGAGTCCGACGGCCTTCTTAGGCTCAAAGTCGATCCTTCGTTAGAATTATCGGAATTATTGTACGGCAAGTCTAACGTATAACGTTTAAACTGGGGTACAAGAGAACTCACGTTGGCTGATGACGGTTATGAGAACGGAGTCAAGGCTGGATAGAACCAAAATGAAGCCGGTTAGAACCAAAGTTCGAATTTCTCCAATGGTGCGGTGGCTTTTACGTATTCTGGATTGAAATCTCTCTCTCTCTCTGTTACCGGGTCCCATTCAGCACTGGTAGATGTCCTGAACCAGATTGGAATATGCCGTGTTTGTTTACTGCCTTTTGTAAAAGAATTTTTATCACCAGACTTGAAGAGAAAAAACTTCCAAACTTACGTGGGTCTACGTGGGTATGGTTGTTTTTGGCAACTTGAACTTGCGTTACTAGACTTGGACGTGGAATTAAAGGTATTTCTCGCCCGAGGACCCTTTGCAGCCTGATTCTTTTGAAAATAATAGCCTTCGGAGCTTAGATATTTTCCGGTACAGGCCAAGTCTACTGAAAGCGCTGCAAGTGAACATATCATGTTTGAACAATATTAATGCTATAAGACGCTTTGTCCGGCTGGATCAGTGGCTATCAGTGGCTACGGAGCCGGAGAATTGAAATGCTCAGTAACCATGTTTTGACCTTGAACTATGTATCTTGGCTTTTGGATTTAGCTCTATGTCCTTTCAGAGGATACAGCAACCAATAAATTCAGTGGTGGTGATTTAGAAGGATAGACAGCCAATCTTCCACGAAACCCCCGGAAACTAATCATGCAGAACTTGTAAGTTGACATCGCTTTCCTTCGTTCCGGTGCATGTTTTATGAGCATTCTGGGCCCGGGCAGTCCCGAAGAACAAGGCCTACACTCGTTGGTTTAGACAAGTAGGAGCGAAATCAAAGAAACAGCCACCAGTATTCATAACTCGCTCCGACTGCTCCGACGCATTTGGTGGCTTTACCTCTGTTCTAATACTATTCTCGGCTCCACGCAAAAACGAGGTGATTCTGGTCCAAAAATACAGCAGATATCGTCTAACGAGTAATTTACAGTCATACCAAAGGGAAACCCAGAAACAGTTTCATTATTACTACATCTATCAAACGAACAAGAAAGGCAAGTGGATCGGGCTCAATAAACTTGTTGGTGTACCGCGGGGCAGAAATACCACGCGGCAATCACCGCCGTAGAATTTCGAAGTTCTCGATTCTCTGTTCTTCTCATCCCTACCACCACCATGTCCTCAGCCCATGCCCCGAAACGCCCCGACGAGACTGTACAACGAAAACGACGAAAGGGTGCTACGAGGCTGTCTTGTGCAGAATGCAGAAGGTATGTCTGGATATCTGGTACTTATCGTGTTTGCAATCCTGATCTTTCTTGTAGATTGAAGTTGAGATGCGACCGGGCTATTCCTTGCAGTTCTTGTGTGAAGCGCGGGTGAGTTGCTCTTTGACTGTTTACATCGTTCAAATGTCAAACAATGTCACAGAACCGCTGCCATTTGTCCAGACGTGAGTTCTTTTTCGCTCGAGTTTGACTTTGAGTCACGGACGAGCCAATTAGGGTTCTTTGACCACTGGTCAAGGGAACCGGTACGTTATAAACGCATCGCACTGACTCTGGCAGACGTTTACACCAACTTTGGTAGATTCGTGCTTGCATCTACTCAAGAGTTACACGAAAAGATACACGAGTTGGCCACCCGTGTTCGGGAACTTGAAGACGCTTTACGCTCTGACCACAGCCGATTAACTCCTGAACAGCATCCTTTATTGTCCGAAGACCTATTGAAAATCAAAGCGCCTCTGCAACGGGAAGCACCCGCAACAAGAGCCCAACCCAACGGCGCTTCGAAGGAAGACGAACCGAACCCAGATGTTGTAGATGCCTTTGGATCTTTGTCGATCAGTCTCTCCGGAAAGGCCAAGTTTTTTGGTCAGACCGCAAACTCTTGGGTGGGCTTTTTCGTTTTGGCCTTCGCATGTCCTCTAAACTCAGGATCTAAACTTCTTCGCAGTACTTTCTTCAGGTCAGTGATATCAACTCAACTGATCCTCAGCTGGTCTGATGGAAGACGCCTCTAGAACGAAACAGCAGAAGATGACACTCCCGATTCTTCGCAGTCCAATATGCGCAATTTGCAAGCATACTTGACACCAGAAATATTAGCTCGCGCATCCACACTAACGATGACACCTACACCTCCCGAGATATTACAGCCAATCAATCTCCAGACTCTTTTTTGGTACCTTCCCTCCTCTGAAAAAGCCATTCAACTTCGTAACATCTACTACAGACAGGCAGCCTGGATGTACGTACTTTTTTGTGTCTTTTGATACTCTCCATAACGACCTCACCAGGTATAATCCCGTCTCCTTGGATATGTTCAACCATGAAGTCTGGAGTCAGTTTTACGATCCGAATGCTGGCCCTCCTGCGGATGACCCGTTGCTATCACACAGGCTTTCTGTGATGTTCATGATACTAGCCATCGGCTCTCTCGTCGATACCTCTCTTCCTCCGTATAATGTCGATGCCGAGAAATATCATCAACTAGCCAAAGCCGCCCTTTTTCAAGATTCGTTCCTTGACGCCCCCACCATCAACGCTGTTCAAGCCTTGGTCAGTCGTCAGTTCAGTTCAGTTAATCTATCATCTTAATCATTTACGACAGTTTCTGATGACCTACTATCTTTTCTTGTCTGACCGCCATGGCTCCAGTACTGGGACGAGGTGGGCCATCATGGGTTTAGCCGTCAGGCTGTCACAAACTGTAAGCTTCATTCCCCTTCTCCCAATGACACCATGTCAATAATATCTCTTAGATTGGTTTGCGTGAGTTTAGCGTCCATTTCGGCGTTAATATCGAAGGGGACTGATTTTGGACAGATCGCGATAGTGGACGTTGGAAAGGCGTCGAAATGGACGAGGCCCAACGTCGACGACAGCTCTTTTGGGAGGTCTTCACCTACGATTCTTGGCAATGTTTTACTTTCGCCCGCCCACCCTCCTTTGCTCTTCCCCACATAGATTGCAAGATGCCCTATTCAAACATGGATCCGGGAGAAGATCAAATATGTACGTCGTGTGTACTTAGGTTTCCTCGTGGCCCGCTAGATGCTAATCTTGTGCATCTAGTTCATGCATGGAAGCATCGTTTCGTGAGTGAATGTATGAACCTTCTGCAAGACCAGGCATTTGGTGCGAAGACCCCTACGTACACAACGGTTCTTCAGCTCGACCGAAAGCTACGAGCATTCCCAGTGCCTTCCATCCTTCAAGTCGCAGGATTTGGTAGTTCAGAGCCGATGCCCCCAGGTTTCCAAGACTCAACCATGCTAACACTTCAGCGCCACATCGTCCTTGCCATCCGAGAAATGAGCGAGTGATCTTTCTGTTTTCGATCAAGTTCAGGTACTGATTATGCTCTATAGATCTCCTTTACCTCCATCGAAGCTTCTTCGCCAGAGCGCTGACTGACCATCCCAAAGACCCTCTTGGGAGCCCGTATGGGACATCTGTGATTGCGGCATATCGAAGCGCAGGGTCATTAGTCGCATTAATGCGGAACCTGCATAGCCAACTAAAAGATCTGAGCGAGCGAATCTGGTTCTTGTGGACCCATATGTTCTCATGCGCAGTATGTTGAACTCTATACCTACCACCTCTTTCATTCACAATACGTTTTTAGATTATCCTTGGCTCTATCGTCACCCGCTGCCCATCCATGAGCTTAGCACCATCAGCACTCTTGCAGCTTGATTCGGCTTGCGAGTTGTTTTCGAAGGCTGCGAGCGGCTTTAAAGCAAATAAGGTCCTAGTGAGTCGGAATCCCTTGGCCTTAAAAATGTCGATTCCAATAACATATCCGTGTAGAATATCATGGTTGATCTTCAAAACCGTGCCCATGATTCATTGAATGAGTTCCGCAAAGGAAGTAGATCGCCTCCCGGGCGGCTTGGGATGGAACCTCTCACTCCCGTCAACGATAACGATGAACTAGCCATACTAGGAGGGAAGACTAGACTGGTGAAAAAGGAACCTGGCTCCCCTCAGCTGTTCGACCAATCTCCTAACTCTCATAATCCCGTTGTTCCTCTCCCTCTATCACCTAGCGCTGGGGCACATGTTGATTCAAACTTAGTGGAGTATTTGAACTCGTTCCAGCAACCAGCTTCTGCATCTGCTAGTGGTACTCCCTACTCCGACGTAGACATATCACCCGTGTCTATGTATGACCTTACATCCTTACCTGTATCAGCGAACGGCTACCATTCCGAACCCAACAATTATCAATCAATGTCTTCTCCGTCCCATTCCATGATGCCCTCTATGGACCAATCCTTCCCAACACAACAGCAGCATTCTCATCACACATCTTCGATGAACGGTTCGGCACCATCGTCGTTCCCTCAATACTTCCCCGTATTCGATTACGGTCCTTCCTCAACCTCCACTAATGCTTACGCCCCTATGCTAGCCTCTAGCCCTGGTCCTCTGAGACGGTCCGGCTCAGGTTCTCCGGAGCAAAATTTAATGCACACGGCTTGGCACGAATTTGTTAATTCTAGTGGTTATGCTTCAGGGAATTAGGGACTCATTTCATTTTGTGTATTTCTGTTGACTGTCCACCAGTCTTTTCTTGTCACGTTGATCTTTATTCTTGACTACATAATAACTATAATAGTTATGCCATATGTATCGATCCATCTCGGAGTATTGTATTATACAGTTACAATTCGATGGAGACAGATGGCCGGATTGTTCAATTCAGCGCAAGAAGCTGTAGGAAGGTCGATGGCCCTGGAGGAACGCGAAGTCTCGTATATTTGGTCATCAGGCATGCAGCTGCAGCTTGTTTAACCGTCGTGATCCCTAGCTATTATATCGGCGACATAGAGAAGTCATGGGCATTCATAGTACGCAGATTGAGCCATGGACTCAGTCCACATTATCGCAATTATCGCAATTATCAATGATCTCTTGAACAGCTTCCGAATGGGCCTCCAGATATCGACTGGTCCTGAAAGAACCGCACTCGTCAAACAGATTTAGCCCTCGCTAATGCCATGATATCCAGAATATGATACAATGGAGGCTAGAAGATAAGGCAGACAGTCCTGAGTGTTCCACTCAGCTTGCGTTCCTTGAACCTAATGTGAACAATTTTGAGAACCAATGAACAAGTACTCCTTTGTGAATCTTTTTCGGAAGGCAGTGACCGGCATGAACAGCCTTAGCAGCAAACGTCTTAGCGGCAAACTTTCTGTGATATGAACTCTGGCGTTTGGGTGGGCTTCTGAAGTTGTAAGCCAGGGACTGGTCTCAAAGCCCAAGGCATTTGAATGCATCGCGTGTTTAGCATCAGAAAGTTCCTCCCGATTTTGACTGGAATGGTAGTATCTTGTTACTAACAAATTGTGTCACTCGAAGAATACCAGCAACATGACAAAATTTCATTTCTCTCGCCATGCCATTCATTTCTGGAATGATTTGACAAGAAAATCTACAGGATATCAGTACGTACTGCGAACGGGATCAGAGGTCGGCTTCCTCGTCATCACTGTCCGAAGAAAGCGGCGACATGTCTGTATCACTATCTGGGAAATGGAGTTCAGGAAATTTCTTTATCAAACGCTTCTTGTACTTCTTCGCACTTCTCCTTGACTTCCTTTCTTCGACGGGATCCCAGATTCTCCCATTGAAAGACACCTCACCGGTGACTTCAAACAGTTGAGTATTTTGTGAAGAAGAATGTAAAGTTTCTTCTTCGATCGCGAGAACTCCCAATGGTTGTCCAGTGGGCTTGAACCCCGTATCCAAATCTCGAAATGTTGTTAGATAGGCGATTAACTGACTGTAAAGTCGTTCAAATTCCTGGGATATGGCTGATTGCCCAGGACTTCGTAACAACACCACATTAAGAGATTCTACGAGTATAAGTTTGGAGAGAGGGAAAGATCCAAAACCATACGAACGCCGCTGTCGTTTGCGGCGGCGGCCATGAGGAAATACTCTGGGAGCTCGTTCCATGGCATCAATGACACCGTGTAGAAGAGCGAGCATTCCGTTGTTGACTCCGATACGAATGGTTAATCTAGGAGGGAGGAGTCTAATTAGAGTTCTCCATGTTTCCCAAGAAAATTGCTGATGGCTAGAATCAACGTCAGATTTAGTGTTATCATTCGTGACTGGCCCAGCATTAAAAAGCTCCAGGTTGTCCAAAGGAAAGGCGTTGATAATCTTTGCTAGCATTTGACGACATTGGTGCTGTGTACTGGGGTAAAAGAGGACCTGAGCGGCCACAGATCCAACGTGCCCACCAAGGATTGCATTTGGGCAAGTACTGTTATACGAAACAGAAAATGCCAAGTAGTATCCACACTCTATCAATGCTGAGCGTAATACCCATGCATCTTTATGTCGAAGTTTTCGTCGAATGGGTATTAAGAGGGATTTAATGTCGTCCAGGTAGGAAGATTCAACGTTCAGGCTAGGAATGGCAACAAATACAGTCGATGCATTAGGCGGGATTATAAGGAATTGTAGAATCGTGATGATGAGTTGGATATCCATATGCAAATCAAGGAGCTGAAGTGCTGGAAGCGATATTTGAGGGAGCTGCTCTAAGGAGCGATCCTTGGCGGAGTGGGGCTCGATGAAGTATCGAACTTTGAGGGTTTGAAGCCCTGGAGAGCGCTCTACGATATGATAGAAGTCCTCAACTGAGAAAAGAACACCTAGGCTTTGCCAATCTATATCCAGTTCAAGCCGAGTCAAACTGGCGAGAAACCCCAGCTGCAGCTTATTCGCAAAAGAAACATTGTGCAGGCGAACTTGACGAAGGCATGGTGCACCCCCTTCAACTATAAAAGAAGGAACATGCCAGAGAATCGGAGGCTCATCTCCAATAGGGTAGTAGAGGTCGATATGAAGAGTTTGCAACATTGGCATGTACTTCACATCGTCGAAGAAATGTGCAAAATCTTGATAACTTCCGTCAAGTTCCAATATCCGTATGCGATGTGAGTTTCGAGTAAACATAGAAGGATGATAACCATGGTTGTATTTGTAGGAAAGTGGGCATCCTTTCGACCGCTTCTCCCAAATAGGCATACTGTTATGGTCTGAGATCCAGGACCAAAGTCGTCCGTTATTAATGGCGATTCTATTCCATCGACGACAGACAAGAATGAGCTGAGTCCACTTGGACGACCAAGGATCCTGCATCATTACATGGTAGAAGATGTCGGCGAGGAGCTCATCAGGAAGAAAAGAAATTGAAGCAACGGCATTCCGATACGATTTCAGGTTTGCGAGGATATCGATCCCGGAGTCAATAGCTTCGCGTATGCTATCTCTTTCACTGTGAGGAAATTGTGAGACAGACGGCGGACAAGTTTCAAGTTACACACCTGATGCTAGCGAGCTGAAGACGAGGCATGGATTCCATGACCGTTGACTTGCGTAGAAGCTCTGCAAGATGGATGAGTTCACCAGGCAAGTCAGACATGGTTGCTGTGGTTCAAGCAGGGTTCATGCAAGGCAGTACAACTTTTTACTTAAGAATTGCTGTACAGGATTTTCAAGTTGGACAGCCGATCCGACTCGGGTCAATCTCACCGCCATTGCGTACTGAGGAACATCAGTCTGAGATATTGACTGAGATCAGGATAGGTCACTAAAGATTAACTTGATTTCCATCATGATACTAGCTACGAATGCCAACATACGAGTTGTTTGGCTTCCTTACCACTTGAGGAAGATTGACTGAGCAAGTCATTGTGAGTTAGATAGAAAGAGCGACCCGGAACGCAGCGCTTAATTTTAAGCGCTGCCTAAGGCGCGCTTTTTCTAGAACGGCTAATGCTTCGGAATTGACGCGGTACAACTACTCGACACAGCGTCAAAGCTTGGCTTTTCCAGTAAGGCAAGATTCAGAACGTCTTCATGCACGCCTTACATCAAGAAATCCTAGCTCCTTCTGGTGTCGAATTCGCTGCCTGGCTCAAACTCGCAACTGGTGAAGGACCTGAAGGAGAAAGTGTTCTGTCTAATGTCGTTGTGGCGAGGTCGAATCTGCTAAGAGTGTTTGAGCTAAGGAAAATAACGACGGATAATGAACATTACAAGTTTTATCACATCCGGACTCACCGGTTACACGGTATCGTTACAGGTTTAGAGGGTGTCAGAGTGTTGGGCAGTTTAGACGATGGTAGAGACAGACTGTTGGTAGCATTCAAAGATGCCAAGGTGTGTACAGAGTACATACTTGGAATAAACTTTTATTGTTTTGTTCAGATTGCCCTCCTCGAATGGTCACCAGCTCAGCACGATCTCATTACTGTTTCCATACACACGTATGAACGCGCTCCTCAATGCCTCGATATAAAACCTTCTTTTAGGTCTCTACTTCGTGTTGATCCAGTTTCACGCTGTGCAGCTCTCTTATTGCCCCAGGATGCATTAGCAATACTTCCTTTTCACTCAAGTGAAGATCATAACGAAATGGATGTTGACCTTGTCGAACGCGAAAACATGCCCTATTTCCCCTCGTTCATCCTCGAGTTGCCCCAATCCGTATCTCCCGCCATTCATAATATCATTGATTTTGTTTTTTTGCCTGGATTTAACAACCCTACAGTTGCTTTGCTGTACAATGACCGCCCGACATGGACAGGCAGATTGAAAGAAGCGAAAGACACATGCGGAACCGTCATTTTCTCCATGTCCAATTTTTCTTCCTCCTGGGGTTCGGAAGCGACTTTTAGTGTTATTACCTCAATCAATAACCTCCCATACGATGCTTTTGCTGTTGTTCCCTGTCCTGCGGCTGTCGGTGGTCTCATCGTTCTAACACCCAATGCAATTATTTATCTCGAAGCGACAAAGAAGTTGGTTCTGCCCGTGAATGGATGGGTAGCGAGAGTTTCGGATGTGACCCTGCTGCCTTTGGTCCCGATTGATTTGGATTTACAGTTGGAGGGATCTCGAGCAACGTTCATCGCTGATACAACGCTCTTGCTTATCCTCGTGAACGGAGACATGTACTCTGTAAACCTCGTTGTTGACGGTAAAGCCGTGTCGGGAATGTCCATTTCGCCAAAACTGTTGGCACGGACAACTATTCCTAGTCTGGTGATGGCGGTTAGTATCACTGAACAAGAAAAATCGATGGTTTTTGTTGCAAGTACGCAAGGACCCTCGACGTTACTGAGGACGAGCATGGTTGAAGAGTCTGATGCAAATGGGAAGTCAGACGAAAAGATGGATGAAAGCAATACTGCTACAGTAGAAGTGGGTGAGGGCGTGGATGCGGAAATGTATGATGACGATGCAGGTGAGCTGTTACTTTTAACGTATGATATACTAATAGTCAACTTCCTGCAGACATATATGGTCCTTCTCAGAGCTCAGGCGCCACCGCTAAAGTCTCTACAGCGCAAGAACTTCATAAGCCGAATCTTCTCCGCATTCGATCCCGCATGACGTTCCAGTTTATCCTCGCAGACTACCTTCCTTCGTACGGCGGGATCAACGATATGGTATTCGGTATGACGCAGCTGGCAGATAAACCGACGCCGGTGTTGATTGCTGCGACATCTACTTCAGCGTTCTCGAGCACGAGCACGAAAGTAGCGGAGATGGAAGAAGACGGGTTGACAGAACCGGGGTCGGGATTAGGTGGATTTACGTTGTTTCAACGAGACCTTCCAGTTAAAATGAAAAGGCGAATGCACGTCCTTGGTGGGTCCAAGGGGTGTGGAGTTTCATCGTTCGTAAGGGAGAAGTGAGGAAGGGGGATAAGAAGTTGACTGGTGACAAAGAGGGAGGTGAAGGGTGGAAAGAGATCCGAATGATCATTAGCACTGATGCAAATCCAAACCCGGGATTTAGTAGAGCAAGTCGTCTTTGTTCTCCATGAGTTATCCAACTCACTCGTTGCCCTCTTAGATGACGGCCGTCCCACCCTCAACGACCAAGACAAAAACAAATGTGGCATCTTCGATACCGTCCATAGCAAATATCTCCAACAGCGATATTATATCTCGCATCCAAGGCACTACTATTGGTGCTGGACCAATATTCGGCGGTATAGCAGTGCTACAAGTTATGAGTGGAGCGATTAGGGTGCTGGAGATTGGTGATTTTTTTTTCTTTCGAATTTCCTTTGGCTCGTTTCTTTCAACGACTTTCCGCTCAATATAACATTTTCTAGATGGCACTGAACGTCAGTTAATCAAAGATGTCGAGTCCTCCTCCTCGTCCTCTACTGTTACCGCTACCACTGGGACCGGTGCTCTCAGTACACCATCTACTTCCTCAGTACCCGTGGCTCCGAGAACAATGCCTTCTAACGCCCGAGCGCGTATCCGTCACTGCTCAATTTCCGATCCATATGTGATGATACTGAGAGAAGATGGTACGATGGGATTATTTATTGGGGAGGCGGCGAAGGGTAAGGTGAGGAGGAAGGATATGAGTATGTTGGGTGGAAAGGTTAGTTCCTTTCTTTCATGTTTGTTCTAGCTCGTGCTTCGATACCGAATGAAAGATCCTGACTTATGTTTATTTTTTCTAGACCTCAAAGTATGTTACTGGCTGTTTCTTCGTGGACCAAACGGGAGTACTCGAGAGGAACCTCTTATCGTCAGCTGTTGACGTGGGAAAACGAACGGAAAAGGACAACCAGTGGTTGTTACTGGTGAGGCCCCAGGGGATCATGGAGGTCTGTGTTTCTGTGCTATTCTTGCTCCTTCTATATACATGTAAACATCACGTCTCTTTCCTTCTCCTTCCCTTCTTTTTTCTCTTCGGTTAGTAACACAACCTCTGACCTCAACTAGATCTGGACCCTGCCCAAAATGGTACTGGCATTCTCGGTTTCAATGCCTCTGCTGACCTTGGAAAATGTTTTGCTGGATTCGGGTGAGGGGGTTGCTTCGTCTGTTTCGGGCTCTGCTCTGTCGTCGGTAACTGCAGCAGCTGTAGGTCCTACTGGGAACCTAGGAGTCACGGGTCCCGCACCGGAAGCTCAATCAGCCGACGCAACGATGCGGTCGGTGGAGGAGACGGAGGAGCAGGTGAAAGAAGGAGATGAATCACATATCAGACCTGGGATTGGCGGAGGTATTATTGACGAGATAGAACAAGTGATGGTCGCTCCACTAGGAGAAAGCAGACCTGAGCTACATCTGTTTGTAAGTTAACCTCCTACCAAAGCAATGGTCGATCTGAACTGACAGCCTATTAGGTCCTCCTTCGCTCCGGTCAGCTAGCAGTCTACAAAATCATTCCCGCCGCTGCTCCAACTTCGAACCCACAGCCTACCACTGCGGACTCGACTACGTCACCCACCTCACAAACTCCGTCAACAAGTTTGAATTCGCAAAGGGCCCACCTCTGCGTTGCTTTCGTCAAAGTGTTGACAAAGACGTTTGAGTTGAGCGGTGCTGGTCTGAGTGCTGGTACTTCCGGCGGTGGCGTAGGTAGTAACGGTATTCCGCTGGTACAGTGGATCAGAAGAAGATATCGAGGATGTTTGTACCCTTCAGGACAGCCCCAGGCGTGATGGGAACAACGGCAGCATATTCGGGCGTCTTTTTCATCGGCGAGAATCCTCTTGGATTCTTTGTACCGATCACGGAGGGGTGCATTTATACCCTTCTGGATATTCGGTGGTTCATGCGTTTACTCCGGTGTGTTCTGGCTCCAGTACTGGAGAAAGCTGGGGTGGTGGATGTGATGAATTTTTACTTTATAGTGACGAAGTAAGTTCACTATTTCTTCTCTGTTAACATCTCCTACTCTCCACCTCTGATCCATTTTGCTTGTACTGCACCTACTGACCTTGCATCCACTCTACCCAGGGCCCTTCCCTCCTTTCTTGGATCCCTGGTTTTGAGCTAGACTACCCTCTTCCCATGCGTTCGATCCCTCTCGGACGGCCGTACTCTAACGTCGTATTCGACCCATCAACATCGCTAGTTGTTGCAGCAGCGGTGATGGAAGCTCGATTTGCGAGCTTTGATGAGGAAGGGGGTATGATTTGGGAAAAGGACGCACCAAACATCGCAGACCCAACAACGGAATGTTCAACTCTAGAGCTAATCTCACCAGATTTATGGGTTTCAATGGATGGGTGAGTGCCTAGACAAACTTGATTTCGCGAGCTTATGTCAACCAGGTACGAATTCGCCACCAATGAAGTCGTTAATGCGGTCGCCTGTGTTTCTCTCGAGACCGCCAGTACCGATACAGGATCCAAGGAGTTTATCGTAGTTGGAACGACGATTAATCGCGGAGAGGATTTAGCTGCGAAGGGCGCTGTAAGATTCGTCTCTCTCCTCGCTTTTTTTCTTTGGTCTAAACGCTTTATTGCAGACATATATTTTCGAAATAGTTGAGGTCGTTCCTGACCCGACCCTCGCTCCCAAGCGGTGGTACAAACTCCGACTAAGATGCCGAGACGACGCCAAAGGGCCGGTGACGGCGCTCTGTGCGTTAAATGGATATCTCGTATCTTCGATGGGCCAGAAGGTATGTATATTAACCCCATCACCAACATTAAAGCTATTATTTATCCTGCTATAGATATTCGTCCGTGCGTTTGACTCTGACGAACGCTTGGTGGGGGTAGCGTTCATGGATGTCGGGGTGTATGTCACTTCACTCCGGACAATTAAAAACTTGCTGCTGATAGGTGATGCGGTGAAGAGCGTTTCATTTGTCGCATTTCAAGTACGTTTTGTTCTCAGCTGCGCTCCTGCTCTTCTTCCTGCTGATCCGTATAATCTCAACCAGGAAGACCCCTATAAACTCGTACTCCTTGCCAAAGACCCGCGCCACCTCTGTGTAACCACTGCCGACTTTTTCTTTGCCGATAATGAGATGGCAATATTTACCCATGACGAGGACGGGATTATGAGATTGTATGATTACAACCCGCATGGTGCTTTTGAACAAAAATACTCTTCTTTGTGTTTTGTGGGCTAACAGTAATCGTTAACAGACCCTGATTCTGGAGATGGCCGATACCTTCTCCTACGTTCCGAATTCAACACTCAAAACGAGTACCGCACCACTGCTCTCATCGCTAGGCGAACAAGTCCTGACGATGTCATTCCGCAAGCCAAACTGTTATGTGGTGAGTGTTACGGTTTTTGCACTGGAAGTGACTGGCACTCACTTAAGTGTTGTGTAATAGGTGCTGCGAATGGATCAATCGCCGCTATCACACCAGTAGATGAAACCGTAGCGAAGAGCTTACAGTTACTTCAAGGGCAGTTGACAAGGAATATTCAACACGTTGCGGGACTAAATCCCCGAGCATTACGGTGAGCATTGCTAGTTGGGTAGTGATAAGAATTTTGCTAAAAGTCTCACCAACTCAGTATCGTCCGAAACGACTATGTTTCCAAACCCCTTTCGAAAGGCATTCTGGATGGCAGTCTTCTAGTACATTTTGGAAACTCGTCTACAACCAGGCAGACAGAGATGACGAAGCAGATTGGGACAGAAGTTGAAATTGTGAGACGACACTGGATGACATTGGATGGGCCATGGTGATAAAAATCCTGCTTCTTGTATATAATCTAGGCCTGTACCATTTATATGCTGGAAGTTCGATCTTGAACCAGATTCAACGATCATTTAGACCTATTTACATAGTTCTTTCATTCGAAAGAAAGCGGACGCCGCAAAACTAATTTGTACTGCAGCTACTTACTTCCCCAAAATCTTTATTCTTGTCCTTATTATCCAGGCTCATCCTGCTACATACCTTCTACTCTGAACAATCTAATGATTAAGCTTCCCATTAAGTTTCAGTTACACAACAGATATACTGAACAATATCGGGTTCACATAGCCAGATATGCACCTGACCATAAAACGACCAAGTAGACCCGAGGGCCGTAAGAAAAGAACCCGGTAAATGATAAAACCCAGTGAAAAGCCGCACCGGCCTCAGCTGACATGTGCCGGCATGTGCTGGCAATATCTGGGATGAGCTGGGATTATCCGACTTGTGGATAATCCCAGAATTTGGCCGTTTCCTATGTTGTCGTCCGGGCAGGTCTGGGCAGGTCTGGCATATCTGACCAAAAGCAACACCATAAATGAAAATTCAGTTTCCTATTCAATTAAGTTTCTCTGGGATCCTCTGGGATCATCTGGGCTTAGCTGCATATGTGCCTATTACTGAAATTGTGATTGGATGCCTATCTGGGATGGTCTGGGATGGTCTGAGTTAAATGTATTGGATTATCACTACTTGATACAACATAAATACGATATACAAACTACATACAAACTACATCGTACATATACTGCGACATTGAACTGATGACCGAGAAACATGCAGCGTGAGATATTGAGAAGCGCACAATAGCTGAAAAGATTTTTCAGTTAATTAGCTCAAAAGAAAAGGTTGAGATAGCTCACCTTTGATGTACAGGAATTAATGAAAAGAGTCGAGTGCGGCATACTGGCATACCGGCATGCTACGAGATCAACAGAGCTAATAAAAAACATAGCTCAATAAATTGTTCAAGAAAAGGTGAAGGTATCTCACCTTGGGAAAGGCCCAGCTCAACGAGTTCATTCTCAAGTCTCTAATCTGAGGTGGGCTGAGGAGTAATTGAAGCTTTGAAGAACAAATGTCGAGAATAGATAAAGCATTGAGATGACAGTAGTAGTAGTAGTAGTAAACAGGAAGAGAACAAAAGAACGACAAAAGAAAAATTTCGAAATGTCGAAACTTGTAATCACATGTTAAGCCGCACGGCGGCATTCATAGTTCCTTCAATTTTCATGAAGTCGAAAAGTTGGAAGTACGAGCGCCAAACACACAGCAGATTAACTAAGTCGCATTGAGCAGCATTGAGCGCTAACATGTGATTACAAGTTTCGACATTTCGAAATTTTTCTTTTGTCGTTCTTTTGTTCTCTTCCTGTTTACTACTACTACTACTACTGTCATCTCAATGCTTTATCTATTCTCGACATTTGTTCTTCAAAGCTTCAATTACTCCTCAGCCCACCTCAGATTAGAGACTTGAGAATGAACTCGTTGAGCTGGGCCTTTCCCAAGGTGAGATACCTTCACCTTTTCTTGAACAATTTATTGAGCTATGTTTTTTATTAGCTCTGTTGATCTCGTAGCATGCCGGTATGCCAGTATGCCGCACTCGACTCTTTTCATTAATTCCTGTACATCAAAGGTGAGCTATCTCAACCTTTTCTTTTGAGCTAATTAACTGAAAAATCTTTTCAGCTATTGTGCGCTTCTCAATATCTCACGCTGCATGTTTCTCGGTCATCAGTTCAATGTCGCAGTATATGTACGATGTAGTTTGTATGTAGTTTGTATATCGTATTTATGTTGTATCAAGTAGTGATAATCCAATACATTTAACTCAGACCATCCCAGACCATCCCAGATAGGCATCCAATCACAATTTCAGTAATAGGCACATATGCAGCTAAGCCCAGATGATCCCAGAGGATCCCAGAGAAACTTAATTGAATAGGAAACTGAATTTTCATTTATGGTGTTGCTTTTGGTCAGATATGCCCAGACCTGCCCAGACCTGCCCGGACGACAACATAGGAAACGGCCAAATTCTGGGATTATCCACAAGTCGGATAATCCCAGCTCATCCCAGATATTGCCAGCACATGCCGGCACATGTCAGCTGAGGCCGGTGCGGCTTTTCACTGGGATTGAGCTCGAACTTGGAGACTGTTTTGAGTGAATTTCACCCCAATAGATTTTGGAATGCCATGAAATAAATTGAAATAAATGGTGCCCCTCATTTGCCCAGCTGTACCCGGACAGACTCAGACCAAGTCAGATATGTGCCAAATTTCCAGATTAACCCAGATCAACTCGGTGGGGCTTTTCACTGGGGATAAAAGGTAACCCGGTGGGCAAATTCTCCCACACTATATACATTGGTATATGTAAAATTAACAGCATCAGTATGCTGCCCATTTTGGAACGGGCGCCAGGAAAAAAATAGGACTGCCTCCTTATCATAAAATGCTGCCAAGGGTGATGGGGGAGACAGTAAAATTGTGCTACCGCTTTGTCACCCTTGGTAGTGGTAGTGGTAGTATAACCGACGTGGTCCCATTTTGGAACAGTCGGGGCCCCAGCCACATGTATCGCGCCAAATACATGCCTGGGATGCATAGCCTCCACAATGCTGTGATCAGCACGCACAAGTGCCGTTGCACAAACGTCGAGACTACACACGACCTAAAAAGAAGGCGCTAGACAGCTATTTAGATGCTCTTGAACATAATACACATGACAATCTGGTACATGAATATGACAATGAGTAAATCTTTCCTTATCCTACAAGAATTGAACTAGTAGAATTAGTTAATCAGTGGAATACAAAGCAGGATGTGGAACATATGGATCGCGACTTGTATACGAGAGTGAAACAATATTCTACATAGAGATACATAGGATGAAGAATGAAACCGAAAGTTTGATAATCCTGGAACCAACACATCCATCTCCATGAAATACCGAAGCCTGAGATGCACAAGCTCAGCATCACCCACATAATCCAGTAGTGCATGAACTTTGTCTTCCACTGCTGTGAGACAAAAACGACACAACCTCCTTGGGATGTACGGATGGCCTCGTTCCAAATAGTGCAGCAATTCCACTGCCAATGGATGTGAAGACATCACCAGTCGCGTGAAGGCATGCAGATGTTTGGGGACGGTGATGACTTGTAAGTAATCCCAAAGAACTAGTATCGCTTGATGTTTGACGAGCACCCTGTGGCTGTCATGTTCTACACAATTTGTACTAGAAGATTATGGCCCAATGGCAATGAGCTTAAAGTAAAATTTAGACGCCCATTAGATGATATGATTTCTTATGCATTTCAAGATGAAGGACAATCGCATCGAGAACAAGGACAAGGACATTGAGAACAAGGACAAGCGCATCAAGAACAAGGACAATCGCATTCGAGAACAAGAACAATCACAGTAAATCAGAGCAAAGAACATGCCAAGAACAAGCAGTCACATTGAACCAATCACTTCTGGCAGCACAGTATCAGTTGAGTTGGATGCAATCGACTGACAGAAAAATACTAGTCATAGTAGATATATCCTCAAAGCGCCATGACGAACTTCCAATTTCCTGATCCTTGTTGAAGTTGCAGCTTGCGAGAAAATGTTTCAGGCCAATTGAATAGGTTGTCT
This sequence comes from Rhodocollybia butyracea, assembly GCA_015501585.1. Taxonomy (NCBI): domain Eukaryota; kingdom Fungi; phylum Basidiomycota; class Agaricomycetes; order Agaricales; family Omphalotaceae; genus Rhodocollybia; species Rhodocollybia butyracea. The sequence goes on from JADNRY010000002.1 coordinate 822,562, forward strand.
TGAACCTTGAAGACTGTCTAATATGCATGAATTAGTACAGAAGAACACTGCATAGCAGCGAGAAAGGTATCAGGAGTTTTCATCGCAGATGTCTCATGTTGTCTATGGGCAGGGAACCACCAAAAAATTCCAACGAAACTTGTATGAGATCTATTGAGCTTTTTAAAGTCATTAACACATGATTCTGGGTATGGTTTGGGAATTTACTGCCCAATAGCGACTAGCTTGAGGAGAAAAATGGTATCCAGTCACTGATTGGCAGGAAATAGATCAAGTAGTTAGCCTTCTTTCTCATGAGAGGAAACAGATGCAGCATCATTGAACGTGCAGTCCATAATATGAATAGCAGGCTGTCCCCAGTGAAGTATGTGCTGCGCGACGACAAGCTCGATAATAAAAAATTTAAGCACTCGATAGATGATGGTGGGAGGGGATGGAGTTGGGGAGGCAGCAAGATAATGCTGTCAAGGGAATTGTGGCAGAGACAGCAGAATAATGCTGCCTCCTCCCCCCCAGCTGTCTCATCTTCCTCGATGGCACAATAATGCTGTCAAGGGGATTGAGGAGACAGCAGAATAATGCTGCCCCCCTTGACAGCAGTATTATGCTGTAGTTGTCTCATCTTCCTTGAGGGCATAATAATACTGTCAAAGGGATTGGGGAGACAGCACTATTAAGCAGTCAAGCTGGGAAGCCTGAAAGCAATGGTTCCTCCTCATACAATAATACCCTTTGACAGCATAATACTGCTCCGAGCAGGCCCCTGGTTACACTAAGGCCATCTTGGGCCAATCTATGGTTGCCTGGGCCATAGGGACTTTTTCCTGATGTCTCAGGAAGAGGCAGCGAAATAATGCTGCCTGCTACTTCTCCTTAGCGGCATAATAATGCTGTCAAGGGAACAACAGATCAATGTCTGACATGTCTTGCTTGACAGCATTATTATGCAGTGGAGCTAGGGATAAAAGGAACAGATTCTCCTTGTACCCCTTGACAGCATAATAGTGCTCTCAGGGGATTTGAGAGGCAGAAAAATGATGCTGCCTCCTGCTCCTCCTTGGTGGCATAATAATGCTGTCAAGGGCATTGGAAGACAGAAAAATACTGCTACCTTCTCATTCCCCCTGGCAGCATTATGATGCAGTCACGCTGGGAGACAGCAGAATAATACTTTCTCCCAGCTGATTATTTTTTGGCTGGCCAAAGCACCTTAATTTCTGCCATTTCCTTGATGGCATAATCATGCTCTCAAGGGTGATGGAACAGCAAAATAATGCTGTGTTCTCATTCCCCTTGACAGCATTATTATGCTGCCAACTTGGTTTGATCAGAGTAAGGAAATTTTAATTGGATCTACTCCCAGGATAGTAATCAAAGGGCTTGGGACAGCTGAACCTCCTCCGTTGTAGTACTTACATCTGCCTTGTGTGTCTGCACTCATAATACACAGCCACATACAGCCACATTGCAATTTTTTGCTTAAACTAGGCATCTTCAGGCAGCTGGGCCAACGGATAAGGATTACAATATGGTTTATTAATGTGCACCTTTCATGCCTGACACTTGTGAGCTTCCATCGCATCCAACTTTTGTGCCCAGTCCTGGAGCTGTTCCTCATCCAGATTGGCCCATGCTTTCTCCATTCTAGCCTGGATTTTTTCCTCTTCAGCCTTTGCCTTCCTCTCCTTTCTCTCAAGTTCCCAGATGCGTACTTTCTTCTCATAGAGGCATTGATTTTGTGGAGAAGTGGAATCCTGCAAACCTAATAGATAGCGTGGTCGGACGTTCCGGGGAGAATATTCATTTTGAGCACCATGCTGTTCGACATGCTTCCTATTTTAACTGTGAGACCACCGTGGACTATTGAACAAATCATTCATACACACTTTTGACAGGCAAGTTGCGCTTCATCCAGAATAATGTCACGATGACTATGGATCCATGAGTAAACAAAACAAGAAATTGATGAGTGGCCACAGAATCAATCATGAAGCAGAATTGGAGAATAGCATACCAAATATAACTGACATGAGAATAGTCCTTTTGGATGGCCTTTGCTTCTTTTGATTGTGCTTCAGAATGCTCAGCGCGTTTCCTGCAAACATGTTGATAATTTATTAGAAGAGATGGATATAGACTTACCTTGCCATACGTTCCCAAGCCTTTCGATTATATTCCTCTGCATTTCTAATGTACAGATCATATGGAATTGGTACTCATCAATGAATAATACTTCCTACACACCTGTGGCGATAATCTTTGGAGGCCGCAGTGCTCTTGAGCTGTTTTTCACGTTTAGCCATATTCTTTCTGGAGCTCATGTCTATAAATGAATGCTCCTATGAGCTGTCCATTATATTAAAAGAAAAATGTGAGGACATATTTGAGTTCAGGGGGAGGATGCGGAAAACGAGTGATGGTTCAGAGTCAAGTTAGTACTGCAACGTAATCACACTTAATTCTCTTAATTTCGAGTTCGTCATTTGTGCATTATTTCATTTATTAGCTCTTTCTTTTGGATCTCAATGACATCAAAATGTAGAGAACATGTATGAATTATGCATAGCATACAGAAAGTAATATTTGTGAGACATCCAGCCTCGAGGAATTCAGATGACAGTCAAAACTAGTACTACAACTACATATCACCGCATAGACGGTCCAGTTTCATCTCCTCTTCCTTGCATCGCAGAAAACTTTCAAATTCAAATATATATCAGCACACACATCCTCCATAACTTTATGATTGGCCTTTGTGAAATCGATGGCTTCCAGTGTGGCAATGTGTTGGCGATTTTGTTGGCGATGCAGAAATTAGTGTTCGTGATATGTTGGCCATGCGAAATCCACTAGAACTTAGGAAGTGGAAGAGTGTGGATGGTAAATTGCCCAATGCGGTGTAATTTGAGGGCCAGACTGAGATTGTATGTTTCATTATCTGGTATGGTAATCTACTTTTTCACTGAGTACCGGCTACCTGAAACAATTTACCAGAGTATGTATTGAACCTCCACCTACTCAGGAAGTAACTTGGGAAGTATCTCAGCCTTCCTCAACCCTCCTCAGCTTTGCAAGTGGTCAATGCTGTCTGACTACAATATACAGATAATTAAGGTATGAAGTGGTTAATGGTCCCATTAAGGAACAGCCAACTAGGGTTTGAAGGTCCAATTCAATGGACTGCAGAAAACTGATGAATTGCACTGAACTGAACCGCAAAATGAACTGATGATAGATGGACCGGTCCATGATTTAAACCTGGTCCAGTTCATGGTTTATCAAAATCTCAGAAAAAAAGTGAACCACAAAGAATCAGTTTAAACCGGTACAGCCACATAGCAAAAATAAATGAGTATATTTTCTCCAATTTTGATCACTAAAATTTATATTTTCTAATGGTCTCAAGCAATAAGCTAATACAAGACTGGAAAGACTACTCATAACCTATTGAACAGTACCATGCAACAAGTCTGAGAGCCTGACATGATACAATACACTATCCATGGTATGTTTTAACAGATGACCAATGACTGCCAAACCTGGAAAGCATTTCTGCATGGTAAAAGAGCAGTGTAAGGCAGCCTAGAGCATATATTGAGTGTTTTATATTGTTTTATAGTAGTTTCTTACATGGTCTCACTTGTTACATATCTGAATATCTTTCATGCATGTGCAGTTTAAATCAGTTTAAACTGGTCTGCACCAGTTTAAATTTGCACTGATTTAAACTGCATGAACCAGGATGAATTGGACCAGTGGACCAGTGCAATCAGTGCAGGTCCATGGTTCATACAGATTTAGGTTTTTTATGGACTGGTCCAATTCATGATTCATTGAATTTTTGGTAAATAAACTGAATTGGATTGGACCTTCAAACCCTAGGCAATCTGTTCATTGGCAATGCAAAAACTGGGAAAGACTTACAGTTCACTTGGCTGTGTAGTCAAGAGTGAGTATAATGTAGTAGTGATCACCATGACAAGTTCCTGCGGGGTTAAAAAATCACACCTGCACCTGTCCCATACATCCCGCAACGGCAGGTACAGGTTTTCCCATTATTAGGCCTAAATCGGCCTAAGGCGTGTAACTGTACATTTTGACACTTTGTATGCATTATACAATGCAATAAGAAAGTTATACGGAGCCCGAGTGTGATAGCTGTTGCCGAGGCAAAGAACTTAACAATAATACTCAGCAAGCCGTGAAGGTACACCCACAAGCGTAGCCTAGAGCCAAGCTAGCGAGGATACCTGGGCTGCACGGAGATGTAATGCTAGATCGTCAATCTAGTTATACCCAAGAGTGCATACTCTCTAAACTACAGGACATCTCGAAGCGGGATAAGTACTAAGCCAACGCGTTACTCGAGGGAAGGAATTATGAGGGAAGGCATCCCTCGCACTAAGACCCCAATGAGCTATGTTAAGATGTGGACTTTACAGTCCATAACAGTGGACCAGAATGATCCCAAGGAAAACCATAGAGGTCTATTCGCGGCACCGGTCGTAACTGTGAGGACGGTAGAAACATGCTTAGCGGTCCTACGGAAAGCTATGTGCCGGGATAGCCTTGGCAAATCGAAACATTTGATCTTAGAAATCATACACGGAAGGTCTTATCTGTTAAAGCCAACTATCGGGAATCACTTGTACATACTCAGCGCAGTTGCTTGAGGCTATCATAAGTGGTGTCGTTGGAGAGCTAGACAACAGGCCTTCTCGAGAGAATGTTAATCACACTCAGGATGGACAGAACTATCCAAGGAATAGAATGAAACTCACCCAAGGGAAACTGGGTGGTGAGTGATCATGAAGCATAAAGGTACTCCTGACCCCGGAGAATTGTGGAGTAATCGGAGAAACCTTGCTCAGGTCAAAACACTTTAAAACTATGTTAATCCTCATGAAATCATATTTTACCTTTGATATACCCAAGAATGGACTATTTCTTTATTGTGTGTATCATATATAGGCTGGAGTTTCCTTTCCAAGCCAGATTCCTCTGTTCCACTCTCTTTCCGTCTCTCTCCGTATCTGTTTCATCTATTTTTCATATTAAACTCTCTCTACTCAGTATATAAGCCAGACATAATTATTCAATAAGACAAGTTTCTTGCCCTCGACTTGACTGCTAAGACCAGTGCTCCGTAGAACATCCCCATGGGATCAGTAGCGTGACGCCTCCTGACTTGGTTATCTTAAGAAAGTAATAAACTTCATGCGCTTTGCAAAGCCCATTTATATCTTGATCAAATTTAAGTGTATAGAGTTCTCTCAAACTCCAGATCAACTCAAATCTAGTTGCTTCCTTAGAGGGGACAGCTTCTAGTAAGGGATTATTTGGCTCCAGAGTGAGGGTTCCTTAGTTGACTTCTTCATGAAGTTAGACAAGCCACTAAGATTGTGGTACAAGTTCCTAGTGATTAAGTTCACTCACAATATTGTAGCTTGGCTCAGAGTTTGGTTGAGGACTTTACGGCGTCACAGCAGCTAGTGCCAAAGTTTGCCTAGGAGAATCTTAGTTTTGTTGTATTGGTTTTGGTTTTGGTTAATTGATTTGGACATACACACCTGGTTCCCTCGTACACTCGTACACCCCAACTAGGCTTCTCTCAACTTAGTCCTAGGAGTTGTCTAAGCTTAGTTACCCACGTTAGCACTACAGTCTTGAACCTGGAGCAGTCGCGCACGTACATCCAATATTACAAGACTTTCCCTAGGGGAATCTCTGACAACCCGCCCTCGCTCCCTTACATATTGATAGTCTGGTTAGGTGTGGTAGTGTTTTTGTTAGGTTGTTTTATAGCACCTTTCGCATACCTACACATAAATACCCAAATACTGTGACCATATTCATTGGCATATACTATCAGTAATCAGTTGGTTGGGTGCCTGAATTGGGATATCAAACTAAATGTTCAAGATTTGGGCCGATAGGCCATAATCAGGTGCTCAATTTATTACTAATTAGGGAGATAGCAAAATAATACTGCCTCCTCCTTCCTCTTGACAGGATTATTATGCTGTCAAGGGCATTAGGGAGACAGCAAAGTAATGCTGCCTCCTCCCCTTGACAGGATTATTCTGCTGTCAAGTGCGCTGGGGAGACAGCATAAGAATGCTATCAAGGGGGACAAGACTACAGCATTATTTTGCTCTCTCTTGACAGCATTATTATGCCGCCAAGCAGGAGTAGGAGGCAGCATTATTTTGCTGCCTTTCATATCCTTGAGAGGACTATGATGCTGTCAAGGCTAAGAGGATCCTTTTCTCCCGGGCTCAACTGCATAATAATGCTGTGTGTGTGTGTGGGGGGGGGGGGGGGGGGGGGGGGGGGCATTGGGGAGACAGCAGAATAATGCAGCCTCCCGTCTTGCTTGACAGCATTATCTTGCTGCCTTTCAAATCCCCTGAGAGCACTATTATGCAGTCAAGGGAACTATTACTTTTCTCCCCAGCTCAATGGCATAATAATGCTGCCAAGGAGGAGTATAGCATCAATTTACACATAAATGCTCATCTAGACTACATGGTGTGGGAGAACTTGAATTTGCCCACCGGGTTACCTTTTATCATTTACTGGGTTCTTTTCTTATGGCCCTCGGGTCTACTTGGTCATTCTATCATCTGGCATATAGACCCAGAATACATTGAATGATCTCCAGGATTACTTTTCAAGAAATAGGGGAAGGACCAAAATGGACCGCAGACCGCCAGGAGGAAATTAGCTACATGGGACACGAGGGGACATCGCGCATGCACCCAACTTCATAAGACATTTTGCATAATGACCCTTGTAATATATATGCCACAAGCTTTACATAAGCATCTATGCTCCTGGCGCTTCATTGCATGCTTTGAATTAATCCAAACTGAGAGGCCTCTGGCCTGATTAATATTCTCAAACCCTAACGCTAATGTGGGGGCGCTGGCCCTGGACCCCTGCCTAACCCTAAAACCCAACCCAAACCCTAACAGCTAACTGCTAACAGAACCCTAACCAGCTTGAACATATAAAACAAAAAGATAAACAAAATTTGCCCTGCACGAGAACCAAACAACAGAGCTCTACCTAATCAACCAGGACTGATGCAATAACCACTAAGCCAAAGTGGTACTCCCTATTTTCTAAATATATGGCCTTGTTAGTGTGTCCTGCTTATGTGAAAGTTTACATTACAAGGGTCATTACGCAAAACATCTTACAAAGTTGGGTGCATGTGCATTTTTTGGGACACGAATGCTTCACTTAGGTTTCACTTCATTTCAACTTAGCGCTTTGTGAATCTCTCAGTAAAAGAGCAGTTTGACCCTAACCACAGAACTCTTGGATTATGAAAAGGTAGTAAAAGTACAGTAGTACAAAAAGTATATCATTGGTGACATTATGGTGAGTTTCCAAGCTCCCAATACGGCCCAAGGATGTACCCAGAATCATGTCCAGTTTTTTCAAAAATCTTGAACGCTTAAAATTGAGCTTTGTCCTTTGTACGCTCCATTGCTAAATTAAACCATGAACACAAGATCAGTAACATGAAAAACACAAGAAGACACACAATTATAATGTAGGAGTTTTTTCAATCCAATTGATGTGTAAGGATCTAGGCGGAATCCTTTGAGCATGGGTTACAAACCTGGAAACCAAAGTGCAGATACACTCCATACTGCCGTTGTTCAGCCGAACTGGGAAAGTTGGTTTGAGATGTGAAAGGATGTGAGTATAGAACAGTTCCAAAGTGCCTATGGGATGTAAGACTTGTGTCGGGATTGTCCAAGGGACTAATGTAAGGACGGCAGGTCTGTACAGGCAATAGAATGAACTCGGCAAGTAAGCCTAAGAGTAGATGAGTTTCCAACTCAAAGGGTAGGACTCACTAAGTGAAGATGTCCACGAGTCCGAGTCCAAGTATACTTGGATCCAGAGCGCAAGTACTTGCAGCCTAAAAGGCCTGACTTGTGACCCATGGCTGACTTGTGGGAAACAGGTCACTGACTTGCAAGTCTTGCAGGTACTTGTAATTCATCTAATAAACAAGTGTTACAGAAGTATTTACCATTACTTACTTGCATAAATTGATTGTACTATACAGTATATAATGCTAACAAAACCATGTACTTAACTTGTTTACAACAATTTCATACTATGTTATGAAGTAAATATGTACTCACATCTAAGTTTTGAGTTGTAGCCAGCTCACAGCATTTAGGTGCCAATTTAAGCACCTAAATGCCGTGAGCTGTCTACAACCTAATATCTGTGTGCCAGCACTCAACAACTTATATAGTAGTAAGTATGATATTATTGACCAATGTAAGTTGTAATTATTACTCAAGTTGCACTGAAAATACATGTATACTATGTTGATACTATGCCTTGCACAAGTCACAAGTACTTGCAAAGTCTCGGAAACCTTGACTTGTGACCCGTGGAAAACGGGTCTTGGGATCCGCGAGTCACATACTTGCGAGTTTTCCCATGGATCTTACCTGCGAGTACTTGTTGAGACTTGGACTTGTGGATATCTCTATCACTAAGTGCAAGCGGCTTTGATAGCAATATGAGCAGAAGTGGAAGGTCAAGCAGTAGCTGACCTGATGCAGCGCAAACAGAGCAGAACCAAACAGATGATAGTAAATTGCAGAGGTTGTGAAAATGATGGAGTGAAGAAACAGAGTTAAAGAAATGAATAAGAGCACACGAGTCAAGGGGTTAAGCAATATTTCCAATCTACTGTACTTGACATGGTACAGAACTATATAAAGGGTACTCGAGGACCGGAGTAGCAATAAGTAATAATTCGAGAGTAGAAAAGACAAGAATAGCCAAAAGAAGTACAAGGGATGAAAAGGCAATGATAGACATAAGCGGAAGCGGCAGGATGGGCATAAAGCATATGTATGATTGTAAGAATGATTGGGAATGGATCGGCGGGTTCATAGAAAGTGTCCAGTGAAGGAAAAAGTAAGATGGAAGCAAAGTGGAAGTGTATCAGAACCAGAAATGCGGCGGGAGCGGGTTATGTAACTGTAAGTGGGAAGCGTTGGCAGTCCGTATATGCCTAGGGCATGACATGACATGAGTTAGCACCATTCATCGGTGACAGTGACGTTTTAGTTGCAGTGCATCCAGTGCATCTCTAACACGCAAAGAAAATGAAAAAAGGAAGCAAAATGGATGATAAGGTTGTAGTATGCAGCTCAGTAGTCATATTTTACTCACCCTTCAGTCATATCCTTCGCCAAATGCTCCAAGTACACATTCCACTTGTCTCCAATCACTTTACTGCATGAGAAACAACGAACTGGGATAATCTGGCACAAGAGAAGGAGTTGGGGTATATAAGGATGAGATCTTGAGAGTTCCGTGATAAGTTCCCGAAGGGGGCTTATCTTCGGATAAGATAGCAAGGCAATAAGGCCGGCCGAGAATGCGGGAGTGTTATCTTCTTTGCTCCCGGCCGTCATTGCGTCTCTCGCATTCATATCCATATTTCGTGTTTCCTTCCCTCCATTGTAGTAGGGCTATTTAGCCTTCTCATCGATAATCCATTCTCCCCATTTTCATTGATACTCTACTTTATTATAGTATATTGGCCGGTACGGGATCCAGATACTGGATTGGCAACAGGATCTGGACTGCCACCGACATTGCAATACCTTGAGCAAGTGTTGTATAAGCTACAGAGCTTTGTCCACTCTGTTAGCTGGTGTCAGGGGATTGCGCCAAGTGGCATCCCGATCCTGTTTGCTGATTGAGGATCTCGGGGAACGGATTGGTCCGACTCGAGGTTAATAAACTTTCTTTTCGATCACATTATCATTATACTTCTTTTCTTTGTTTGCTTATATTATGTAGCTACTTTGCTGTCATATAAAGTAGACTGTTGAGTAGAAATCTATACTTTTCCCCCTTCCAGAACTGTCACCTCAGAGGCCAACGAGCCAGTCTTTTTGAGTGTCCGTCGTTGTCTACGGTGTAGCGACATGGATATATAATCAAAGATAAGTGTTTTCTTACCGTTATTTCCATCACTCACTACTTGATAAGGCTGCGTGGTCTGTGGACGCGTCGTCTTCTTTATTTTACAGGTAGACTGATCCCGACTGACGACCCTAGAGTCTATCCGCAGACTCATATACTCCTCCACACCATCCCACGAAATACACTCTCATACAGCAGCAGGAAAGTATATCCCGCCGCTCCATCCTGTCCCGTCGCACTTTGATTTCCCACCCACGCCGGCCCAGGCCCAGGCAAAACACCTTTACCTATCTAACTTTAGAGTATTCCTCAAGTAAAGTTATATACCTCTTTGCAACTTATTCTTGCAAAGAACATATTGGCTGGCTCAAGCCGATAGCCTTTCTTATTCAAGCGAGAACTTGCCATTCCTCCTGCAAACTACAAGCCAGATTGAATATGTGAATAGGCGCTAGTACATCATGCGCGCTTAGACTTGTCTGTACATACCGATTTTCCCGAGATCTCATCCATGCGCCTGGCCCTTTAAAGTCCTGCTTTCCCCGCCTCGTATGGCTATGCCACAATTGGCAGGAGGCTTGTTTGCAAGTAAAAAGGATGTGCCTTGCCGCAACATCCATTCAAAACTAGGTCGGAAAAAGGGAACACTACCTTTGTATTCTTTTCGGGCTTTCCGAGTTGTCCTCTATTTTAACGCCTATACACTGGGCCGGGTGGGTATAGACGGAATAAGTATGCGGCCAGTCATGGGAAAATGATACGATAGAGATGTGATTTTACTTGTAAGTACTAGCTGAAGCGGCAAGAACTAAAATAAATAATTCAACCACACACGTTCCGTGCGGTCTGGGTCTTGTCCCAATTAATCTATATCGGGGAGGTACTTGCCTGTTGCCTATAGTTTTCACATGCGCTTGTATTTTGACCCACAGTTGGTTCCTTTTTTTTCAAGTTTACGCCAAACTTTTCCAAATCAACCGCCACCCGAGTTGTCTTCGAGTTGTTTTCGAGTTGACTTGTAGGCAACATGTCGCAAAGACGACAAACTGCCCTCGCAATCATCGATGCTTACAACAACTGGGACCTCCCGGCGATATTATCATTCCGCGACTCGAACTGCATCCACCAGATCCTCCCAAGTACGTTATCCAACACTTATGTCGAATAAAAGAGTCCCAACTATAATTCTTAGAATCCCTCAACCGACCCCCATTATCCAACTCCGACTACGAGACCTATTTTACCCCCTGGTTGAAAGCATTCACGAACTTCCACGTAACCATCAACGACATCTTCGAGGACGAGAAGGAGAACAAAATAGTCCTCTGGGCACAAAGCACGTCCGACTCGGTCATTGGCCCATATGACAACGAGTACATGCTGGCGTTTTACTTCAACGAGGACGGAGACAAGGTGGTCAGGATGTTGGAGTTTGTCAATTCGACGGTTAGCGTCGACTTTTTCCCGAGGTTGAGGAAGTATTTTGAGGGGGAAGGAGCCGCGGAGGCGGTGCCGGTGCCAAAGCAAGAGAGGAAATTTGGAGATGGTGTCATTAGGTAGATGAGACGAGTTTTGCCGATTTGAGTCTGGGATAGGTTGGCGATGGGGGCTCGGAGGGCCGATAGGAAGAGAGTTTGTCAAATTAGGTTCAAGTAACGAATACTTTGTAATTGGTACAATCACCGCGCGACAGAAAGATACTCATAAGAAAGTCAAGGGAGGTACCTATTCTGATACTAGCCCAGGCTATCACGCAGATCGAGTTATCGAGCTATGTGCGTAGTGGTGGTATACATACCCCTACCGCTGTTTCGAAGTTAGGAATGTGGACACAGAAGCTCAATTTCGTGAACAGCCTCGATACTTGAAGACCCTCCCTTCTGCTACCATCCAATGGCTCTGAGAATTTAAGGTACCCAACTAGAAATATAACAACTGATGTAATCCCGGTGGACCGTTAAATTGCTAGACTGGTCCAACTTGCGGGGACATTTTGGAGGTTTCTTCTCAAATTCCTATCCACCTTGGAGAGCTTGAGCAGTGTACTCGATGGTGAGGGTACTATCGCTGGAAGAATTCCTCGCTGTTCGATCTCGAAGACCTAAAACATCGCAGGGACTTAAGGGCTGTTTCTCCAAGGACCAAAAGTGACAATTGCAAAGTAAGCATGACTTTGCAAACGGAACGAATTACATAAAAGGCAAGCGTTGTCCTGACACAATTAAGGGGGATCGTCTACCCATTCGGTATTTTTCCAAGTTGGCAAAGGGCCCCGCATCGTGACACTCTTATACACATGACCGTGATGTCACGTTCAGCTCATGTTGTTAAAACTTTGATTTGAACCTCCATGCCGCAAACGAACCTAATCGCCTCTGCCCACTCTGACCTAATAACCTGCGCATCCTACGACTGGTATGGCCTGCGACTAGCAACCTGCGGACTCGACCAACGAGTGTGTGTCTGGGTTTTGGATGCAGATGCAGATGCCGATGAATCATTCGAACAAGTCCAGAACGAAAACGACCATCCAATGAACGGAATCAACGGTACAGACACAAACGGCAGTAGTTCCAACTCCGGCATCAAACTCGCCTCGACATGGAAAGCGCACGATGCGCCTCTAACCCACGTTTGCTGGGCGCATCCCCAGTTCGGGCAAGTCATAGCGACGGCTGGAATCGACGGGCTGGTCAAAATATGGGAGCGGAGTACCAGCCAAAGCACAAACGGAGGATGGGACGAAAAAGCGATATTCCTAGACGCAGCGGGCAGCGTACGGCAAATCGAGTTCGCACCGTGTTCGTCTGGCTCTGCGTCTTCATCGTGGCTACGCCTAGCGAGCGTATCGACAGATGGTTGGCTAAGAGTATACGAGTGTTTGGATTTGGGCAGGATGGGTGACTGGGCGCTGAAGGAGGCTGTTGTTGTTGCTATCGCTGCTACTCCACTTCCGTCACTCCATCTACGCTTCCGAATCCCAATCCGAATACCGCCTCTACGCCGAGCTCGAGCTCAACAGCAGTCCCGTCTTCATCATCTATCTCAACCGCTGTCTCTGCATCCACATCGACGTCGCCTCATACGCACGAAGCGCATGGCGGCTGGGCATTGAGTTGGTGTAAAGACTCCTCTGCTGAAGGTGGACAGCTCATCGCTGTCGTGGCTTCTGCTGCCGAAGGAGGATCTGGAAACAAGAGTGGGTCTGGAGGAGTCAGTATCATCAAGTTCAGACCAGATCGTTCCCCCGAAGTCGTCCTTCGCCTAGAAAACGAAACACCCTCCACAACCACCAGTACCACAATAACCACTGTATCCTGGGCCCCTTCGTGTGGCCGTTCGTATCATCTAATCGCAACAGGAGGAAGAGACGGCCACGTAAGGATATACAAAGTCTTTGGTCCGAGCTGGGACGAGGGAGAGCCTGAAGAGGAGTTTGACGATACAGACGCTGAAGGAGACGATGAAGCCGGTGGGAGGAAACAACAAAGTAGGAAAAACCGATATTCATCGACGCTGGTGGCGGATTTCGACGATCATGCGACGATTGGCGGGCAGAAGTCTAGTACGACGATTGGAGGACAAGTGAGTAAAGTGGAGTGGAATGTTACGGGAACTATTCTCGCGTCGACGGGATCGGACGGGAGAGTTAGGCTGTGGAAGGCTGCGACTGGGGCTGGGGGTGGGGGAGGTAGGGTCTGGAGGGGAGTGGGGAGTGTTGGTGTGGAGGCAAAGTGATGCCCGTGTGTTCTGCTTCAGTTTACTCTTAGTTTGGGTTCGTATCTAAGCTTAACATATATTATATACTCTTCTTTGCTTGCCTACGAGTCTAGTGTGACCGTGTACAATGTCACGGGACATGTTCGCGTCTTGAACATGCTTCTTTCCGCGTCCGTTCGCACACAGTATGTTGCACTTTGGACCAATGGGAATTGGACCAGGATCCACAAATTAATCCACACTTTTCTCCCCGTACAATCCCCATCCACAACTACAAGTCACCTGAAAACATCCCCGCTCGACGTCGAAAATTTTCTGTCCTCTGGTACGCCTGCCGAATAGAAAGTGCATCTATAGTAGAATTGACAACAAATGCTTGTAGAATTACCTACGGAAGATCAAGAACAAGAGGAAACGCACGTCCGGTTCTCTGGAACTCTTTCCCAACTCCGTGCCCGTATCCGGAAAGACGCACAGCGCCGTACCGCTCACGAGAGCCCCAAGCCCACTCGTCCCAAAGTAACCCGCCCCACAAGAGCTCGCAGTCTCCGCGCCCAAAAACACGGTCTGCTTCTTCAACAACATGCCGACGCGAAAAAACTTCGAGAGGAGACAAAGCGGAAAAACATAGAACAGCGAGAGATGGTGATCAGGAAGAAAGTAGAAAAGGCGAAAGAGAAAGAGGCAAGAAGAGAAGCGAAGCACTTGACGGAGAAGTTGCTGAGGTATGAGAGTTGGATGCAGAGGGCCAATTTTAAGCCGCTGTCGCCACTGTCACTGTTGGAAACTTTTAGGGAGTTAGAGAGGGAACATGATTCGGAACCGGCACTTCAGCTGGGCAGAGAAAGAAGGGGGATGGTCAGAGAGTGGAGGAGGGTCAGGCTGGTGAAGAATATCATCAAGGCTATAGACGACCAGAAGTAAATCTTCAGGCAACTCGAGAATGCAAGTGCGTTGGTGCTTTATCTTTGAACTTTTCAATGTCTCATGTATATACAGCTGACTATAGCTAGTCGCGCTCCCTTCGTCTTCAAAGCTTCAACTTTTTATCTCAAAATCTCGCTTGTACGAGCTACGTTGCAGATTTCATCAGATTCGAAGAGAGAACATGGAAGGAAGGGGATGGATACAGCCAGGCGCAACGCGCAACGACTTGAAGCCAAGGCACATATAGCGACGGGCTCAAAATTCAAGTAATGTTGTAGTTGATGTATGCGCTTGCCTTGCTTCGTCTCAACGACGACAGACTCTTATAATTCATATCCCTGCCTACATGGAACGAAGTAAGGCGCGGTAGCGAACAATGTGGGATTCTGGAAGAGCCATATCGGACCGGAAAACTCGTGCTTTGTATCGAACTTAGACATTTCCACCGACCTGCCTTGGTTTCAACTTCCGATGTACTTACGCGCCATTACCTTCATATCATATCTCTTCCTTCTCTTTCTTATCGCTTTACTCTTTCACTTTCTCTGGTCTCGATATACCGAAAAAACTTTGTCGACTTATCAAGATACTCAAAGGGCTAAAGTTATATATCGCAAAGGTTGGGGAAAACAGTGGCCACAGCATCGAGGCGTTATACACAAGTCTGAAATTGGCGAAATACCCGAATCCGATGACTCTGAGGGCTACGTCTACCCAGGCAAAGACTCCGACATCCCTGATCACCTCACGTATGTCTGCCTTGAAGAAATGGCCGAGCTTGCGAAAGCTCTCCATGTGTACACGCGCGCGCCTTGAGAGGTTTTTGTTGTTCTTGAAAAATATCGCTGGCTTTGCAACAGGCTGGAGGTACCGGTGGAAATCCATAATGTTGTAGTGACAGGCCAAGCTGGAATCGGTCAGCCACTTTTTGGGCTTTCCAGTCAAATACTAATTTTTGCTTCAACCTGTTAGGCAAAACTTCTTTTCTCCTGTATCTTCTTCTATATCGCCTCGAGCGCAAGCTCCCAACGGCCATCCAACTCAGCGAACTCTGTTTCTTCATCTTCGATAAGCAAGGCGCCAGAGCTTACGACTTCGAAGAATACGACCGGGAACGACTTGCCAAGTGCTGGGCTCTCGCCGATAGCAATTTCCAAACTCCGCAGCCTTGCGATGCATTCTTGAAATCTGCTGAACGTATCGTCCAGGCCGCACCACCGAAAGCCACACGATGGTGGTCATGGTTGAACAAGACCCTGGGCGCTCGTGTCGTTTCGGAGCTGCCCACAGTACTGGAGATAGGTGCAATTTTGTAAGATGACTTGATCCTTATCTATTCGATAGAGTCCCTGCTCATGAAGTCCTATCACAGGAAGCTCAATCTCGATCCCTCCCAAACTCTTTCCCTCGTTGGTCAATGGGGACCCTCAATTCGAACGATCAAAGAAATCACGGCAAACTTGCCTGGGATGGCTGCGCAGCATGAACGCAATGCAAGAGTAGCTGCTGACTCTATGTGCATGGAGTCACTGGGTCATCCTAGTGGGTTAGGCGCAGGGGAGCCGTACACCATCGAAGAGTCTGAGGTTTTCTTCCTTCGGCCATGCCGTCAAAAAGAGCCATCCATCCCAAATACACCCATCGACTCCTCCTGGCACATGCTGTTCATCCCAACTAAATACCTTACCAACATCTTCGAGTCCGAACCATTATCCAAACTAGCATCTCTTTCAATGTCCTTTTCTTCCAATCTGCACGCCATGACGAGATCCTTTGAAGGCTGGCTGCACGAGAGGAAGATGCATCAGCGCATGTGCCTCGGTGGATTACCTCTTCACATCTTTCAAGGCTCAGAATCATTCAAACTAGACCCTCCTTCTCGTATTCTCCCCAGCACCCTATCCAGCATCCAATCCCAAGGCCCCTCCTCCTCCTTTTACTGGATGCCTTCCATGATAGATATCCCCGGAATCGACGCTGTTTTCGTCAACGCGTACAAGATATATATTGTACAAGCAGTCACTGAAGACGACCACACAATCGCCATCGACGAGGGAATCAAAAAGATATGGAAGCTCGTCTCGCCCGCTATAAGAAAGGAATGTACTTGGCATGTTGTCGTCGTTGGCGGGACTGAGGAAACGGCGGAGATGCTTCGGGACAAGTTTTCGAAGCACTTGAAAGATCTTCGTTTGGGCAGATCGCGTGTCTCTGTGCGGGTGTGGGGTTGTGTTGTTTGGATATAGCAAGGATTGCTCGTTCAAGCTTCAGGCATCGGGCAACTAGAAAATGCATTTATGTTTGAATTCTCAATGTCTCGTGAACACTAGTCGCGCCTCCTTCGTCTTTCAGCTTTTTATCTCGAGATCTCGCTTGTAGGAGCTTTTTTTGTTGTATTTTGTCCCTTTCTTGGTCTCGGCGACAGTTTCTTGCAATGCATATTCCTAACATTCCAATCCTACTCGCAGTACACATCCCTCGACAGTGTTCATTACCATGAATCCACTCGCGCACCTCCTTCGTCTTTCAGCTTTTTATCTCGGGATCTCGCTTGTAGGAGCTTTTCTTTGTTGTATTTTTTTCCTTTCTTGGTCTTGGCGACGGTTTCTTGCAGTTCGTATTTCTAAATTCCAATACACATCCCCCGACAGTGTTCGTTACCAACTTCGTAGCGTGGCCCCGGCTGTTCCTCATTGGGACCGTGCCGGTTATCCTTTCCTTCCTTTCCAGCTTCATTCAACAGCGGCCACGCAGAAGTACTAGGAACGGAGGGCCCAAAGCTCTGCTCCGGATTATGACCTTGCTACATAGCATATATTCAAGTTTCAACGAAAGTCGCAATCATTTTTGACCGAACCGTTTCCTACTAGTATCTTTGTATTTCTCAAACAGTCCCTTCATCGCTTATAGCACTTGGCCGCTCTACTCTCTAGCTAGTACTTACACGCACACTGTACATCGTATATTCAGTGTACAGCCGTAGCAGATGCTGTATAGGGCTTGGATTCCCATATTCAATTCACAGCATCCCTCAAATTTTCGACCACGCCTCACCAAATACAGTAATGATATTTCAACCATTCAATACTTGCAGAATAGAATAGATAAAAGTAACAAATACCTACATACATACAGCTTTTGCCCACTTGCCCCCATCTCGCGTCTCCGTCTAGATGGGAGAACCTGAACAGGCTCGTATCGCTGGAGATTGGTTTGCAAGTTCTCGTGGATTCAGCATAAACAATTCAGTGTTGATCAATTATAGCTCGCCTGGAGGATCACAATCTCACTCGAATCCCGTTCTTACCACATCTAATGCTTCCGATGCTCCTCTAAACCCTTATCCTTCTCCAAATCTTACTCCGCTAGAATCCCATTCCTCGCCCTTCTATCCATCTCACCCTCCAGACTCTCGTTCTTCGCCTTCCCAGAGCCCTAATGCATACTCTCCAGATCCTCTTCCTTTACCTTCAAGCAGCCCCGGACCTGGTTTTCCTCTTTTATCTGCATCACATTTTGCCTCCCCTTCCTCCCAAGCTTATCCTACCCCTGCCACGTCTCCTGCATCAGGTTCTCTTCCTCCTTCTCCTCCCATAAATAGACGTGCACAAGCTTCACTTTCGTCGCCTGGGAGTGACAGCGAGCTATATTCACAGCTCCTTCTTCCGAAAAAGCGAGGCTATCCTTTATGGCATCCAACACCCAACGATAGTCTGCCCAACGAATACAGAAAAACTGGGATCAGCATCGGCGATGTGGGATATTTGAACAGAAATGGAGCATTCAATCACTTGTTTAATGTATGTTGCTCAGCGGATCATCCAGTGAATGCTGCAGGTGTTCCAGAGGGGTTTCAAACATTGGATATCGACCCTCGGAATGTTGATGATTTAGAGCAACACTACAGACCAGCTTCATTTGTTGCGAGCCACCCTTCTTATGTTGCCCGAACCATAATGTCCTTTCAACCTACCCAGGAGCATATCCAGTACGTTTGGCCTTGCATTTTTTATTCATGCACCTGTCTCATGAAATTCTTCAGAGGTGTACCTTACGAAGTTGGTGCAGGATTATCGTTCGATTGTCGATCGCCTGAAGGTGCTTTGCTTATCCTCCCTGAAGGGGGTAAAAGCATCGACCATAGGGATGTCGGCAAATTTCTCCAGTATGCAAAAGATTACGCCAAGGCATGGTTTTACTACACAAATGCGTCACCTCACCAATCTGGGGCACAAAGTCTATACCTGATCACTGGTTGTGACAAGACGCGCGCGTGGGGAGTGGCTTGCTTCAGGGATGCTGTATACGATGTTCATCTGGAATTTATTCCCAGGACTGTAGAAAACGACGCGAGACCCATATACTGGTTCTCCAGGGAAGACTACGCTGCAGCCCGGAGCGGTGCCGATGATGAATTCAAGAATCAGTGTGTTTTTCTTCGAGGATTCAAGATTGCTCTCAGAAAGAAACCGCTGAGTTTCAAGAGGGGTGTTCGAGTGTCAGCATTTCCTGACCTGGACGTAAACGAGGGAAGCTTCAAGTCGAAGGGAAAGAATAATATCTCTTCATCATCGCGGATGGGGTTGGATCGACACTACTTTTCTCGGCCATCTTCGGATCGCAGCCAGGAATCAGAGGACATTAACACCTCTTTTTCCGAACCCACGAGCTCTTCGGAGCACTCTGAGTCCCCCTTATCCTCCGAGACTGGCAGTGATTTGGATGATTCCTTTCATTTTTGGTCCGAGGTATGTTCTTCACGTAACCCCCTTTTCAGCATCCTTCTCATTCATAGCATAGCCGTATCATCCTTCGGATGTCCTGAACAAGTGGATCTTAAGTGAAGTAAGCCATTGAATTCAAGCTGCGCACATTCTTGATTCACTGCATTATTTTCTGTAGAGACCAGAGGTGGACATAGCAATTACGCATGATGATGACTGGATGTGGGCTATCTGTGAGGTAAGTCAAGTAATTAGATCTTTGACTCGCTTGTCTAATGCACATACTTCTACCAGGGGGAGGAGATGCCAGACGATGAAGAGCTTGTTTCTCGCCTCCGAGACAAATTTACAATCAAGAACGTTCCTGGTATGTACGTCCTCCAGCAAGCACCTGCAAAACCATTCAAAGCCTTCTATGTCCAGATGGTCTCTGCTATGGCTATTTCGAAACGCCACAGTTAGTGTTAGTTTATGGTTTCATTTGGATTATTGCAACCACACTTACAACTCTTTACTGGTAACAGGGAACCTATGAAGACTACTACGCAATTCGAAGAACTATCACCGAGGCAAAATGAACACACTGACCTTGGACAAATCTCGGAGCTGACTGACATGGTTTTAACGGAAAATTTATCCTCAGATATTCCCCTCGACAACAATTCTGGAAGCCATGGTCCGTATGTCTCACTAAACGATCCTCCAAATAACATACCCCTCCGCTTTAACCCTAATCCACAACAAAAGCTATCTGTGGGTTTTGCTATCCCTTACACCAATACCGCTGATGAATCAAGGGTCTCAAAGGTCTTGAAATCGGTGGACGCGCAGCAAGAACCGGAGCAGAGGGAGCCCAAGATATCCGAAAACACTGACTTGGAGCCACAATCTCATGCTGGTTCTGTAACATACTTTTCTGATATTGAACCCTCGGATCCTATTGGAGGGCGTGATAGTGCTGCAGATACTAGTCCTGGTAAGAAGCGAATGACTCTGGAGGAGCGAGAAGCCGCGTACAACGAAGCTCGTTCACGTATCTTCATTGACAATCACAACTTGAACGACCAGGATTCATCCTCTCTTAGTGTCACATCGAGTTCTACTGAAAGCAGCGTTTGCGATTTGGAATCTGTGAAGTTTTTGAAAACAGATAGTGAACCATCGAGTCCGGTTTGGTTCGGTGACGAAGGAGGATTTTTAATAAAGTCATCATTGAATCCGTCTGCCCCGCCATTTTATCCTCGATCAACCTCAGCACAGCAAAATATTCCTTATCCCTACATGCCCCCTCAGCCGTATTACATTCCATACGCACAACCTCCTTCGATGCCTTCCCCTCAAATTTCCTCCGAACTACCTTTATCGGGCGGGATCTATCATCCTCCACCCTCGCTTTACTCTGCTCCTCCCTCACAGCCGCAGCATTCCGTTTCGGATGATCCTCATCATCTTTACCCTCCGCTTCAGTATGAGCTTGGGTATGGATATTCAATGCCTCAGTATTTTACACGCCCAAGTGATCAATTCATGACACCTCAGTCGGGTAGCCACCTCTACAATCATCACGGCATGGATGTTCCTCTGGCACCAGTGGGCCCTCACAGCGGTCCGCCAAATGGAGGATATCAGGGAGATAATGTAAATCTATATAAAAACCATCGTGCTGTTCACCCGAATGGAAATACAAGTCGGACTCCCCCCTTGAATCGTCTCCCCTGGAATTATGGACCTGGTGTATCAGCGGGCGGGGTAGCATTTACATACTCGTCGAATGGAAATAGCGGAATTATCGGCCCTCGATATAATTCAATACGCAAGTCAACTACCAATGAAAGCTCGCGGGGAGCCTCTCGTCCACCCTCAATCACGTTCCCTACCCCTAGTCCAAGTGTGAGTCCAATCTTTTTTCCGAATGATTCTTGCTGATCCTATTAGCAGTCCTCTTCAACCTCAACTTCATCTAGACGAACGTATACATCGAATTCGTCCATGACTTCATATTCATCTGGTTCATCCTCGCAACATCCTCTTCCTGCTAGACCTGACTGGGCAGTCGGACTAAAACGCGACCCCATTCTTAATGCAACTTCTCATCATCACGATCGCCCTAGCGACCCCGTGTCTCACGTCCCTCCTCCGCACCCTCTAAACAGCTCTCCAAGGCAGCCTCAGCAAGCACCGCCGGACTCGGAGATGTCATTACAGTCTACTGATTTTCCACCTCTAAGTTCCGTTCCCTCACCAGAAAAGCGACTTCCCCCAGTCAGAGGTGCCTGGAATAATCCCTTGCGTTCAGTGGTAAGTCCTTCGAGCACTCAAGGGAGCGCTTTTCATCCCAATACTTATACCAACAACTTTAGGGCATGGACGATCGTAATCAATTTCACGGTCGGGAAAAGGTTTCGGGCCCCTTGAGCTTCTGAGTTGTACAATCTCAAAACTAATGCACAAGTGCCAAGTGCAGACCCAGAGGACAGGAGCG
Source organism: Rhodocollybia butyracea (assembly GCA_015501585.1). NCBI lineage: Eukaryota > Fungi > Basidiomycota > Agaricomycetes > Agaricales > Omphalotaceae > Rhodocollybia > Rhodocollybia butyracea. The sequence continues at coordinate 844,396 of JADNRY010000002.1, forward strand.
GATGATGAGCAAACCCAAAAAGTAGTCCCAACCAATACTCGGAGCTGTATGGATAGTGTCTTTTTTTTCTTTTTTCCCGAGGCATCCGCGTCAAAATTCGACATGATAATAGCAAAAATTCCTTTTGAGTACATACTACTATACGACGTGTGTTGGCAAGCGTAGGTACCAGTCACAACTTTAACGTTCAGTCGAAATGTAATCTATATATGAGTCAAAGTGTTCCTCGGCAAGTCACGGTCTCAAAAGAAAAAAGAATACGATGGAATGATAGTCAATGCCAAACACCTACATACATATTTTACTCATTATCGCCGCTTGGTCATTCCGCGTCGAGAACCTGAACAGGATTCTGCTAAGACTGGAGAATGGTTTGCGAGTTCTCATGGATTCAGCGTAAATAATTCAGTATTTATCAACTATAGTTCGCCTGCAGGATCTCACTCGGCTCCTATAGCTCCCTTGCTTCCAACGTCTGAGGCTCCCGCTCTTCTCAACCCCGGTCATCCTTCTCCAAATATCACTCCTTCAGGATCCCACTCCTCCTCTCCATCCCAGGACTCTTTCAGGCCATTCAATCCTTCTCATCCTTCATGTTCAAACCCTGTCTCTTTAGCCTGTTCTTCTCCTCCAGGCTCTCATTCTTTACCTTTTTCTCAGAACCCCAACACATATTCTCCTGATCCTCCCTTGCTTTCAGCTGCCCCTGCTTTTCCTCTTTCCTCTGCATCTTATTTTGCCTCCCCATCTTCCCAGGCGTATCCTACCCCTGACACGTCTCCTGCATCATCCCCTCTTCCCCCTTCTTCTGCCATAATTAGACGTGTACAGCCTCCGACTCCATCATCCGGAAGCGACAGCGAGCTGTACTCGCAACTGCTGCTTCCAAAAAAGAGAGGCTATCCTTTATGGTATCCCACACCTAGCGAAAACTTACCCTACGAATACAGAACAGCTGGTATCAGTATTGGGGACGTGGGATATTTGAACAGAAATGGAGCATTTAATTATCTCTTTAATGTGTGTTGTTCAGCGGATCATCCCGTAAATGCTGCAGGTGTTCCAGATGGGTTTCAAAGACTGGATGTTGACCCTCGGAATGCTGATGATTTAGAGCAACACTACAAACCAGCTTCATTTGTTGCGAGCCACCCTTCTTATGTTGCCCGAACCATAATGTCTTATCGACCTACCCAGCAGTATATTCAGTGCGTTTGGTCTCGCACTTGTTTCATGCAGCTGTCTCATGAAAATTCTCAGAGGTGTGCCATACGAAGTTGGCGCGGGATTACTGTTTGATTGTCGATCGCCTGAAGGCGCTTTACTTATCCTTCCTGAAGGAGGTAAAAGCACTGACCATAGGGATGTTGGCAAATTTCTCCAGTATGCAAAAGATTATGCCAAGGCATGGTTTTACTACGCAAATGCATCACCTCACCAATCTGGCGCACAAAGTCTATATTTGATCACTGGTTGTGACAAGACGCGCGCGTGGGGAGTGGCCTGCTTCAGGGATGCTGTATACGATGTTCATCTGGAATATCTTCCTAGGGCTGTAGAAAATGGCGCGAGACCCATATATTGGTTCTCCAGAGAAGACTATGCTGCAGCCCGGAGCGGTGCTGATGGCGAGTTCGAGAATCAGTGTGTTTTTCTTCGAGGATTCAAGATTGCTCTCAGAAAGAAACCCTGAGTTTCAAGCAAAGTGTTCGAGTGTCAGCATTTCCTGACCTGGACATTAGTAACAAGGGAAGCTCTCAATCAAAGGGGAGAGTGTTTCATCATCACGGATGGGGTTTGATCGTCACTTCTTTTCTCGGTCATCTTCAAGTTCTGGTCCCAGAGAGGAGTCGGAATACAGTGCTGAATACTTTGGTTCCTCTTCTTCCTCTGAGATAACTGACAGCGACTCAGAGAATTCATTTCATTTTTGGTCAGAGGTACATTCTTCGCTGAGCTTTCTTTCTCAAGGTTTCTCATCCAAGAGGATACTTAGCCTTATCATCCATCGGATGTCCTGAACAAGTGGATCCTGACTGAAGTAAACTATGACTTGTGCATATACCCATTTTATCGTTCATCATTTTCTGCAGTGGCCAGAGGTGGACATAGCAATTACGCATGACAATGACTGGATGCAAGCTATCCGCGAAGTAAGCCGAGTATTTGAATCTTTCACTCGCTGGCCTAATACAGATGTTTTCTCTAGGGGGAGCTTGAGATGCCCGACGATGAAGAGCTTGTTGCTCGCCTCCAAGATAAATTTACAATGGAAAGTGTTGTCGGTATGTGCACCTAGTAATTGAAAAATCTGCTCGAAGCTTTCTGATTCCAGATGGCCACTGCTACGGCTATTTTGAAAGGCCGCCATCCAGCTTTGGAGGGTCAAGTTCACAAGTTCCTGAATCTCTCGAGCCGAAAGCTTTCGAGTCTTCTAAGCAGGACAGTTCGGGGTCAAAAGTCCCTACCGAGATATCCCAATCGAGTGTCACGTCTCCAGCTGCCAACAAGCCCAAGGAGGCGAAGAGAGACTTGGAAAGTCCTTTTAAAGAGAAATTGCGGGAAAACCAGACCGCTGAAAACGTCATGGAAGCTCAGCTTCTTGACTTTTCCAAATACGAGCCAAGCGGAGGAACACGTGACTTGATATCCTCTTCGCTAACTACAAGACGGCTAGCAAGGCTACTGGCCTGGTCGCAGGCAGATCTTAGTCTGTTTTATCACCAAGGCACTCAGGCACCTTACAGCTCCTCACTTCCGGCCTCGGCCAACAGTCGCTCGGTACAACGAACAAAACGCAGGGGAACAGCTCTCTCATGTGCAGAGTGTCGCCGGTATGCTTGGAATTTCAAACTGTACTTCGGAATCTAATTCGCGTCTTGTATTTTATCAGCTTGAAACTAAAGTATGTATTCAACCTTGCCTCAGAGTTGACAGAACTTATATATACCTCATATGCAGATGTAGTCGCGTCTTTCCTTGCTCATAAGTGGGCTAGTCATATTTAGAACAACGTAGATACTGATCATTTGCAGAAATTGTGTAAAGAAAGGTGTGTGCTAGTATTATGACAAGACGAGGCAGTACCAACGACGATAACAGGTTGTGGTCAGATATGTCCAGATGGTGTGTAATACTGCTTGAACTTTGCCGAGATTGGTATTTATGATGCTCTCCTAGGGTCTCTCACTACTGGCAAGGGTAACCGGTGCGTGTTGGATATTCCGTAGATCAACAAGCCGTTGATTTCTGCTTCAAGATTTGTACTCGCAAATACCGAAGACTTTCTTGACGAGATCGGTCAACTCGCAACGCGAGTCAGACAGCTAGAGGACGCCCTTGCCCATTCCCATAGCATGAGCTCGCCGCAGCCGCATCCCTTACTTAGTGAGGACCTTTTACAGATCAAGCGTCCACTAGAACGAGATGCACAGATCAAGGAAAAGAAACTCGACGCGAATGATAAAATCGATGCCATGGGTTCTCTGTAAGTCATCCCTCTCAACTAGTTTATTCTCAGTTGCCGACCTGTCGTAGCTCGATATCCGATAGAGGCCGTTCCACGTTCTTCGGTCAAACAGCCAATTCACGGGTAAGTTAATCCCAACAATCTAGAGATGTCAAAAGGCTAAAGATGTTCACTTCAAAGTACCTTCTACGAGTAGGTTTATTTTGCTATGTTTCTCTGCTGTCACTCAGTTTGTACCAAGAATGAACAAGGCTCCGATGAAGAGGAATCACTAGCTTCCGACGAAGAAGAAAAATCATCAGCTTCCGATCCGTCAATGCCTTCCAACGATCCGTGGATTTCTTATGCATTTCCTTTCACCCCAGCGTCATTGAACAAGGATGTGGTGCGCAACAACATAATCGGTCTCTTACCCGATGTCTCATTGGCTCGGCGGTTGTGCGAGCTGTACTATCAACATGCGGCTTGGATGTAAGTGCAATCTTATCCATTGTCATTAGTGTACTGATGATTCGTTACAGGTATACTCCTATCTCAAAGCCGGAATTCTACGAGACAGTGTTTCGTCCGATTTACGACGTCAATGCTGCTTTTCCGAATATTGGATCTCACAGCCTAGCACTTATATATATGATTCTCGCGATAGGCGCATTACTTGACTTGGATCAACAATCACATTCACCTGCGGCATCACGATTCTACGAGCTTGGACGAGCAGCGTTAGCTATTGACTCGGTATTTGAAGAGCAGTCGATACCAGCGATACAAGCATTGGTGCGTCATCAAAATTTGTCGTCTTTTTTTTTTTTGATGAATACTTACAGGTGTTAATGTGTCACTACATGGTTTTGGACGATATAGAAGGCCCAAGATGGGCAACGATGGGCGTACTTGTTGACTTGGTGCAGAGTGTGAGCCATTTGATTGGTCCAAACTTTCGCCAACTCTAACGTTGATCTACTTGGTACGACAGGTTGGGTTGCGTAGGTCATCTGGTATCCATGCCTAAACTATTTCTGCTAATGGCTCTCAAGATCGTGACTGCGGTAAATGGAATCTTAGTCCAGACGAAACTCTTCGACGGCGCTGCCTTCTTTGGGAGATATTCACCTACGATATTTGGCAGGTACAGACCCATTTCAAATGCATTTGATTGTTGTCTAATGAGCTCTGCAGAGTCTAACCTATGGCCGACCTCCGTCGTTCTCGCTAGCTCATATCGATACCCAGAAGCCATTTTCAACCGCCAAGAATGCACACGGAGAACTGGAAATGTCTTGTGAGTCAAGGCTTCGTATACTTATCGTAGGCGGAAATCTCATTTTTTCTTTTTAGTTGCGTCTTGGAACCACTCTTTTTGCTCTGAATGCTTGAGTGTTGTGATGGAGCAGGCTTTTGGAGCTCGTCCTCCGTCATACAAGACCATGACAGAGATGGATAAAAAAGTTCGTTCATACTACATTCCTCCAAGCCTTCAGATCCCTGGCTTCGGGGGTTCCCCGATAACTCTTAAGCTTGAGCCAGAGCCGACGATTCAGCTGGTCATGCAGCGTTACATCACCTTTGCCATTCGAGAAATTAGTACGTTTTTGAAACTTCCAATAAACTGTGTTTTCTTACCGTCTCCGTAGCATTGTTATACCTCCATCGAGGATTTTTTGCTCATGCTTTAGAAGATAGTCCCGACGATCCTATGGGAAGCAAATATGCGCCTTCTGTTTTGGCTGCGTGTGAAAGTGCCTGCATCTTCGTTAGTTTGATCGACAGTATGTTCAAGCGATATCCTCTTTTGACGGAGCGCATGTGGTTCTTATATACCCATGTCTTTTCTTGTTCGGTGGGTATAAAATGGATGAATTTTCTGTATTCTCAAGCCCCTTTTCAGATTGTGCTGGGTTCCATTGCCTGCAAGGTACAGATGGCCATTGCTCCATCTGCCCTTTCCCATTTGGATTTGGCTCACAACCTCTTCATGTCGACATCTGAGAGCTCTCGGAAAGTCAAGGTTTTGGTAAGAGTTCCTTTGTATCGTAGTATCGGTCGATGTTGATGAGTCGTCTTCTGTAGCCGATCCTCCACAAACTAAAAGAGCGCGCCCATGCAGCTCTCGCTGGAAACATTAACATCTCCATTTCTCCGATATCATTAAGCTCACCATCCACTGTCAAATCAGAAGAAGACGAATTGGTTGCTTTGGGAGGCATGACTCAACTTGTTTCTCGGAAAATGCCGTCGACGCCTTCGTATTCTGGTTCGAGTCCTAAATCGGATCCTGCTTCACCTTCTCCAATACAGAATTCCATTCCCGAACAAGGGTACCCTTCGCCTGATCAAATGACCAATTGGCAGTATCCAACAGAGTATTCAGAGTACCAGTACCAGCAGTATACTAACCCATCTATGACATATAATGACCCCCAGCAGGGAATACCAATGGCTGGCATGACGGATCCCTACTACGTCGGCTATCCAAATGCTGCTCAGTACTATCGGCCCGAATACGAGAATGCTTTCAACGCTGTCCAAAACGCTGGAGATTTCTCCTTGCCCGTTGAGACTGATGACTCGTGGCGCAATCTCATGTCTCAATACGAACCGATGTGATTGTTATCTTTTTTTCTGCTATCACCGTTGCACCGTACTGCATATTTTGTATCGTTATTGTAAGCTACGCTATTGAGATTGCTCGTTTAGTAAAAGTTAAAAACTTGTATATCTTCTAAAAGCACCACGATGAAGCCCATGTTCATGTTTGAGTCGTTCGAAAAAAAAAAAAAAAACTATACGAGAGCGAAAATTTAGCAATGGCTACAAATCCATCCCGTCCTCCATCATCTCAGGAACTCCCTGTCCTTGACCTGATTCAACTCGTTCGCGTTTTTCACGTCGACGAAGTAATCTACACACACTACGTGAGTACGTCGAGTGGTATAATCAAGGAAGAAAACTGAGAAAAAAACGGACGTACCTCTCAAATACATCAAGTGGTCCACGCCTACTTTCTCTACTCGCTTCACTTGTTCCACTCACACTTAGACGTTGTATGCCCGTACCACTCGAATCAACTGTATTAACCGTAACAGTTGGTTGTGGTGTAGGTGTGAGTACAGTCCGCAGTGGAACCCAGCTACTCAACGGACTCGTTCCACTCTCATACGACGCTTCAGCGAGATACAGCAGGAGCCCATCTGGAGATATCGCATGTGTTTGTGTTGTTGTGACGGTGGTGTCGGTCGGGATCGCCGATGTCTGAGTCGCAGTCATTGACAATGACAATGATAGTGAGATCGAATCGATATCCATTCCTGAATCCTGTTCATATAAAGCAGGAACATTTTCAGCTTGATGGACCGGAACCTCGACCCACCTCACACTTTTCGCTGCAGGAACCACGACATCAAGAAGCGTTGGGAGCGTAAGCGGAGAGGGGTGGTATGGGACTGGGAGGAGAGTTTTTTGGATAGAGGTAAGGGGATGATGTACCCAAAGTGGGGTTGGCGAGCTTGTTGTTAGGATGTTGCAAAGATGTAGACACAGGAAACGCAGAGGCTAGTTCCGCGAGACGGGTATCTCGCCACCAGAATCTAAGTTTCAGTTACCAACGTGTCCACTCGGGTATGAATATAGCCCACCTCATACCAGCCTCGCATTCCCCCAACTCCTGTCCCTTCCACCGAATAACATCCAATACATGCAACACACCATTTTGTTCCCAGTTGGGATCTAGGATGCAATCGAGGATGGTGGAATGGGGGAGGGGCGTGGGGAAGAGGTGGAAATAACTGTTATTATTGTTATTTGCACTGGGGGTAGAGAGTTTTGCAGACGAGAACGATATGGGGAGGGATGGAGATGTTAGTTGGCTCGGGATACTTGATTGAGGAATACGAAAAGGAATAGGTTTCCCGTGCAATCGAGAACGAAGGGTCGTGTTGTTGTTATTATTATTATTATTATTTTGTTCAGAGTGAGAACCGGTATTTCTATCTCGGTCACTAGCATCGCGTGTTATTGCCAAGCATCGTTTACCGATTGGTACAGGTGCGAGAGCGACCCAAGATGTGTGTAGGTCAACGGGGAGAGGGTCTAATAGGTTCAAGGTGTTTTCCATGTCTACGTTGGTGTCCACGTCAAATTTCATTGTACTGGATTCCAACAAGTCCAATGCATCTGAACCAGGCATCTCAAGTAGCTCTGCGTACATGCATTTGTCGGCCCAACGTGCGTTGGAGTTGGATTTGGATTTGGAGTTGCGGGATTTTCCTTTACGTTTGGAAGAGGATTTTGGTTTCGACTTGGATTTAGGTTCCGATTCTTTGTTGGTCCTTAATTTTGATGTTTTCGATTTCTTTGTTGGCTCTTTGGTTGTTGCAAGTTCATCGGTCGCATCGTCTTTGAATGACACCGCGAACGATGCGAGTCCGCTGTGAACGACTTTTATTCCATCGGGATGTGGGAGAGATGAAGGGGGTTGTTCATCGGTTTCAATAATATCGATATCGATATCATTGGGCTGGACTGATCCATCTGCATCGTCGGGTTCATCTTCAGCTTCATTTTCCGAATCATCAAGGTTGAGGGACGCGAATCGTGATAGGTCAAATTTGGCAGCGCGTTTCTGTCAAGTTCAAGTGTTAGTGAGGCTCGAGTATAAGTAAAAGTACCAGTATACACTCACCCGTTTCTGACCTTCCAAGGCCTTTTCCCTCCTGACAGTCTGCGACACACTGGACGACACTAATGAAGACGTAGAAGGCGGAAGCTTATATTGCGTTTGTCGTGACTGGTTTTGTCCTTGGATCCGGACTCGATGAGCATGGCTCGGTGTCGGTGTCGGAGCCAAGAGTGAGGTGGAGGATGAAGAAGACATTTTGACATCTGAATTTTAATGGCAACGATGTTTGGATGAGTGAGCGCTTAATAATGTTATCATATCTTATCAACAACTTAATTGAAAGCGCTCTTTATCCCGTAAATCACAGCCTCCAGCTCTTTTATCCGGGTGTAAGTATGTTCTGAAATCTCTATACCTGCTCAATACTAGCGCTTTGCCAAATACTAGTGAAAACGACCATGATTAAACCGGGTCTGAAATTCCCTCTTCTCTTTCCCCAGCAATCTTCAAAAGCAAGCGCTCGATCCTGTCCAATTTATACTCAACCTCGTTCTGCACTGATTGAAGTTCTTCAGTTATCTCCTTCCTCATATTGGAGAGCTTCCGCTGAAATGCTAACGACTGCTGATCAAAACTAGATTCCATCTTCCGCTGAAATGCCGAAAACTGCTGATCAAAACTGCTAGCTATGTCACGACTGGCCTCCTTAACTTTCGAATAGCGGACAAGCAGGTGCGTGTCGTGATGGATTTCTTCAACACCGCACTTCTCGCACAAGACCACAGTTTCTGTAGAAAGTTGTCAACGCCATGCTGGTACTTGGAGTCAGAATTACACAAAGATTTTTTACCTTCGCAATCAGCACAATACCAAAATGAAGATCCTAGCGTGTTGTGACATACAGCGCAGCGTAGCTCTGGCCGAGAAGCCTTCGCCGTGGGAGCAGTTCGTTGAAGAACAGCCTGAGGGTCTTTTTCTTCTTTAGCTTCATCCTCATCCACGACGAGCTGCTTTGCACGTTCAACAGCATGTTTCGCATTATCCAAAGTGAGAGCTTCGACACCCTTGTGCAGAACAGATGTCAAACGAAGTAGTGCATGGCATGCAGAATGGCTCCTTTGTTGCTGTCTCAACCTGCTCCAAGTGACGTCGGTACTAATGCAGTTGTGAGTAGGGCAGAGGTCTACTCGCCCGATGTCGGCTCGCGGACACTCCAGACAAGTGATTCGTGGCCCAATGATGGAAAATCCACAGACATCGCAGAGAACTCTAAAACGTTTAGGTTAGCTAAGCGTATCAAAAGTTACACTCATCCCCATACTCGTGGTGCGGACATTGGCCCAACATCTGTTCTCGGCGCTTCTGAAATAGCCTCCAGTAATATTGAAACTCTCGTGGCACGATTGTTCGAAAGAGTTCGACACCTGCTGTGGTGTCCGAGCCATGTATTTCACGCATGAGAAACAAATCCATGCAACGCTTCCGAGTGGTGAACCGGTTTGCGAAGTATGCGGTTGACCATGATGTCCGTTTAAGGTGGTCAAGTGTAACTGAAGTAGCAAAGTGCCATAGTGCTTGGGGCCTGTTTGCATTGAAATCGAGTAGCGGCGGACGGCGGGACAGAATCTCGGGACTAACACGTCGGAACGTAAATTCGTAACCTTCACCCTCCTCTTCCTCAGGTTCCATGACTGCTTTGAATGTTCCGGAAAAGACCCCAGAGTCTCTATCCAAAACGCCAGTGTATCGAAAAGAATAGTAGGATTCATCAGTGTATGTTTTGTTGAAAGTGATATTGATTTTACCGCTGGGATCGAAGATACAGTTACCAGAAAGACTAAAGTTCTCCCCTCTGTAGTATTGGCCAAGACCTTGAAATCCTGACGGAGAAGGTTTGAAGACGTAGTGTTGCATTTCATTGTAGCCCGGCGCCGTGGTATAGCCCGACCATTCTCCCAGTCTAAAATGTTATAGCCTATCATGTAGATTACAAGGGCTTTAGGCAAACTTACATCAAGGGTGTCGGGTCATCACTTGGTGTACATGTTTGTAGACGCTCCAGCCAGTCGGACGCGTCGAGGAATGTGACTGTCGGGTCGGAACTCCCGACATCGCAGTCATCATCCGAAGGCCTACTCAGTGTGATGTGAGGCTGAAGTACCAACAACTTAAGCCTCATTTTTGCTCACAAGTTTACTACCTCTTCGGGCTCTTTGGACCTTGGAGACCATTCCAGTGATATGATACGCATGTCAGGAACATTGAGGGTCTCGATTGAAGAGCTGTTATCGAGCTCTTTCAACTTTTGAGGAGTGAACACATCAGACTCTTGTAGTGCATGCCGGTACTTCAAGAATCAAAATCCTGAGGTAAGTGCTAGTATTAGTCAGAAAATTATAAAGCCCTTCGTACCAAGCCACCAGCAAATGACTTGAGCTCATCGCCGGTATTTCGTCTCTGATTCCGGAGATTACCTGTAGTGCATGGTGTTTCATGGGTATACTCTTATGTAACTTCATTTCGGAGAGAATACATACCACTCACTTCTTGGGCACGTAGTTGATGCTCTTCAACCACCGATTGCAAGGACGTGCAGATATTTTCGAGGCTCTCCTCTATGTGATCAGGGGATGACGATCCGTAGGTTGATAGATTGGCAACATCTAGGAGCCTTTTCGCAAGTAGATACAGAAGGGGTGCAATGGACTGCGAGATATTCAAAAAACTATAGAAGAGTTAGCTAAGTTTGAGAGCCACTCACACGCTCCAGGGGACCTTCAATCACTAACCGGACTGTATCTGCATCCCGTATGTTGTAACAGATATGGTCCAAACTCGCCTCTAAGCGCCGCTCTTCATCAGCGATATAATCAGCAAAAGATTCCTCTGATATTGATATTGATGATCTAGGGCGTACAATGCCCATACACATTACCATGGTGGCATCCCAAGCCAACTCGAGGTATTTATCCACAGCGACGCGGTTTTCTGGCATAACGCGATGCAACAGAGCAAAGATTTGACCGAAAAGTGACTTGATTTCCATCCAGTAACGTAGAAGAGAATCTTCCCAACCTGCAATGTTATTAGTTTTGTGAATGACCTTTTTCTTCACTAAAGCTTGGAACAGCTGGACTGACCTACAGCCCAGTAAGCAATCCATTTCAGGAGGCTGCCGATTCATATTCAGAGAAGGTATGATTGACTATTCAATGGAGTACCAACCTCCAGTCCTTTGGTCGTGATTGGGTGAACTCGTTTATCTCCTTGATGGTTATGAAGCCAGATGCGTCGGTGTCTACTGCGTCAACTATGTTCCGGAGGCAGTCAATCCGTATACATTGTAGCGTCCATTCATCCGAAGGATCAACTACAGCATGAGGAATACCAGCCAAATCTTTCCTCCTTCGTTCGCCTTCTGGTTCAGATTTTCGTCGCCCGACAAGGGAACGTGATCTGGGCCTTGCAGCCACCTGGGTGGGTAGGATTTGAGAAGAAGCGATAGCAGACTTGATCCATGGACTATCCATATAATAGTCTCGGAGAGCCAAAATGAAATGAACGCTTTTAACGCTAGCTCTCCACCCCTTTGATCAGAATCAGCTGAATTTTTGTAGTTTAAGCTTTGAAGCCTACCATATATCTCCACACGTTATACATATCCTATCATGTCTTAGCGTGACAATGACAAAAAGTTCAAAATTACAAGTACATACGGAGTTGGTGATCAACTCTCCAGGTCCTCTTTCTATCACTTGGGTGAGGGAATCGATGACTCGGTCCCCAGTGCGATTTATCGTATCGCTGGTATTGTTCTCGACTCTAGCCAACTGAATAGCAAGCTTGCCTTCAAAGATATTCAAGTTCTGTTTGAGAATGGTCTCAATGTCCAAGCCAATATCGTCCCTAAGCTGCTTCAGTCTCTTGTCCTTCTCAGCCTGAGTTGATTCCGAAGCGCCAGATTTCGATTCAGCCACTGCCTGATTCTTTCCTTCTATCCGACAAAGAAACTCGAGTGTGTCATCATCTTTCAGCAGCTTTGCACGGTCCCCAGGATAGCTAGCGATGTACTCTGCGATGTCCTGCTCCCCATTTGCAGGAAGTTTACGAAGAAGAAGTCGGTATATCTTGTCCACACTTTGGGAGCACAAGGATATCATGATCAGACAACAGAACTTCCGAGAGAACGTTAATCTTACCTTTCATCCAACGACTTCAAGAGCTTTTCATTTCTATCAACTCCTCGAGCCGTATGTGAAGCCAAGGCCTCCACAATCGCTTCCCTCAGCCTCACAAAACGTTTGGTACAGTCAGCCAATTGATCTTCCCAACCGCTCGCATTCCAGACTTTGGCAATGAGGCGTTGTTTCATGTAGGCTTCACATATCGTATACGATGTTTTGATCTCAGCATCGACTGTACTCATGACGGTCTGCATTCGACCTTGAAGAGTCTCGGTCTCAGAAATACGCACATCGGCATCGTTAATATCTGCGATTCTACAAAGACAGAATGCGTCAAGAATTCATGTTAGATGGATACAAATCATGACGCACTGCAGGATAACGGCCATCATGTCCCTCATTTCCAGGAAAAGCAGCATAACTCTTTTGTTGTTCTCTCGTCGCTTCCTTTCGCTCGCATATACCGCTTTAAACGGGGCGAGAGCAACTGAGAGTCAAAGATACACAAAAGTCGTTTACGCGCAGAAAGACAATATATGCTCACCAGCAATGAAGACGTGTGTCTTGCGCATAAACGATCAGAATCGTAACGAATGTAGTGACAAATGAACATTTACCTTTGAAATATCATCAAGGAGGCCTATGAGCTGAGGGATTGTGTTGAGGAACTGATCCAGAAGCGATTGATCTGAGAGAGGCGTTATCATGGCCGAAAAGAGTGAAACAGTGATGGGGGCATTTTCAGTCTTGTTCTCTGGGAGTATTTTGATGATTCATGAGTGTCACAGAGACGACGAGCAAGATTTACCGATTTTCTCTAGAAGAGCCTCTTTGGGGGGCACGCCAGGCGACTTCTTCAACTTGTTCCACAACTTGATACGCTCAGAGAGAGTAGAACTTGTTTTTATCTGTACATCTGACATGGCGATTGTATGGGCACCGTGAAATAACAAGAAAGACGTGTTACGTGAGGGAAGAAAAGTTAGGGATTCCTCCTGCCTATATAATGTACAATGTATTAGATGCTTTAGCGCTCAAACTCACCTTCTGACTCCCTTGTGCTTCGGTATAGCATTAGCAGCGATCTTTATCGTAACCCCTGGCGCTCTATCCTCATCATCAAGTATACAGGTGGTTACGACAGTCCAAATTATCGCTGGCAGTTCTGTGTTTCCTTGGAGGGGATAATGATTGCAGGACTCGTTTAAGTTGTATCCAGGTATGTTCTTGAGGTGGCGAGGGCATCGATCCTAACATGTACATTTGAAATGCCAGTGCACCAAACGCTGTGAATCATAGCTTGTGTCTAAATAACTTTCTTGCCGGGTGGCGATTACGAGACAACTTCGGTAGTCGGCTAGTAAATTTAGAATTTGAGCTGCGCGCTACATAAGTAACAATTAACACACCGGAAGATACATAAATCTGCTCGGCAGATTTGTGAACTGAAAGAAAGCTGATTATCCAAATAAGCATAATCAGTGGTTTTCAGTCCGCCTGAAATGTAACTGAAATTGTATGATAAACCATAGAAGGAATATCTTATTTTATCGTACAATTTCAGTGCGCCATTCTGCCGAGCAGAATTTTTATCTTTACCGTGTGTAATAAAATCGAAAGAAAACGGTGAAGAATAATGACATGCATAATGCACTACCACATATACATAGAGTTCGGATCCATCGCAATCTATCCTATCTGAACCCTATCGTACATATATACTCAAAATGACAGCAAAAAACTCACCCGTTTTCAGTAGACCGTCATGATCAAAGTGGCGCAGTGAAGGGTTTGACAAGTCCTTATAAGGTAGTCCATACATGATAGTTGATGAGGTGCAGCTAGGCTCTGAAGAAATGATTTTCACTTTTTCCGAAACGAACCACCCCGCCAGATGATCCAAAGATAAGGGTTTGATAGTTAGCGGCAGTTTTCGCTCTTTCAAGTAGCACATTTGATGAATCCGAAGAAATTTTCAGCTCGGCTGGGTTCGTTTATACACCATAATGACCGGTCGCTGGCCTAGCGGAACGCTAGAATCTCTTGATGAGCTTAGAAAGGCTGAACGCAACTTCCTAAGGCTACAGCAATGCCATTAAAACACGGGATCCGGTTTGAAGCGTAAGAGCGGTATAAGCGCGCATGACATCAGGAATCAAATGCCACCCGGCGCTTTAATCCGATAACCTATAATTTAACTTTCTAACCCATTCTCACTCCTCAGTCATTTCTTTTGAACTACCATGAAAGCCAAGGTGCGTGATCCTTAATCTCCATCGCTTTACTCTAACACTGCTAACAGACAACGCACATCCTCTTCGACTGCGACAACACTCTCGTTCTCTCGGAATCTCTCGCTTTCGAAGCCTGCGCCCAGCTCTCCAATGAGATCTTGGCTTCACAGAATATCGCTGATCGATACACTGGCGAACAGCTCCTCGTGGATTTTGTAGGAAAGAATTTTAGGTATGTGATAATATTTTATCAATGCTATCGGCTGACGCTATCAATCCAGAGGAATGCTCGTAGATTTGCAAGCGAAGTATCAGTTTACTATTCCGCCTGAAGAACTAGACAAGTATGTTTCGATGGAAGAGGACAAGGTAAATTTTACTTATAATACTAGCTCTCCTGTTTAATAGCTCGTACAGGTAATCGAAAAGCTCGTTGCCGATCTCGTTCCGTGCCCCGGTGCAAACCAAGTACTCTCCAAACTCGTCGCCTCCAACAAATACACTCTCGCAGTTGTCAGCTCTTCCGCCTACCGCCGTGTCTTCGCGAGTCTTCAGAAGGCTTCACAATTGCCCTTCTTCCTCCCTACCCCTTCTATAACTCCGGAATCTCGCATATTCTCCGCCGCGACCTCTCTTCCAGTCCCCACTTCCAAACCGGACCCAGCAATATACCTCTTTGCGTGCGAACAACTTGGCGCCCCGCCAATTGCTTGTGTTGCTGTAGAGGATTCAAAGAGCGGCGCAACAGCGGCAGTTAGGGCGGGGATCCCTGTCATCGGGTATGTGGGCAGTTATGAGGGTGAGGAAAAGAAGAGGGAGATGAGGAAGATGCTTGAAGAGGTTGGGTGTGTGAGTGTCATGGAGCATTGGGACGAGTTCGAAGAGGCTTTGGAGAGGGCCGGATGTAATTAACTGAGTGGAGGACTCGTATTTATCTTGGGAGATCTAAGTTACAGTATATGTATATCAGAGTGGCACCACTCCGCCTTCTCTCTCTCTTTATATATTGAACCTGTTCGTCTCTTCGTTCGCTTATAGCACCGCCGTTCATTGTCAAGGTCACAATTAGGTAGAAGATACACAGTAGTGGTCATGGCGTTCTGCCATACCATTCTTCATCCATTGCGGCTTTAGTGTCATCTGTAATCAGGATCTAGAATTCGGGAATGATCGCTCCTAGTCCTTCCTCATATCTGTGCTTCAGCATTTGCTTCCTGGACAAAGTTATTCACTCAAGATTCCTTTGTCTGCAGAGAATCCTGCTTGGCATTTTCCTTCAATGTACTCTTCCACCAGGCCGGGAGTAACGAGGAGACTGGCCAAGGTGGCTATACAAAACAGACGGAGTACTGGATGGAGCATACGGAGGCGGCGGACTATAACGTAAACTGGCAGGTTGGAGATCTTCGGTTGATACCATCTGCATCAGCTCGGACAATTGCTCAAGGAGTAGGCTTCCCCATCTCTCCGTATCTTGTGATATCGGGAGGGGGGGCAGCACTGGCGGAGCCTCAAGGAATTGAGTAATATCCTTGTCCATCCGAAATGATTTTTCGGGTGGCATAGATTCCCTACAAATGTTCCGAGTTGAGTGTGGTCTCTTTCGAATGTTAAAATCCAGACTAACGGTTGAAAGTCGAACTCCGGCCTCTCAAAGTAGCCATAGCAAAGGCCATCTGAATACAAAAAACTTTGAATAGCGTTTCGTAGGCGTTTACCTGGAGTGCCACACATGCCGTCAACTTTCTCAATCGTAAAGTTGTCTCGGACTCGAAAAACAAGCTCTTCATCATCCGGCATCTCCTTTTCTCTCTGAGAAAAGGATGAGTGAGTGAGTCGAAATTCCAAAAATTACACTTGCTTCTTGGATGGCCCACATCCAGTTGAAAGGCTGTCGTTTCGTATCGACAGACACTCCGAAATGGTCACACGATATTGACAGAACCACGGTTTATTCTCTGGCGAACACAATGTGCTACGAGCGCAGAGAAACAAAGAAGACGACTAAACAAGAATAAGAACAACGATCATGGGATACTCTACTGAAGGATAACGAAACGAAGATATAAAAGGACAGTGGCAGTGTAGAAGCACGTGTGAGTATGTGCCATACTTACACCAGTCATCATCATGTGTGATTGCCATGTCTACCTCTGGCCACTGCAGAAAATAATGAGCAATAACTGAGATATGTGCCCAAGTCAATAGATTACTTCACTTAAGATCCATTTGTTTAGGACATCCGATGGATGGTAAGGCTATATCTTGGATGAGAAAGAGCTTGGGATATTAGTGAAGAACTGAGCCTACCTCGGACCAAAAATGGAAAGACCTAGCCGAGTCACTACTATCAGTTGTCTCGGAGGATGACGACGATTCAGATTGTGGGCCCGGGGATTCCCCGCCGCTCGGAGAAGAGGTGTCGCTAATGTTTTCCAAAGAGTCCTGGTTAGGATCTGAATATGTCCGGGAAATGTAGTGGAGATCAAATCCCATCCGCAATGATGACGAACTGGGCTTCCTTTTGGATTTTGAGCTTCCCTCATCAACGTCCAGGTCAGGAAATGCCGATACTTTAACACCCTTCTTGAAACCCAGTGGTTTTTTTTCGAAGAGCAATCTTAAGCCCACGAAGGAAAACACACTGATTCTTGAATTCACTGTCAGTGCCGCTCTGGGTTGCAGCATAGTCTTCCCTGAAGAACCAGTATATGGGTCTAGCGGTGTTGTCCACAGCCCTGGGAAGGAATTCTAGATGAACTTGACCATAAACAGCATCGCTAAAACAGGCCATTCCCCAAGCGCGCACTTTGTCACATCCAGTGACTAGGTATAGACTTTGGGCGCCGGATGTATGTGCATAGGAGAACCAGGACTGTGCATTCTCTTTTGCATATTTGCGAAAATTTTCAATATCCTTATGTTCAACCCTATTAGGGGAGGATAAGCAAGGCACCTGTGGATGATTGGCATTCAAACAATAACCCCGCACCAACTTCATATGGCACGCCTCTGCCAAGGATTTCCATATATCAGTTGCATGAGATCAAAATGCAAGCTCAAACGCACTGAATGTATTGCTGGGTAGGCTGACAAGGCAGTATAGTTCGAGCGACAGAAGAAGGGTGGCTGGCAACAAACGATGCTGGTTTGTAGTGCTGCTCCGAACTGTTGACATTCTGAGGATCAACATCCAGCCCTCAAAACCCATTTGGGACGCCTGCAGCATTCACTGGATGGCCCTCCGGACAACACACATTGAATATGTGATTAAACGATCCATTTCCATCTAGATATCCCACATCTCCGATACTGATCCCTGTTGTTCTGTGTTCATCAGGTAAGTTGTCGTTCGGAGTTGGATGCCATAAGGGATAGCCTCGTTTCTTTGGTAGAAGCAGCCGTGAGTATAGCTCGCTATCACTCCCTGAAGATGAACTTGAAGGTAGATCCTGTGCATGCCTGTTTATTGCTGTAGAGAATAATGCTGGGGATGCATCGGGAGTAGGATAACCGGGCGAGGAGGCCGAGAAATGAGGTGCAGAGGAAGGAGGATAAATGGGAGTTGCTGGAAACAAAGGAAAAGGATCAGGAGAATATATGCATTGGGGCTTAGTGAAGGAGGTAAGGGATTCGAGTCTGGAGGGCTCGGAGAAGAACCCAAAGAAGCAAAGTTTGAAGCATGAGAAGGATAGAATGGTCTAGAGGGTCCATGGGATGGAAAGGAGGAGTGGAGTCTGGGAGGAGTAAGAGTCGGAGAAGGATAAGGGTTTGGAGGATTATAATCATCAGAAGTACGAAGCAAGGGAGCCGAGTGAGGTCTCGGGTGCGAGCCGTAATTGATCAACACTGAATTATTTATGCTGAAACCTTGAGAACTTGCAAACCAATCTCCAGCGACACGAGTCTGTTCATGCTCTTCCATCTGGAATAGGGTAAGGGATAGCAGTAAATGGCAGGAGCTAAAGTAGGCATTGACTTCTGAAGAAACCATGACACCTGAGCAAAACAGTTTCATAATTCAAAACTTTTCATGGGAAAGAATCCTGATGAATTGCAGATGAACATAACAAGCAAGATCAGGCTGGTCCGATGTTTACTACTGCCAACATTCGGAACATGGCAGTTAGACAGCTGCAGGTGGTAATTCAAAAACAGATAGATAGATAGATGAATACACGACCCAAAGGGTAAAGCATGCCAATATTGATCTCAAGAGGTCCATCATCCAACACCTCAAATCGGGGAATTTAGTGTCAGGACGACTTCAAAAGGTCAAAATTTATCGAATCCGAGGTGACGTTAAGGTTTTCTCATGTTACCATGATAGACTGATAGTGCCGAAGTTGTTGAAGTTCCGCCTGAAAACCTGAGTGTTGCCAGAAGTAGTGTCAGAAAGAGCGAAGAAAACACTCGAAAACGAATGAACGCGTTGTGACTTACTTTCCTTTGTTTCTTTCACTGATAATTCTTCAACATTGCCTGATCCCAGAAACGTTGATGCCTCGAAATGCTTCGCACCCCTGAGCCGGGCTCTGCGCTGCGCTACGCAGGGCTGCGAGGGTGTGCGCGCTTCGCAGCCCGACGTTACACTGCCGTGCAGGGCTACGTTGCAGCACTACAGCATCTGCGTAGCAGGTAATGGCCCGGCCATTCCTTTCGACTCTTCTGTAATCAGCTATAACGAACAGATCGATGGTCCATCGCTTGCTGGAGTATTGTCAGATGGCATTCTTTCACCATTGGTTGGGGTGACCCGACTAGACAAATTGGAAGAATAACGTGAGCATCTGGTGAAGTTTTCATGAGTTCCGAGGTTGCAATTGGCGAAGATAGTGAAAGAATGGGTTCCGGGCCGTTATGTAGTGCCACTGTGTTGACATTCTCGCCATCCATTGATCCAAAAAACTCAGCTCGTCGCAATACTGCCACGGAAACACTGTGAGACGTGGAAACGGTGGACAAACCATTATGCCCTTTGTGATTTTGGAACGTGCTTCATGTACCCTCCAGGACATCTCGCTCCTCGGGCTCAGTCATCTCTCCTGAACTACTATCAAAGCCAAGGCTTCTCCATCGCTTTACTCTAACGCTATTACACGAAAATAACAGACAATAACATCCTCTTCGACTGCGACAACACTCTCGTTCTCTCGGAATCTCTTGCTTTCGAAGCCTGCGCCGAATTCTTCAATGAGATCTTGGCTTCACAGAATATTGCTAATCGATACACTGGCGAACAGCTCCTTGTGGATTTTGTAGGAAAGGTATGTGATAATATTTTATCAATGCTATCGGCTGACGCTATCAATCCAGAGGAATGCTCGTAGATTTGCAAGCGAGGTATCAGTTTACTATTCCGCCTACAAGTATGTTTCGATGGGAGATGACAAACCTTATAATACTAGTTCTCCTGTTGAATAGCTCGTACAGATAATCGAAAAAGCTCGTTGACGATCTCGTTCCGTGCCTCGGTGCAAACCAAGCACTCTCCAAATTCGTTGCCGCCAGCAAATACACTCTCGCGGTTGTCAGCTCTTCCGCTTATCGCTGTGTCTTCGCGAGTCTTCAGAAGGCTTCCCAATTACCCTTCTTCATCCCTACCCCTTTTATAACTCCAGAATCTCGTATATTCTCCGCAGCGACCTCTTCCAGTTCCCACTTCCAAACCGGACCCAGCAATATATCTATTTGCGTGTGAACAACTTGGTGCTCCGCCGATTGCATATGTTGCTGTAGAGGACTCTAAGAGCGGTGCAACAGCGGCAGTTAGAACGGGGAACCCAGTCATCGGGTATGTGGGCATTATGAGGGCGAGGAGAAGAAGAAGAAGGAGATGAGGAAGATGCTTGAAGATGTTGGGTGTGATCGGGACGAGTTCGAAGAGGCTTTGGAGAGGGCAGGATGTAATTAACCGAGTGGCGGACTCGTAGAGAGATCTAAGTTATAGTATATATATATCAGAGCGGTACGAGGGGGCGCTGTTTCTTCTTCTCTCGCTTTGAGTGGCAGCGATTTAAGCCGTGGAGGGATGATGCGCAGTGAGAAAAAGTGAGTGACTTCAACTCTTTCTATCTATGCTGTAAATTCTCTCTGTGTTGGTCCCCCATCCCGGCGCTGGTTATATATCTAGAAGGTCTTCCTACCGCTGCGGGCTCCGCGTCTGTAGTATTCTCCTCTTTGGTTTCCTCTCTTTGCTCTTTGATCGACATACTCCTTACTGACACCTTTTCGTTTTCGAAAAGACAGAGAAACATACAAATGGGGACTCCGTCCCCGACTCTGACCGAAGGGAAGAGAGGGTCTTGTGGACCTTGTTTCTTATCTGATTCTTCAGGTTCCTGAAAGTGACGAAATACTTTCGCACGCTGATTGCATGATGATATTCGCGATAACATTTGTCACGGGTACGTACTAGTTTGAACTTTGCATAGCTTTCTTTCTTCTCCAATTGTTCGATGGTCGTATTTTGACTGTTACGGCGAAGTATGTTTTCGATATTCTTGCATTGTTTACAGGTCAAGCTCCATATATTCCAGATCCTGCTCTGTATTGCATAGCGTAACAAACTAGTTTGGCGCCATTTATGTACTCATGTGTAATCTCAACGTTTGTGCGACAGTACTTCGGTATTGATCACAGCATTGTTGGGATTATACATCCCAGGCATGTATGTGGCGCTATACATGTAGCTGGGGCCCCGGCAGTTCCTCAATGGGACCACATTGGTTAAACCACCACCACCACCACCAAGACTCATCCAATTTGACTACTACTCCTTCCATCATCATATCCAGTTCGTCCATCATATCTTTGACTAGCTACTGTATACACTTTTGCCGAACTGGGTTTACAACTATATCTGACTTGTTCCTTGTTGGAGAGTCATTGGCTGTATTCAGTTTGACAGTTTTGGGTGCAATTTTCTTAGGACATTCAAGTTTCTTTGCAACACTATAGTGATTTCGCTGAAGTCTGCGACGTAACACGTTCTTGGTAGTTTTGGCTCCGACTACAGTGCACTCTATCAAGTTAACTTGTTATTTGTTTAGGTCATTATTTGGTAAAGTCCTGTTCAATCCAAGTGATTTTGATTACTTTGAAGGAAGGTCTCTTGGTATCATGGATACCATGCATGCTCCATTTGTTTTGGTGAACAAGATAAACCATAAAGTTGCCTTTTGGTGTCACGAAGGTATGTCAATTTCATGTTCCCCCGCCCTCAAAGCTACAGGTAGTTGAATTTAGAGTTGCTTCTACACCTTCATTTTGAAATGATTTGCATAGAGCCCAGGTTGTTCGTCTCGGTCTGTCTATGGCATAGACAGACCCTGGCGAACAACCTGCGCATCCTGCATGTGAATTTCTTTATAAAAATTGTAAAAAACTTCTCCTTCAACTTAACTTTTTTAGGCGGTCGAAAACACAACAGGGTTTTTGCGATCAGGCCTAGCCAAGTTCAAGGAATTCTCGATGACAGTAGCTATTATCTAGATAATTCTATATAACTTGCAATAGCACACTTTGCCCACTACTTTTTGAGAAAAAAAAAGGTATTTGTATTGATATCTCATGTGCTGGCCTGATCGGCCATTTGGCTAGCAGTGTTTGTATGCCGTCTCAGCCATAGCATGCTGCTTGGGAATGTGCAGCGCCTGTATGCCATCCTATGCCATCTTGGCCATAGCATGCTGGGAATACTGGCCCAGCTCCTTGATTTGAAGCTAACAGTCCCTTCAATTTACACAGCATGCTGACTCGATGCTGTTGTCTGGAATTATAGAAAAATGTAAATACAAAATGCAACAAATGTAACTGGTGCATAGTGTGGGAGAATCCTCCCAGGTTGCCTTTCGTTATTTACCGGGTTGTTTTCTTACGGCCTTTTGGCCTACTTGGTCGGTTTATTGTCTGGCATATAGGCCCACTGCATCGCCGCCAAACGGCGCTGGGCGTCTCGTTTTAGGCAGAGTCGGGGACTTGCCGTGCAACGCGCGGCGTTACCGATACAGTATTACTCACTAGGAATCGTTACGTGGCGCGCGTCGAACTACACTCGTTGGAATACATACATATTTTAACTACCCTTAAAAGTCAATGAGATCTAGCAAGTAATCCATGTGCTTTCTTGGTATCCGTTGAGACTGCTGTACATCCCATATAAGTCTCCAAGTATCGAATCCGTCATAGCTGTGGTGCCCAACACAGACCCTCACGAGAAGAGGTTGAGTGATTTTTTTCCGTCGGTCAAACGAAGAGAATGAACGAGTTCGTCGGAGTCGTGTTTGCCTTTCCTGTAAGCCACATTCTGATACGTGATAGTGGGGCCGGCTCAACTGGCGACAACCAAGGGTACCATATTCAAGAGGTGCAAGCCTTGCCTTGTGTTCCGGGCTTCGCTCTATGAATTCAAAGATTATATTTAGATCATGATATTTGACGACTTCAAGTTTGTATGTTGCTCACTGGGATACTCGTATATAATATCATCCTCCGACTCGGAGTCAGACTTTGACCCACAATTGGGATTAACAGAAAGATCTGGAAACATTTTTCAGAAAAATTGAGAAAGAAAAATTGAGAAAGAAGATTTGTTACACACGTACTATGTCTGTCGAAGATGTCAGTTTCATCCGGGTCTTGATTTAGCACATTGTTGATTATCTTGAAGATAGGATAATTCTGAGAGCGTGCATAGTCAAGACTAAAAGGATCAAAGCCCTTCAGCTTCACATATTCAGACACTGCATCATATATATCTTGAGTGAAGTATGAGGCCCCCCTCATACTTACTTCAGGTAACGGAAGACCTAGCAAAAACCGCGTCTCCTCCCTCATTGGAAAACAACCGGATGAGTCTGAAGACCAGAAGAATGGTGGATCATGCAGTGAGAAATGAGATACTCCATTAATTTTTGTGATTTTAATAGGTTCAATGAAGAAATAGTACTCTTGAGTGGAAAATGAGGCCAACATAGGTGAAAGCTTGGGCCAGTCCGGTGAACTCCACGCAATGTACTGCATGCGTCTGCCGCACAAAACTAATGATACATCTAAAATTCAGCTACACCGGTAGACTATAGCAAAAATGTCTCAAATTTACCATATTTATCCAGAGGGTCTTTCAGATTGAGCTGGTGGAGTACATGCCCAGCTTGTGCTAGCCATGCAGTATCCAGACACTCTTTGTCAAAGGTTGAACTTGTGATGTGACAGATATATGAGGGATTTGGTTTGCTCCAAGACTGACTAATTATTTTGGTTTCAGCCTTGCGGCACCCGGGCACTGGCCTCGCTTGCGCAGAGTGCTCCGTTCTAAAGGAGGGGGTAGCCCCTACGGAGTAGTCTGTATGGCCATTAACTGAACATCTGAGTTCACAGTCAATCAAAGGTTGGAGCTCCTAAAACAATGCAACGCTTACCGGTACCGGGCCCTGCCAGTACTTGTTACCACAAGGGGCACTGGGGAGCCCTTGAAACTGAGAGAGTCCGTAAAGAATCTTGACCACCCACTAATGTGAACCTTTTGTCTGCATTGTATCCGTGCTACAACTTGTTTTTTGCTTTCTAGATAAATACAACCAATCGAAAGTGGGATGCTGGTTAATTTGTCACTCAGTCCATATTGACCTATCCAATGCGAAACCCAGGACAACAAATCACCATCGAGATGAAGGTCAAGGTGTTGTATTACAGTTTTCTCTGATTTGTAACCCATGAGACCAAGAGGGACGTTATTGGCAGGAGAGGGCCGTATCTTGGATCGCCATCCAAATGTCACCGGATGCCTGAAGAATGGTGTACGGGGTCCAATGCATGCGTGCCCCGATGTTGGTTGGATCCAGACATACATTTCAAGCCAGCGTGGAACTCGGCATCCTTTATATTTTAAATGGTCTCTTGCTTGCTGCAAGCAAATCACCTGTTTCTATTTTGAGCACATAGCAAAGAGTATTTAGGGACTTGGGGGAAACAGAGTCTCACAGCCTGATAATCCAGAAAACCACGTGCAATAGGCGAGGGGCTCTGTTCATAAAATTCTGGAAGGGGTATCATATCTGGGGAATTTATTCAGTGTATACTTATATCTACATTCATTGTGCTCTTCTCAATGATTATCAGCGAACACTTACCAGAGTGGAAGATCAATGCGGGTAAGCCCCAATGGGTAATTCCAAACAGTTTAGCAAAGTTTATGTGACTGGACAAAGAGGTAAGTGGCACGTATATCATTTGTCAGATAATAATCACCATAATGCAGAGTATCGATGTAAATCATCTTTGTATGCCTAGAATTCTTTGAGTTTAGTCTATCCCCTAGTCCTGCAACATAGATACTACATACTTGCTGCGCATTAGGTCCGTCATAAAACACCGCCGTGAATTTTGTTCCAGGATGGGAGAGTGATGGCGATGTTATTTGGACAGCGTAGGTTGAGCGTACCAGCTTCACACCAATGATGCGAGATAGACCCACTGGGGGTGTCTGACATTCGATTATGAATGAGCCTGTGCCGCCTTCAATAATGGTGCCGATATTCCGTAGAAGGCTGAGATCACCCCCCGGAATGGTGCGACACTAGATAGAGATCAAGTTTATTTATGTAAGTAAGAAGAGTCGGTACATTGGCGCACCCAATTGCCCGGAGTCACTTCAGTAAGAGTCCCAGTATCATGATGATTGTTTATTGTGATTTGCTTTGCATTGTATAGCTGGGAATCCTGCACAGTGAAGTGGGAAGAGTTTTCAAAAAATGTGCCCATGATTCCAAAATAAGTCGGGATATCGATGTTCACCGGGAGAAAGAGATGATGGGAGGCAATAGTGAATATACATCAATTTATACCACTTTCTTTGCGCTGGCATAGCCTACTAGGTGATCGATTCATCGGACTAGTCATAAATAAGATAAGATCAACAAAGATCCCTCCGAGCTTCTCAATGGTTTACAAGAAAGTGTTGATTAAGGGGACCGTCTTCGTCGTCTTTCCCGGTATCATTGAACGAGAAAGATCGGGCTGATTAGGTAGAAGTGGCGCAGCAATACGAAGGTGGTGAAGCAGAGTACTTGCTGAGAGCAGACGTGAAAGACAATGATTTGACGATGATTAGCCACTACTGGTGTCGCAACGGTTGGTGAAAGATTTGAGGCTTCTAGACCTGATGTAATTAACTATGAGTAGTGAGCGCTTCCACACTACATTTGCCACCCACCTGAGGATAACGTTGTAAGTTACTCCCGCCTGAGAGCTCGGATCTAGACGATTACAGCAAGCAGTCAGGGTATCAAGAGTGAGGAAAACACCGAAGAACTCTGTAAGCTCGGTTCCCTGTGTTCCTTGCGCTGACAGTCATTCAGTCTTGTTGCCTGGGGTTTCGAAACGCGTTGACGAACAAGTTGTGAACAAGCCTTGATGGATTGTCTGTTTGCCGCCGGCTGGATCGCGGTAACTCCAAGCCGAGCGCTTAGCATTTCTATGGCTATGATCATGATTAACAGGTCCTTGCTCACTGTACACGCTGACGACCCCTTGATTCAGTCTTGTGGTACATTACAGTGCTAGATATGTCACTCTTCACCCGTGCTGAAAACTTCTCTGTTCGTGACTGTTCATTTGTTGCAGGAGACAATAACACTATCCTCATCGGAGATGCACAAGATGCTGGTGCGGCTCAACTTATCTACTCTCGCTCATGTTTACCATACATATATTTTGTAGCGCGTACAGGTCTGAAGCTCCTGTACCAAAGCACTTCACCTGAGGCTTCATATGACGCGGAGCAGCGATATCCACCTCCCAATTGTCATCCTGGCACACGTACCAGAATCCTCGAGCTTTTGCGACAGTGGATCACTGACCAATCCAAAT
Organism: Rhodocollybia butyracea; assembly: GCA_015501585.1. Lineage (NCBI taxonomy): Eukaryota > Fungi > Basidiomycota > Agaricomycetes > Agaricales > Omphalotaceae > Rhodocollybia > Rhodocollybia butyracea. The sequence continues at coordinate 870,769 of JADNRY010000002.1, forward strand.
TAACCTCAATATATTGGCTGTATGGTCCCGCAGGCGCAGGGAAGTCTGCTATCGCCCAGACAATTTGCGAGGAATTTTCTACATGTAATGGCCTTGCTGCTAGTTTCTTCTTTGCACGGACAGATCCTCGTCGAAATAATCTGCGCTTTTTCGTCCTTACCATTGCATACCAAATTGCCAAAACTCTTGGTCCATTCGTCGAAGGATGGATCGGCACTGCCATTCATCACAGCCCAGAGATCATAGAGGCTACGCTAATAAAGCAATTCCAACAGCTCATCGTTGATCCCTGTCGCCGGCTACCCTCTGATAGCTGGTTGGCGCTTCCTCGACTCATTGTCATTGATGGCTTGGATGAGTGTATCGACATCGGTTCCCAGGAGCGACTACTGTCCATCCTAAAGCAGCTAAAAACTAGTTCAAACCCCCTTCCCATCGAATTCTTGATATGTTGTAGACCTGAGCCTCGTATTCTTCATACATTCAATGATTTCGATCTTCACACTGTGCTTGACCGTATTGAACTCTCCGACAATTTCGAGTCGGACTCGGATATTGCCCACTACCTACAAGATGAGTTCCAGAGAATACGGCGCGATCATGGTCCCGCTATGGGCCATGTATCACAGTCCTGGCCTGGAGAGGATATTATTCAACAACTTGTACAGCGAGCATGCGGCCAGTTCATCTACGCAAAAACCGTGATCAAGTATGTTGGGGACTACTACTGCTTGCCCACAGAACAGCTGGACATTATTCTCAACATCGCTGTTCCTGACACCCATGAGTCACCGTATCCAGACTTGGATCTGTTATATCTGCAGATTCTAGCAACATGTAGGGAGAAGGATTTGCTCCTCGATGTCCTTGTGTTCATCCTGTGGCCAAAAGAATACGGTCTGGAGCATTCAGCATCATATTCTGACATTGAACTTTTCCTTTTCCTTCCAAAAGGGAAACTGGCCACGTTGCTTTTTGGATTGCATTCAGTTCTGGAGATTCCAGAGGATACACACAGTCCTATCAGTATACGCCACGCATCGTTCGAAGATTTTCTGGTCGACCCCAAACGGTCGGATAGGTATTTCGTGGATATAAATGAACGAATAACACTATGTTTCTTAGAGAACGTTCACCGTGTCATCAACACTCAATAGTGAGTATGCTGGCTACCGACATCCAGGTAGATGATAATATTTTATCTAGCCCGGCAATCCGTGTCGCTCTGTTGAGGTCAGGAGGTTTGGCTTGCTCCCATGTGAAATCCCCGAGTGAAAAACTGCTCTCCGCATTGGAGCGGTTTCGAGTCGATCTGAGGAAGTTATCAAATGGATCCTTCTCGGATAGTGTCCTCGAACGGTTCTTGTTTCGGGGGCTGTATCCAGTGTATGTAGTTGCTCAATGGGCAAGGGTTTGTTTTTTTTTTATATCTTTCATTGATTTTGGTGGATGGACATCAAAATTACATTTTTTATTCTAGGACCTTGCTAAATCACCCAAGCAGGAGGTGAACAAAGTACGACTACAAGTGTTAGCTGAAGAGTTTGGTAGTATATTACAGGAATGGGTGCCAGTCGATCAGTGCCGGGCATAAAGGTCAGTGTGACGGGCAAGGTCATGTTTTGATGACCTGCCTTTCAACTATTTGTACCAGCTTGGTGCCGGCTGGGCGGACTGGTATGTAAAATGATGGTATGTATTGTTTCTGCTCGCCTACGACAACATATGCAAGGCTGTAGAAGAACTCAGCTTCGAGCCGCAACAAAATAAACAAACGACTGAAAACAAAAATAGCAAAAACACGCACTACAAGAAAATACTCTTCCAGAACCTCTGTCGTGTCATTCGCATGCAACCCATGCAGATCCAACACAACTTTCATTCTCTCCTCCACTCAACTTCCCGTCCCTAATCCCACTCCCCGCAACCCGCAACACGACTCCCAGGTCCACCCCAGCCAACTTGCCCCTTGCTCCTCTATCAGCATGATCATCCAACCATCCCAAGTCCTGTGCCCTCACAGCAGATAACACATCCCTCGCCCTCTCCATCTCTCTGCCGACATCCTCCCATTCAACTCATGTCCCTCCCGGCATCAGCAGAACACGATAAACACGCACTGCATGCTTGTCCCAGCTGAAGAGCCCGTGAACGGTATGTCATGTACAAATCATTCAACATTTCTCCAGTTACCAGTGTCGGCAGGAGCGCAGGGGGCGCATCGGACGGAGACGGGATGAAGCTCGGGGTGCGATTATTGCGGAACGATGATGGAGGTCTGCTGCAGCGGATGTACCTAGTGTTTCGCGTCTTGCCACGGTTTCACGGTTGGCACCAACGGTGCCCGGACCATCGAGGTCAATCCAAGACTAGAAGATGCCTTGGGGAGGCTTCTTCACCGCCGTTGCGAATCATGTTCTTCCGGCATCCGCACCAGATGTGTGCTCTTCAACCCGCCCCCTGCAACATCGTTCAAGCCGTTCGTCTGTCCCAGCACCGGAAAGTCGTCAAGAGGAGGATTATGCCCATTCTGCGGATGGTGGTGGTTGTTTCGTTGAAGCGGGATCCGGGCCGCTCATGTTCCCATGCATCAAATCTCTTGTCGCCAACATCCAGAAAGACTTATACATCCTCTCACTTCCGTGTTCCATCTCAACTCATAATATCCCTGCTTTGAAAGCCTCGTATACACGACAACTTGAACTGCTTTTTTTTTTTTTTTTTTTTTTTTTTTTTTTGAGGTACGTGTTTACAAGGAAACATTAGCACAGGCAACCGTATACTAGACTGGCCCACTGTACTACGTAATTTGTGAAGGGGAACTTCCGAAGAAAAACCTTCATGGAGGTAGGGAGAAAATGGAAACCTCCACCGAGGAAATGCATGATGAGTAGAGACTCTGCACGCAGCTTTCACTACAGTGTGGGGCTTCGAGCGCTGCCAGGTTCATGGTGATCCTTGGCTATTCCGCATCTGTGTCTGTGTGTAGACTCTGCGGTCGGTACTGATTCAGAGGCCCGATACCCACTAAAACCTCGGGTTCTCCAGTCCAATCAATTTGCGAGTCATGTGACTCCTCAATAACCTTACTCCATGTCTGAAGTACGAGCTTTTTTGTTAAGGCTCTTTTTTGCCAGCGAGGGGCATAGGTCAGTATCTGATCCCTTCGAATTCGTTGATTCAGAACTTGACACAAGCGTCCATGCACTTCTTTTTCAGAAACGTCTTCATTATCTCGGTCTATGACACATTCACAGCGGATCTTCCAGATAAGGTGGGCACTTTCAGTAACCAGGATTGTAAAAAGGCGCTTGACTCCTGGCATAGGTTTGCCATCCTGGCTTCTGAATTCAAGGGTATTACATCCTAATATGATCCCCATAGAGGGTTCTGGCCAATCGCCATAGTCATGGTCTTTGGGCCATAGATCTTTTGCTATGTCCCATATGAGACGGCACCATGGTCTCTTACAGTGGAGCAGTATGTGCTCCAGGTCTTCTGTTGCACCACAATCAGAGCAGGTGGCCCGCTCCTCATATCCTGGAATGTGTTTCCAGTATTTTCCAACTTTGTGGGCACCATGAAGTGCTGTCCACATGAAGTTTCGGGCTCGCCTTGAGATGTCTGTGTCTCGTATTGACTTCCAGATTGCCTCAGGTTGGGGTTTCTTCTTGAGTACAGGTGAGATTTCATTTTGGACTTTTTCGATCATGCGTTTAGTTGCAGGCCTAGGCTCGGGCACATTCTGTTCCTTGATAGAGTGGTAAGCAAGTGCCTGGGTCAGTTTGGTAAGTACAATGCCAGTCACATCACCCTGCATTGAGGGTGATATCTTAAGTTCTGTTCCGTCGGTATTTACTGCAGCCCCAAATGCCAACAACTTGAACTGCTTCAAGCTCCGAATTCAATAACCTTCGGCTGGTATCGCCGTTCTCACCAACCCAGCTATCTCGGCGACCTCCTCATGGCACCTCTCCCAACGGGATTCGATACCCCAATGACATATATCTGTGATACTTATCTCGTGGTACTGGCCATCGTGGTACATAGACCGAGGAGGGATGATGATGTACATAGTAAGAAAAAGTGAGGGGTTCGGCTCTTTTTATCTGTCACCTTCTATCTGCTTTTCTTTCTGCTTTTCTTTCTGCAAGTACTCCGTGTGATGATCACGCGTTCCTCCTCATTCTTCTCTTTTCTTTCCTCTCTTTGCTCTTTAAACTTACTGGTACACATGTACACGTTATGAAGGCGAAGGTGTGTGATCCGCATTCTCCATTGCTGTACTCTAACACTGCTAACAGACAACGCACATCCTCTTCGACTGCAACAAAATCCTCGTTCTTTCGCTTTCGAAGCCTGCACCAAACTCTCCAATGAGATCTTGGCTTCACAGAATATCTCCGATCAATACACTGGGGGAACAGCTGTGGATTTTGTAGGAAAGAATTTTCAGTATGTGATAATATCTTTTCAATGCTATCGGTTGACACTAACCTTATAATACTAGCTCTCCTGTTTAATAGCTCGTACAGGTAATCGAAAAGCTCGTTGCCGATCTCGTTCCCTGCCCCGGTGCAAACCAAGTGCTCTCCAAACTCGTCAGCTCCAATAAATACACTCTCGCAGTTTTGTCAGCTCTTCCGCCTACCGCCGTGTCTTCGCGAGCCTTCAGAAGGCTTCCCAATTGTCCTTCTTCCTCCCTACCCTTTCTATAACTCCAGAATGTCGCATATTCTCCACGTCAACCTCTCTTCCAGTCCCTACATCCAAGCTGGACCCAGCAACCTCTTTGCATGCATCAACTTGGCTCCTTGCCAATTGCATGTTAGGGCGGGGATCCCAGTCATCGAGTATGTGGGCAGTTATGATGGTGAGGAAAAGAAAAGGGAGATGAGGAAAATGCTTGAAGAGGTTGGGTGTGTGAGCAACATGGAGCATTGGGATGAGTTCAAAGAGGCCTTGGAGAGGGCCGGATGTAATTAACCGAGTGGCGGACTCGTATTTATCTTTGAGAGATCTAAGTTACAGTATATGTATATCAAAGTGGTACGAAATGGGCGCCACTCTCTCTCTCTTTTTATTTATCCATTGAACGTACACTGATTTCTTCGTTCGCTTTGAGTGGCAGCGATTTTGGGGATCGGGCCGTATTTTTTGAAGCACATCACCTATCATCCATCGTTTCCGCACTCCCTATCCACACCCGGTTGCCCGACATTGATCTTAGATCTATGATTTATCTTGGATAAGGGGAACGATACCCTCCTCCAGGATTCAGTTCATCATTTCTACACCCACTGCACTTTCTTCCTACCACCTTACCGAAAGTTTTTGGAGTTCAATCCATAACATGCAGGAAACTGTAGCTTAACTCGTTTGGTATACGCTGCTTGGGCCGTTCTCTCAGGTTCCTAGGTCTCATGCGTGATAGTAACAAAATCGTACAAAACCAGCCCTTTTTTGACATTTCTCCTCGTGTTCGGTCTTACTGTTGGTGTTATTTTCCAACAGGGGAGGGGGGTTCCACGTTCTTGTATGAATACTGGATAGGGTTCATCACTGCTTCCCTCGGAATCTCCATTGTCCAAGCTATCAGCGTGTACCTCTGGTAATTCTGAAATGGCGCTCTCCTAGGTGGGCGGGAGTTCCGGTGTTGAACACACTCTACGATTGGTGCGTTGATGGGGACTTGATATCAAAACGTTCAGCGAGTTGAGACCAGGACTCATCTTATAATCACTCTTACAAACAGGCTGCTAGGAGAGGTAGCTGGGCCGGTGTTACCGATTCAACGTGGCTCATTGCTCTGTTCCTAAGCCTTGGCCTTATCGGGTATGTTGCAGACGGGTTGTCTCAGATTCTACCCCATCGAACTTGAACCTGGTGCCACAGTCTTGATCGTCGCAGTCAACCTCAGCCAACGCAATGGGTTATCGAAATTTCAGAGAAGGAAAGCCGATAGTCCGATGAATGATTTCAGGAATGGGAAAGGGACTCGAGGTAACCTCATACATTCTCTCATCTCCTTGTTCCATTCCAATTTACAATTCCCTCGTTTTACAAGCCTCGCACACACGACAACCGCATCTGGCTCCAAACTAATAACTTCGGGCTGGCTGGGCCGTTCTCGCCACCCCAACTACCTCGGTGACCTCCTCATGGCACAATTTCGGGATCCGGACCGTCTATTATATTCCCACGTACCGTCCGAAAACTCATCCTGTCGCAATACCGCCACGGAAACGTGAATCCACGCCTGGCGTCCCTTCATTATCTGTCGTTTTGCAAAACATTGTTTCTACAACGGCACTCCCTATCGACGCTTCTCATCTCCTTCCTTCTCGACTACCTATATCTGCAGCTTAATTCTCCGAAACCTGCAATCATACAAAATCAACACTTTTTGACATTTCTCGTTGTGCTCGGCCCTACTGCCGGTGTTTTTTCTTTCAACAAGAAGGCTTCAAGTTTTGTATGAGGGTCCAGTTGGATTTCGGCTATTCTGCTATCTAATACTCGAGTGTAACATGCGCGTAATATATATATCATTTCGCTTTTTGTCGTCTCACAGTATTGCCTCTGCGCTCACTCTGTCCTCTACGTACCCGTGCAACATGTCCATCACTACTTCCCTCGGAATCTCCATCGTCCAAGCTATCGGCGTATACTTTTCGTCACTTCTGAGATAAGACTCTCCTCGCAATGGGCCGGAGCTACGGTAAACACACTACGATCGGTGTTTCGATAGGAAACTGAATTCCAGTAAACGGGGATGTTGATATCAAAATGTTCAATGAGTTGACGGGGACCTCAATATCTTGTGCGTCTTGTTCAGTATGGTTTGCGAACAGGCTGTCAGGGTGAGTGTACTGTTTTTCTTTTGTTGCATTGATTTTTCTTTCCTTACACCCACAGTCCGATTCTTTCGTTACATTGATTTTCCTTTTCTTAAGCCCACAGTCCCATTCATATACCAATCCCGCCACCTCATATCCCACCCCATCAAACTTGAACCTACTTATCGCTACAGACTTGATCGTCGCAGTCAACACAATGCATTATCGGATTTTCAGAGAAGCTGATAGACCTTCAGGAGAGTTGAGGAGTTCATCCACCCTCTCCCTTCGTGCTTCCATCTCAATCCATAGTATTCCCGTTTTACAAGCCTCACATACATGTCAACTTGAACCGCATCTGGCTCCAAACTAATAACCTCTGTTGTTCTCACACCCAACTATCTCGGCGACCTCCCCATGGCCTCTTCCGACGAGAGTCGATACTCAATAACATAGCAGTACTGGCCGCCGTGGTACATAGTAGGCCGAGGAGGGATGATGCGCATGGTGAAAAAGGTGAGAGATTCGACTCTTTCTATCGCTTTCTATCTACTTTTTCTTTCTGCGAATTCTCTCTCTGCGTTGGTCCCAAGTCTGGCACTGCACTTAGAAGGTCTTCCTACCCGCTGCATGCTCTACGTCTTATTCTCCCTTTTTTTTCTCTCCCTTTGCCCCCGACACACACCTTTTGGTTTTCGAAAAAACTGGGAAACATACAAGAAGATAGTGTCGTACAGGATTATTTACTAAGGAAATTGTACAGGCTACATAGCACACGTCGGGCCTCCACTCGTTGGAGATGGAATGGGGATTACGTTTCCTTTTAAATCAGAGCTGAGGAGGGCTGAAACGTGCAATTTGGCAACCTTGTCGTGACCTATGACTCGTGTGCAAGATTCTTACGGAGAAACTTATCACTGAGATTTTTTTTTTTCTCCTTGCTCTCCACTAGAAACAAACGTATCGTACATACATATTTCAACTAACCTTAAAAGTCAACAAGATCTAGCAAGTAATCCATGTGCTTCCTTGGTATCCGTTGAGACTGCTGTATGTCCCATATAAGTCTCCAAGTATCGAATCCATCATAGCTGTGCTGCCCAACACAGATCCTCACGAGAAGAGGTTCAGTGCTTTTTTTGCATCGGTCAAACGAAGAGAATGAACGAGTTCGTCGGATTCGTGAAGTTTGCCTTTCCTGTAACCCACATTCTGCTACGTGATAGTGGGGCTGGCTCAACTGGTGACAACTAAGGTTACCAGATTCAAGAGGCGCAAGCCTTGCCTTGTGTTCCAAGCTTCGCTCTATGTTAGATTATATTTAGATGGTGTTATTTGATGACTATGCAACTTGCTCACCGGGATACTCATATATAATATCATCCTCCGCCTCGGACTCAGACTCTGATTCAGGACTGGGATTAACAGAAAGATCTGGGACTGCTGGAGACATTTTTCAGAGGGGATAAGATAGAAGATCTGTTCACACACGTACGTCCGTCAAAGATGTCAGTTTCGTCCGGGTCTTGATTTAGCACGTTGTCGAATATCTTGAAGATAGGATAATTCTGAGAACGCGCATATTCAAGACTAAAAGGATCAAATCCCTTCAGCTTCAGATATTCAGACACTGTATTATAGGCATCTTTGTTGGAACTAAGAGACACGTTAGTACGATGTACAACTAAGCTCAGCCAGAAGTGATGAAGGCTTAATCATATTACCATACCTAAGAGACACGTTAGTACGATGTACAACTAAGCTATAGGTACAGTATGAGCATAATGGACATAGAGCATAAGTATAATAGACATACCTCAGCCAGAAGTGATGAAGGCTGAGGAAAAGAAGGGAACGTCGATACGTACAGTATAAGTAGAAATCTGTATCAGTGAAATAAAAGTTAAAACAAATGATAAGAACTCGGGTCTGATATCTACTCGGTATTGGAGCTGTACATACCGGCGGCCATATACCGCGGACCGAATATCCAACACTCCCCCTCAACGAGAATGCATTGGGACAAGTCCCAGTAGTCGAGTTGCCTGTCGATGAGTTTCACCATCAAGAGCTTTGGTGAATATGTCGGCGACATTATCCCTAGAAGCAACAACAGCTGTCTGAATATCACCGCAATGAACCGCTTCACGAATCCAGTGGTGGTGAATTTTGATATGTTTGTTTGCATTAGTGACTTGGTCGGAATTAATGTTCTTCAAAGCCGAAGATGAATCAACAAACATCTGAGTTGGTTCAGGTTGAGTGAAGTCGAGTTCCTGGAGAAGGGAGCGGAACCAAACAACTTCCCTACCACAAGATCCAGCTGCATAATATTCGGCTTCACTGGTGGAAGTCGCAACAGCAGTCTGTTTCCTCGTATACCAGGAAAAACAACCTGTACTGAAAGTGAGGGCGGCGCCAGACACCGAACGACCATGTTCAAGGTGATCAACAAAGTTGGAGTCGGTATAGGCAAAGAAAAGGAGTGACTTGCCACCAAGGACGAGGACGAAGTCAACAGTCCCCTTCAAATAGCGAATAATCCGTTTCACTGCTTTCCAGTGGATATGACCGGGATTATGCATGAACTGCGCTACTTGTTGGGTGCTGCGAGTGATGTCCGGGCGCGTTCGAGTGGAGGCGTGCATGAGAGAACCAACACCTTCAGCGTAGGGCACCAAGCGCATCTCTCTCTGTTCAGGAGAATCATCAGAAGGACAATCAGCTTTGGACAATACCGTCTTTTCCATGGGTGTTCCAACGGGGTGAGCATCATCGAGTCGGAAACGCGAAATGAGAGACAAGATGTAGGAACGTTGGGAAAAGGAAATGGTTCGAGCAGATCTATCACGAGTAACAGTCATACCCAAAAATTGAGAGATCTCCCCCTTATCCGAGATATCAAAATGAGTACGGAACTCATCCTTGAATTGAATAATCTGTAGAATGGAGGAACCAAAGAGAGCTAGATCATCGACGTGAGTTGCAATGATGATTATTCCATCGGAAGAACGACGAAAGAAGACACAAGGATCGGAAATGCAAACCTGAAAGCCAAGTTCAACCAAAACACTTTTTAGTTTCTCATACCAGAGAAAACCAGACTGCTTAAGTCCATAGAGTGCCTTGTTAAGCTTCCAAACCCACGAATCCTTTCCTCTGACTGCAAATCCGGGCGGTTGCTTCACATACGTTGGCTGGTCATCAGGGATGGTGCTATTAAGATAAGCAGATTTCACATCAATGACATGAATTTCCCAATCCTGGATGGCCGCTACGGTTGCAATACCACGAATGGATTCAATACGAGCAGTCGGAGCGTGGATATTGACAAAGTCAATACCCGGAATTTGGGTAAAACCCTGAGCTACAAGTCGAGCTCGGTAGACCTCAATGGCCTGAGTGTCGGCATTGCGCTTGATAGCGAAGACCCAGCGTGTACCAATGGCCTTACGGTCAGGAGGTGGTGGAACGAGAGAGTAAGTCCCAGTCTCCAAGAGCTGGTTAAGCTCGTAATGACAAGCGGCTTCCCACTCTGCATGATCGGGAGAGTTGAGAGCCTGCGAAACATTGAATGGAATTTCACCACTCAAGATATGAGCCAGTTCGGGCATCTCCCCCTCATCCCCGCTATCATCCATATCAAGCTCAACATGCGGAGGAATATCCTCATCAATCTGTGGCTGGACTTCTGCTCTCGCACGAGAGCGAGTCTTAGCAGGTGTAGCATCAGAAGGCATGCGGGGATTAGGACGAGGGGCACGAGGTGGAGGAGTAGCAGGAGGAACAGGAACAGGAGGGTCAGGTGGGAGAGCGGATGGAGCGGTTATAGGGGAAAACTCATCGTCATCTTTATAAGTAGGATTTTTGAGAGACGAATAATCATAGGACTCCCCCGCGGCGCTCAAAAGTCCATCTCCATTAGTGTTGTCATCAAACTTCACAGAGATTGCTGAACGTACACCTTTACCTGGCGTGTACACATAGTACGCCACCCGAGTCTCGTCAAAACCTAGAAAAATACCAGGAGTACCACGAGCGTCAAGTTTATGCTCCTGCGAGTTGTTGTATACCCAAACTTTACATCCAAAAGAATGCAATTTTCGACGGTCAGGGTGCTTCTTGTACCAGAGATGATAGGGTGTCTCCCCTTTAGGTAGAGGACTAGCATAAGTCCGGGCACGGATATTAAGAATGTACCAGACAGCGTAGCCCCACATAGAGAGAGGAAGTTGAGAGTGAATAAGGATAGTGCGTACCCGGTCAAAAATTGTACGATTGAGGCGCTCAGAACGGCCGTTCTGTTCAGGAGTGTAAGGAGCGGTCTTTTCCCAGCGGATACCATGCTCCTTCATCCAATCGCGCCACTCGTTGGTTATATATTCCCCACCATTGTCAGTGCGGAAAACCTTCAACTTTTTGCCGGTTACCTTCTCTACTTCAACTAACCACTGCTTAAAAGCAGTAAAAGCATCACTCTTGCGGCGAAGCAAGTAACCCCAAGCCATACGGGAGCAATCATCAAGAAACGTGATGAGATACCCCATGCCGGTCGTGGTCAAGACCGGAGCTGGTCCCCAAAGATCTGAGTGAACTAGGCCCAGTGGCTCTGAAGCTCTAGAGTTCGATTCAGGAAAGCGCGCACGGGTGAGCTTTCCCTGCGCACAGGCGTCACAGATGGGGGGTTCTGCAGCCAATTCTGAGGCCGTAAGTTTCACGGTCATCCCCTCAAGCGTACCCGAACGGTACAAGTCACGACAAGCGGGATAGTTCAAATGCCCAAGCTCGTTATGAAGCTGAACCAGTTTGGAGTAAAGCGGAGGTTTGTCCGAGGTGGAAGATGTAAACACAGAGGTGGAGGGAGCAGAGTCAAGGTGATAAAGTCGAGAATCGTCCTTTGTTCCAGTGAAAACAACATCCTCCTCATCAATAAGGCGCTGGATAAAAGTACCAGCATCATCCTTACTGAATGTTACACATTTCCCTGCGCCAAAGACAGTATAACACTTAGCTTCGTCGAGTCGGGAAACGGAAATGAGGGTAGGAGAGGAGTCAGGAACGAAAGCAGTGTCCTTCAGATTGAGACGGACAAGTTGACGATGGCGACGACGCGCAAGAAAAACGGCTATACCTCGACCTGCAATCTTCATAGTACCATGACCAAATCCAGTAACCTTCTGAGAAATGGCCGGATGGTGGAAAGATGTGAAGTCGGCACGAACAGAATGAATGTGAGACGTAGTACCAGAGTCGATAATGATGGGAGGCCTATTGGCAGTAGTACCAGCTGGATACACTGACTCAGACATAGGCTGGGAGGAATTCACATTTGTAGAAGTCTCGGTCACCGGGTAAGCAGAGAAATCGATAATATTGGCGCCTGAAGAAGATTCTACAAAATGTGATGAGGTAGACTGCTCAGTTTCACCTCCTCCCCCACTCTCCACATGGTGGGCTTTTTCTTTGCCCTTCTTCTTATTTTTCCCCTTTCTGTTACCTCCCTTAGCCTCCATAGCATGTTTCCCACCACCGGGCTTACGGCAAAAATCCTTGGTGTGACCGGGAGTGTGGCAGTTGACACAATAATAATCTCCACGGGCCGCATAGGAGCGTTCGAGCACAGCGACGGCGGCTTCTACGTTCGACATGCCGGAATTAGAGTTCTCGTCAGGATGAGCTGAACGGTAAGAACCTAAAATCTGTTGGACAGTCGACTCAAGAGTAGTGCTGGAGGTGAGAGAGAAACTGCGGATCCAGGTGTGCCAAGACCCGGTCGCACCTTCTTCATTGGGGAGAGTAGTGACAAGAATAGCAGAGGCAAACCCTTCCTCCACAACGTACCCAGCTTTCCGGATATCCTGCAGAGCAGATTCAAAACCCTGAAGATGGGCGGACAAAGAATCAAAGCTATGCTGGAGCGGAAGTCGGCGGGTGAGTCGGGAGAAGAACGTCATGATGAGACCAGAACCCTGAGGACCATAAGTACCCGAAAGTCGTTTATAGGCGGCGGCGCTCGTAAGACCTTCTACCATGCTGACCATGCTCTCAGAGATACACTGGAGAAGCATGTTCATCATATAAGAATCCATCCGTTGCCAGATAAGATACTTAGTGTCGGTATCGGGAGGACAAACAAGCGTGCCCGACAAAATAGATTGACATCCTACTGTGCGAGCACCAGCGAGGAAGACGGCAGACCAAGACGAAAAATTCGTTTCACCTTTGAGCTTAGTGTCACGAGGGAAGAGTGAATTTCCACCACTAGGGATGGTCCAATCACTCGGAATAGTCGGCGCGGTCATAGTGGTCTGTGTACTCGAAGTAGTCTGAGTAGGTTGGGTAGTAGGAGCGGAAGGGGTAGTAGACATCGATAGAGACGAGGGTTATGCAGGAAGAGAAGATAAAAGATTCGATTCCGGTAATCACTATAAGGCTGGCTGTATCAGGCGGACTCGGGGCCCATAACCTGTTGGAACTAAGAGACACGTTAGTACGATGTACAACTAAGCTCAGCCAGAAGTGATGAAGGCTTAATCATATTACCATACCTAAGAGACACGTTAGTACGATGTACAACTAAGCTATAGGTACAGTATGAGCATAATGGACATAGAGCATAAGTATAATAGACATACCTCAGCCAGAAGTGATGAAGGCTGAGGAAAAGAAGGGAACGTCGATACGTACAGTATAAGTAGAAATCCGTATCAGTGAAATAAAAGTTAAAACAAATGATAAGAACTCGGGTCTGATATCTACTCGGTATTGGAGCTGTACATACCGGCGGCCATATACCGCGGACCGAATATCCAACAATCTTGAGCGAAACATTGTCCTCCCATTCTTGCTTCAGGTAATGGAAGACCTAGCAAAGTCCGTGTCTCCTCTTTCATTGGAAATGAACCTGACGAGTCTAAAGACCAAAAGAATGGTGGATCATGTAGTGAGAAATGAGACACCCCATTGATTTTTGTGACTTTGATAGGTTCAATGAAAAAATAGTACTCTTGAGTGGAAAATGAGGCCAACATATGCGGAAGCCCGGGCCAGTGTATTGGAGGACCCACAACGTATCCCATGCGCTTATAAAAAACTGATAATGGACCCAGAATTCAGCTACATTAGTGGACTAAGAGGTCTTGTATTTACCATGTATATCCGCAGAGCCTTTCAGGTTGAGCTGGTGGAGTACATGTTCAGCTTGTGCTAGCCATGCAGTACTCAGATACTCTTCATCAAAGGTTGAACTTGTGATTTGACAGAAAAATGAGGGATTCAGCCAGGGGTTGTTACTAGCCATGTCATTAACAGAGCATCTGAATCAATAGTCAATCAGAGACTGAGGTTCATAAAATAGTGCAACCCTTACCGGGCTCTGCCAGTACTTGTTACTTCAAGGGGCGGAGCGTTCCTGTTTGGATATTTTGACCATCCACTAATGCGGATCTTTTGTCTGTATTGTATTTGTGCTACAATTTGCTTTTTGCTTTCTAGATAAACACATCCAATTGAAAGTGGGATGCTGGTTGAGTTGCCACCATGACCAACGAATCTAGTCATCCAATGCAGAACCCAGGACAAAAAATCTTCCTTGAGATGATTGTCAAGGTGTTGCATTACCGTTTTCTCTGATTTGTAGAACGTGAGCCCAAGAGGGAAATTATTTACCGGAGAGGGCCCAGATGACCATCGGAATCCAGATGTTGGCCTAGTGACCTGCAAGAAGCTGAATGGTGTACGGGGTCCAACACATGCATGCCCAGATGGCTGGATCCAGACATGCACTGTATCAAGAAAGTCCGGAACTCTGCATCCTTCATGGACATAATGGAGTAAATGGTCTTTTGCTTGATCCATGCAAATCCCCTGTCTCTGTTTTGAGAACATAGCAAAATGTATTAAGAGGAACAAAGTCTCACAGCCTGATAACTCAGAAAACCGCGTGCAACAGGCGAGGTGCACTGCTGCTCATAAAATTCTGAAAAGGGTATCATATCTAGAACATTTATTTAGTGTACTATATTCCCTGTTCTATTGTGTTCCAATGATCATCAGTGAATGCTTACCAGATTGGAAGATCAATGCGGGTAAGCCCCAATGGGTAATTCCAAACAGTTTAGCGAAGTTTATGTTCCTGGACAAAGAGGTAAATGTCATGCATATTGTCAGATCATAATAACCACCATAGTGTAGAGTATTGATGTAGATCATCTTCATAAGCCTACAATGTCCTGGGTTTAGTCTATACCCTACTTAATCATGCAGAATAGATACATACTTGCTGCACATCAGGTCCGTCATAAAACACAGCCGTGAATTTTGCCCCAGGATAGGAAAGTGATGGCGATGTTATTTGGACAGTATAGCTTGAGCGTACCAGATTCACACTAATGACACGAGATACACCCACTGGGGGTGTCCGAAACCCGGCCCTGTATGAACATGTTTCATCCTGTTCAACCGTTTCAACAACAGTGCCCCAATTCCGTACAAAGTCAAGATCACCCCCGGAATGGTGCGGCACTAGATGCAAGGGTATTAATGCAAGAAATAACCTTGAAAAGTTGAAAGAATCGCACCCAATTTCCCGGAGTCACTTCAGTTAGAGTCCCAGTATCTCGATGATTGTTTATTGTGATGTGCTTTGCATTGTACAACTGGGAATCCTGTACAGTGAAGTGGGAAGAGTTTTCAAAAAATGTGTCCATGATGTTATCCAAAATATGTCGGGATATCGACGTTGAGGGGAAGAGAAGATAAGAGACAAGAGCGAAAGTGCATCAATTTATACCATTTTATTTGTACTGCCATACATTGATGATCTGTTGAGGCAATGAGGATCGCTTAGATCAAGTTTATTTTCTCTTCCTTCGAGCTGGCCAAATTTAACAGCTCATAAACCCAGTAGAGGCAACAGAGGAATATCCCGGCAGATAGGGCCAATCTTGGATCTGAGTTCAATGATTTTCGTATAAGTGTAACGCGCCTAACTTTTCAAGAGTCGGAAAAGACCTGCTTCTCGAGTGGTAAATCTCTGTCAGAACGAGTTGGCTGTGCTACTAGGAGCCTGAATCCGGGAGTCTGGATCGATATCCAGACTTCCAGCACAGCTTAGTACCATGAATAGGATAAGATCAAGCTTCTCGACGGTTTGCAAGAAAGTGAAGATTAAAAGGATCGTCTTGGCCCTCTTCCCCAGTATCCTTATGAAAGATCTAGAGTTGATTTTGAGACCACACTGGATCAGGGGATTTTGATCTTCCTGTAAGAGGGCAAAGCAGAGTACTCGCTGCGAGCAGACATGTGGGCCCGGGGTGAAGTACCAGTAGTGGCTAACGGAGGTGTTGCAACGGTTGTGAAAGCTTTGAGGTTTCTGGACGTGATGTACGTTACAGGTAGTGTTCCTGAACGCTTCCGCAAGGTTACCTTTGCCAAGGTTTGCCACTTACTATGATAAGTAGTGTTCAATTTTCACCTGAGGCCTCGAGAGTCTAGAAGAAGTTACAGCAAGTAGTCCTGCGTCAATTAAAGAGTGAAGAAAACACCCAAGAACTTGCGCTGACAGTTCTTCAGTGCTCGGGCTTTCGACTTGTCGACGAATAAACCCAAAATAAACCAATCGTCAGATCCACGTGGTAGTAAGCCGAGCGCTTAGCGGTCATTGGGACTATGATTAATTCATTTGAACAGGTCCTTGCTCACTGTACGCGCTACGACCCTTCGATTCGGTCCTAGGGTGCTAGATATGTCACTCTTCGCCCGTGCTGAAAACTTCTCTGTTCATGACAGTTCATTTGTTGCAGGAGATAATAACACTATCCTCATCGGAGATGCACAAGATGCTGGTGCGTTCAACTTATCTACTCTCGCTCATGTTTACCATGTATATGCTCTGTAGCACGTACAGGTCTGAAGCTCCTGTACCAAAGCACTGTGCCTGAGGCCTCGTATGACGCGGAGCAGCGATATCCACCTCCCAACTGTCATCCCGGCACACGTACCAGAATCCTCGAGCTTTTGCGACAGTGGATCACTGACCGATCCAAAATAACCTCGATATACTGGCTGTATGGTCCCGCAGGAGCAGGGAAGTCTGCTATTGCCCAGACAATTTGCGAGGAATTCTCTACATGCAATGGCCTTGCCGCTAGCTTCTTCTTTGCACGGACAGATCCTCGTCGAAATAATCTGCGCTTTTTCGTCCTTACCATTGCATACCAAATTGCCAAAACTCTTGGTCCACTTGTCGAAGGATGGATCGGCACTATAATCCATCACAGCCCAGAGATCCTTGAGGCTACGCTAATAAAGCAATTCCAACAGCTCATTATCGATCCATGTCGCCGGCTACCCTCTGATAGCTGGTTGGCGCTTCCTCGACTCATTGTCATTGATGGGCTGGATGAGTGTATTGACATCATTTCTCAGGAGCGACTACTGTCCATCCTAAAGCAGCTAAAAACTAGTTCAAACCCCCTTCCCATCGAATTCTTGATATGTTGTAGACCTGAGCCTCGTATTCTTCATACATTCAATGATTTCGATTTTCACACTGTGCTTGACCGTATTGAACTCTGCGACAATTTCGAGTCGGACTCGGATATTGCCCACTATCTACAAGATGAGTTCCAGAGAATACGGCGCGATCATGGTCCCGCTATGGCTCATGTATCACAGTCCTGGCCTGGAAAGGATATTATTCACCAACTTGTGCAGCGAGCATGCGGCCAGTTCATCTATGCGAAAACCGTGATCAAGTATGTTGGGGACTACTACTGCTTGCCCACAGAACAGCTAGACATTATTCTGAACATCACCGTTCCTGACACGCACGAGTCACCGTATCCAGACTTGGATCTGTTATATCTGCAGATTCTAGCAACATCTAGGGAGAAGGAGTTACTTCTCGATATCCTTGTGTTCGTTCTGCGACCAAGGGAATACACCGGTCTGGACCGTTCAGCATCATATTCTGACATTGAACTTTTCCTTTTCCTTCCAAAAGGGAAACTGGCCACGTTGCTTTTTGGATTGCATTCGATTCTGGAGATTCCAGAGGATATACACAGTCCCATCAGTATACGACACTCATCGTTTGAAGATTTTCTGGTCGACCCCAAACGGTCGGATATGTATTTCGTGGACATAAATGAGCGAATAACACTATGTTTCTTAGAGAACGTTCACCGTGTCATCAACACTCAATAGTGAGTATGTTGGCTACTGACATCCAGGTAGATGATAACATTTTTTTAGCCCCCCGATCCGTGTATCTCTGTTAAGGTTGGGGGGTTTGGTTTGCTCTCGTGTGAAATCCCCAAGTGAAAAACTGCTCTCTGCATTGGAGCGGTTTCGCGTCGACCTGAGGAAGTTATCAGACAAATCCTATTCGGATAATGTACTCGAAAGGTACTTGTTTCGGGGGCTAGATGCAATTGTTCAATGGACAAAGGTTTGTTTGATCCTTCGTTGATTTGAATGGATGGACAGTAAATTCTTATTCTAGGACCTTTCCAAATCACCCAAACAGGAGGTGAATCAAGTACGACTACAAGTGTTAGCTGAGGAGTTTGGTAATATATTACAGGAATGGGTACCAGTTAATTCTCCTATCTCTTCTGCGCCTTCCATGATCGAGTGGGTAGATTTTGGCATCGCCGAAATGTCAGGATGGCCGATGATAGAACAAATCTGAAGCTTTATAGAAGTAGAAAAAAATCACATTTGTTTCCAGAGAGCACCTACAAAGAATTTAGAATTGTCTGGCCAAGAAAAAAAAGCACATATACAAGAAAAGGAAAGTAGCAAAGTGTTCAATAATAACCCGATCTCTAAAAGATTTATAGAACGCGAAAAGAAATAAGATAGTATGTAGGGAAATACCGTGTACGTATAGAATGAGAATCG
This sequence comes from Rhodocollybia butyracea, assembly GCA_015501585.1. Taxonomy (NCBI): domain Eukaryota; kingdom Fungi; phylum Basidiomycota; class Agaricomycetes; order Agaricales; family Omphalotaceae; genus Rhodocollybia; species Rhodocollybia butyracea. Next base: position 889,515 of record JADNRY010000002.1, read on the forward strand.
GGAGGCGGTAAACAAAACAAGTAGGTAAATAAAAACAAGAAAGGAAAAACATACATAAAAAGCAAGGCGAAAAAGAGAGAGCGAACGCCCAAAATAAATGATAAAATGAATCATACAATATTGCAACATAACCATCGTACACGAATCTTCTTTCTTTCTTCAATCTTCCCTTTAAATTCTATTTGTATATTGTACCTCGCCGGGTGTCGCTTTTGGTTTCAGTTTTCCAGTTCGAGTTGTTTTGGTTTTCTGCTCTCTCATTCCTCCGCATGCGTCAAAGGATCAACACATATAATTCCATCCCTCTCACTCCAGGGGTATCCCCACCGGTGGATCCACTCCCTCACACCGGTAGCCAACCGTACCCTCCCTGCACCCCTCCCCACATCCTGCGTCCCAGTATGTTTCTGCTCACCCACGATAACATACGCAAGCCCATAGAAAAACTCAGCCTCGAGCTACAAGAAAATAAACAAACGACTCAAACAAAACAAAAACAAAACCACCCACCGCAAGCAAAAACTCTTCCAGAACCTCCGTCGCCTCATTCGCATGCAACCCATGCAAATCCAGCGCAACCTCCGTTCTCTCCTCCACGCTCAACTTCCCATCCCCTGTACCATTCCCCGCAACCCCCAGTACGACTCCCAGGCCCGCCCCAGCCAACTTGCCCCTCGCGCCTCTATCAGCGGGATCATCCGACCATCCCAGATCCCGTGCCCTCACAGCAGATAATGCGTCCCTCGCCCTCTCCCGCACGAGTTCCCCCGCAGCCCTCTTCATCTCCGCCGACATCTTCCCATTCAACTCATGTCCCTCCCTGCTGAATCGTTTGGCGGAGGCGCCGTCACCACGTCGCCAGGCATCGGCAGCACGCGATAAACACGCATTGCGCGCCTGTCCCAGTTGAAGCGCGCGCGAACGGTAAGTCATGTACAAATTGTTCAGCGTTTCTCCAGTTACCAGCGTTGGCAGGAGCGCAGGGGGCGTAGACGGAGACGGGGTGAAGCTCGGGGTGCGATTATGGCGGAACGATGATGGAGGTCTGCCGCAGCGGATGTACCTAGTGCTTCACGTCTCGCCGCAGTTTCGCCGTTGGCACCAACGGTGCCCGGGACCATCGAGGTCAATCCAAGACTAGAGGACGCCTGGGAGGCTTCTTCACCGCCGTTGCGAATCGTGTTCTTCCGGCATCAGCACCAGGCGCGTAGTTCCGTTTGTTATTGCTCTTCAACCCGCCCCCTGCAACATCGTTCAAGCCGTTCGTCTGTCCCAGCACCGGAAAGTCGTCAAGAGGAGGATTATGCCCATTCTGCGGATGATGGTGGTTGTTATAATTTGGATTCGGATTGATATTCGCGCGAGCAAGGATAGCGCCCAGACCCTGGACGTCCACGTCTTTCGGCAGATGATGCAGAAACTCGCAGCTTTCGCCTTTGGCACAAGTGCCTCGAAGCCAGAAACGACATAGTGCTCGTTCTAGGTCGTGGCTAAAGCGGCAGTCAGCTCTAAGACACTCGCCTGCGACAAAGTATCGACAGACACGGTTGCCTCCGGCGGCTGGGCGGCCATTGGCACCAAATCGCGCGTTGGGAATCGGATTAGGGCGATTTGGGGGCCCAGCTATGGGAAAACCACCACGGGAGACGAGTGTGACTCTGCCTCCCATAGGTTGCATTCGCTGAGGTGTTACACCAGGCTGTTGTTGTTGCGGTAGGGTACGATCAACTAACCAAGCCATGGAACGCTCAAAGTCGTACGAATTTTCTGCTAGTGCCTCTTCGAGTTCGGATGGGGCAAGCGTCGACCCAAACACGGAACTGAGAACATCGAAAGGAGTCATTCCATTGGTCAGAAACGCAGCATCTGTTTCGGGATCGCCATCGCTGTTTGCCATGCCAGACATTCCAAGCGCATCCTCGGAGCCTTCAGAAGGTAGATATGGAGGAGTAAACTCAAATGCGTATGGATTGAGGGATTGGTTAATGCTGCTGTACTCTGGTTCCCACTGACTAGTATCGAAATCGGATACCTGAAAGGATGGTGGATGATCGTTGTTGTTGGGACCAAACGGATCAAATGGGTCATCATCGTCGTCGTCCCCGGTATCGTTACGCAGGGGAGAGCGAACGGGAGTTGTTGAACGAGAAAGATTAGGCTGATCCGGTAAAAGTGGCGCAGCAATAGCTAGATTAGAAGTTGCTCGAAAGGGACTGTGAGCCCACAGATCAGGGGATTCTGATCTTCCTGGGCCTGGATTGGACGAAGCTGCGGAGAGAGGGCGGGGAATGGGTTTAAACTCTGAAGCTTTTGCGTTCAGCAAGCGTGGTGACGACAAGGGAGAAGCTGGAAGACTCGCAGTGAATTGAGCATGGATATGAGTAGCATGCGCATGAGAGAGAATGGGAGAGGAAGTGGGAGAGGCGGAGTACTCGCTGCGAGCAGACATGTAAGACGAAGCGTGGCCACCACTTAACGGAGATGTCAGCAACGGTCGGCGAAAGATTTGAGCCAACGGAGAACTAGGTGCCGAGCTCGAAGTTTCTGGCCGTGACGACGGAAGCCGAGCTGAGGGCGTTGAGGCTCGCGACGAGGGCCGCGAGATCGGTCTTCGAGTTGGGGTCAGAAACAAGAACGGAACGCCAGCTACATCGTCACGGTGCTTGTGCATAAGGTCCAGGACATTATGTTCAACCTGTTCATTGTTGATTGTAGCGATTTTTCTTTGGAATGAAAGAGTACACACCGTTTGATCATCCATTCCATAGGTGTCTTTCATCAGCTCTTTAAGCTCGTCTTCACGTTCATCGACGAGCAAGCTGACAACACGGGTTAAAAACGCAGATGGAACCTTTGCTAGCTCATCTCCCCCTTCAGCGTCGCTGTCGTAGCTGTCTGAAGCCTTGTATTGTCGAGAAAAGGCAGCAAGCTGAGCTCGCGTGTGGGGAAATTTATGCGTTGATGTCTGTGGTATAAACGCTGCGTCCGTGTTGGAGAGAGGCTCCGAGTCTGGCAGGAGGGCCAGAGACATTTTACACGCAAAAGAGGGAGAAAAAAACAAGAAACGGGAGTTTGGGTTTATAGAGAAGCAAGGGTCAACTAAGCAGTGATGATGCCATCATCGGGCGCTAAACCGTGACCAACTCAAGCTCTTTGCATCTTCGCTTCAATTCTACAAAGTACTGTAACTGGCTTTGGCCACTGCAACCCATATAGGCAGCCGCCTTGGACCATATTATGATACTAGGGAGGTCACTGGACGATTGCTTCCTGGCTTCAAATGACGAAACTTTCATTTAGCGGCTATTGAATGACACAAGTTGGATGTGTGCAGGTTCTATGTACTATCTGGCATGGCCGACTAGCTCAGCTGGTTAGAGCGTCGTGCTAATATTGCACTACTCCTAGTGTGGTTAACGCGAAGGTCTTGGGTTCGATCCCCACGTTGGCCATAGATTATTTACTGATTTTTTTCTTTTTCTGTTACAAGTCGAAACCCAGCCAGTTGCGCGTCAGAGTTATTCGTAGAGAGGAGTTCGTCGACAAACTGAAGTCCGGACATTCAACAGTTTAACGTTCACCACGATGATCAATCCTGGATCAATACTCCTGGAATCACTCGTGCTATGATGTACTTTCTGCACTAGTTGATGAAGCTCGATCAAAGATGTCAGCGAAGCTGAGGAAGTAAATATCAACTCACGACTAGGCAGCAGGGACTGGTTAACGTTCGAGTCTATCAGAATCATTTATCAGTCTGGTTAGGCAATAAACTTGTATAACACATCGGATGTCATATGCATGTACAAGTTGATGTTCCCTCTTATTTTTCTTTCGAAGATATATCTGGCAATCACGACTGGTTCTGAACGTTCGAACTTATCGACCAAGTAGCCAATATAACTCTGCTTAATATTCGCACGAAAGATAGACTCCAAACTCTAGCTTTGCAGGTCCCACTGAGAGATAAAGAAAAATGACATTGCCAGTACTATAATCCAGAGGGAGAGGGAGCGTAAGAGGAGAGGGGGCCAACTGGCAATTATGGACTTGAGGGAACGGATCCGTCCGATATATCTACTTTCTTAATCTTATAAAAGAAATAAGGAAAAATAGCAGGGTAGAGCAGTCGAGAACCGCATGGAAACGAAATGAGAGCAGACATGAAACGACTCGGAATGATAGCGAGGCAAGTACGCATAAGGATTAAACATTCCACCTTTTAGAACATTCCTCCACCAAACCCAGTCATCGCTGGTGCCATACCATTCATAGGAGGAACCTGCCCCGCATACCCGTTCGTCAGTAGCAGCGTATTCATGCCGGGGTTGATGATGGGTGCATCAGACTCCGCTCTTTCTTTTGCCGACTCTTTCTTCGAATACTCTTTCACCTCCTTCTCCAACTGCCGTAACTATTTCGACCATGGTTAGTTTTTCATCAATATTAGAAAGTTAAAACCCACCTTATCAACAAGTGTTCTCGAATTCTGAATCTTATATGGCATATAGAAATCGTTTAACCCATGTTGCCACGACAGCTCCTCCACGACGTCCTGGCTGAGCAAATCGAAACATACATAAAGCATCGCTGCGAAGCATTCCTTGTTTCCAATGTCCACAAAGTACCCGAGAAGGTCCTCCGCAACTTCTGGGGTAGCAGATGTCGCAGCAGTGATCATGGCATCTCTGTACAACTTGTCTTGCTTCGAAAGCGATATTGATTCATCCCAGCGTTTGTTTTTCTATTGTTCAAAATAATTGTCACTCGGCGGTAACATCGACAGGACTTGAACCTACCTTGTACAAGTGCGCAGCTAGTCGACGGAACTCTAGCAGCGGATGTTTCTCTAACCGTTGAGCAAGGCCGACGTTGTTGAAGTTGTCGAAGCTGTCAATGCTGTCCCGTAGAGTCTTATAATCTTCCTCCTCGATTAACAAATCATTATAAGCATCGTTAACCGCTTCGACGTTGAGCTGTGACAATACGATGAGATGCGACTCGAAAAACATTGAGCGAGCTCATGCTTACATGCTGGACAGCGATCAGGTATGCCCTGATTAAGGGAATGTGATCGCTCTTGCGGAACATGGCAACGACACGAGGATGATCGATACGGGGGATCAAGACGGTAAGCAAATCCGTAAGTAATGTAGGTTGTTCCCGGAGGTAGAATGAAAGAGCCTTGAAGTATCTGCAGATACCTATGATGAGGAAACGCCTTATTCAGAGCGAAAAGAAGCTTACATTTCAGGGTTGGCAGCTCGAACAATGGTATCCTTGAACTGGTTGTGTTCCCAAGCGTCAGCTGAACGCTCAATCATAGCCAAAGCAGCATTGTCCTAAAAAAAAAAAAAAAAAAAAACCAAGTCAGGCGGTACAATGAAAAGCCATGCATTCCACTTACAAATTCATCATATTTGATGTACAGGAAGACCAGTTCAGGCCAGAGATGTGCTTTCTCGACAGCCCGAATAACCTTGGGAATGTTGATACGAGCAACGAAGAGACGCAAGTGCTCCATGACTGATAGAAAAGAATGTTAAAGTGAAAATACAAAGAACAATTTCAACTCACGTTTAGTGGGCTTATACTTGCTGAGCAGAATAGCCAACTCGGTGAAGATACCCATGTGCGCGCGCTCCAGACTAAGGCCAGCTTCCAACAAGTTAATGATCTCATCAAAGTAACCGCGACGTTCATATAGAACAACCAGAGCACTGAGCTCTTCCGCATGCACGATAATATTGAGACCACAGATTTGTGCCTAAATTGTAAGTCAGTAACTAGGCCGCAATCTCAAGAAAAGGAAAACAATTACCAAGCGGAACTCCTGCTTCTCGATACAGGCCGCGTGAACCTGCTTCCAGACCCTAAAAGCCATATCAGGTTTGGTTACCTTTCACAAAAATTCATAAACTCACTGTGTATTTCCAGCCTTTCGAGCACTTTCGACGGCCGCTTGGTTCTCTCCAAGGTAGATCAGGGTTGTAGCCAATCGAGCCCAGTTCGAGATGCTTTGGAACAGTAGCTTGGCAGCCTGATACAACTCAACATCAAAGCATCGTTCTCCGACTTCCAAAATGTCCGCAACGTTAGTCATACCCAAAAAGTCTTCCATATCGTGCAGACGATCCGTTCTCGCATAAGCAAATGCGAGTTCAGTATCAATCTTCGGTTCACGAAGGGATTTCCTAGACATCTGCAAGTAACGAACAAGGTCATCGTGTTTCCCTGCACGGTCCGAAATCTCTATAACTTCGGCAAAGTTAGAAGGATCCTCGGCCTTGATGTAGGAGTCGATAGAGTCCTTTATACGAAGACCATCCAACTGAGCCTTGGCAAGCCGGCTCCAGACCTCAGGTTGGTTGACCTTGTTCGCGTATTCGACACCGCGGTCAAGAGAGACAATGTGCTCAACAAGGACCGTCATGGCCATCGCATGCTGATCGTACTTCTTATAGATCATAAGAGCCTCCTCGAATAATCCGTGTTCGGTCGCGATCTTGGCAATCTCCTGGAAGTCGTAGTTCTGGAGCTTGTTGATATAACCAACGACCTTGCCCTTGTCCGCCCGGATAGCAGTCAAAAGAAGTAAGTTTTGCAGGTTCTTGTTCTCGCTGAATGGAGATGGCTCAATAATGATCTTCTCCAGCAGCTCGATGAGCTCAATAGGAAGGTCAGCGGTCAAGAAGGCCTTTACAGTGACCGAGACATCATCGGGATCTGTAGACTCGGGAAGTGCAGTTGCGACGATCTAGATGCGCGATTAGCAGGCGACAAGATATAGATGAACAACACTCTCACCTGGTCAATCAAAGCGCGACGGTGAATATTTTCCGGAACGAGAACCTGGGCCCAAAGCTCAGGCTGGCGACGCTTGACGAGATAACGAGCCTGCTGCTTGAACATCGAGTTTTCGTTGGTAATGCCGATGAGCTCATCATCACAGAATCCTTTCGCGTAGGCGATGTATGCGAGGTAAGGATCCCGCTTCTCGCAGAATTTTCCTACCACAAGGGGCTCATAAAGCTACAGGAGTTGCGTCAAATTTTACACACAAGCAGATATAGAGCACATACATTGTTCTCTTTCAAGAAAGCTTCAGGGTTGTTGTTGCTGTCGATGTAAATCTTGGCCATCGCGTTGTAAACTGCAGCGTCCTGGCTACCACTCTGCACCCGTGCCTCCAGCCAAGGAAGAATTAACTTCAGCCTGTTACGCTGTTCGACCTCATGCACCAGCTCGTCGATAGGGAAGTTACCGGTAACCGATGCAAGGAGAGCCTTGATAGTATTTTCATCACAGTCAACATCCAACAAACCACCAACAACCTGGGGGGTCCGGATGGAATTGACTCTCTGGACATAAACCTCAATGAACTTGGTAAGGTTGTTCTGATACAGGTAGAGCACAAGGTCGTGAACAAAGTCGAAGCGATCGCAAACGATGATCAGAGGAAGCTGGTCAGAGAGCTTGGCTTCCTTCAAGAAGTTCTTGACCTTCTCCGGGTTGTAGAAGTTACTTTCTCTACAGATACGCTCAACTTCGCGGATTTGGCCGGTCCTGGTTGCAGCCTGAATGTACTTGAAGTGCACCTCAGAGTCTTGGCTCAGGTTGACGATGGAGCCAAGGTAGTAATAGAGACCTAGGCAGAGGTATGTGAGCAAGCGTGCACCATGTAGACTTCTGAACCGTACCTTCGAAGGACTTGAAGCTCTCGAACATCTCAATCAGTTTGACAGGACCGAGAATATCCGAGTACTTGGTAGCAATCTGGATGACCACTTGGAGGTTCTGGCGTATGTTGACTCGGAGCATCTCTTGGAGGCATGCCATTGACTGCTCGGTGGTCAAGCGACTGAAGTAGGTGATAAGCCACTATACATAGGGGGAACATCAGATATCAGCGTTCAGTCGGGCTGAAGAAAGACCTACATCAGCCGGGAAAGTAGTAGCATGAACTATAACGCGTTTGATATCTGCCAAATCCTCATAGTGCTCAAGTGCCTAGAAAAATAGTTAGCTACAGCTTCTGAACTGAAAAGAACAAAGCTCATACCCTCTGCATCAAACCAGCCTTTTCGCAAAGGTTAGCGATACGTGGCCGATCGTAGTGTGTGAACATTTCATTTCCGAGGATAGCATCTGCGACTTGCGGTGCGTGCATGAGGTTCATCTCGAGGAGACGTGTCTGAAGAGGACCCTGCTCAAGTTTGTTGTCCTTCAAGGCATCGAGGAGGAAAGACGTGGCGGGTTGAATCATATTCTGGGACATGAAGATGTCAACGACGCGTTCTACATCAACCAAAGGTCCCATTTCATCGTTCACAAGCTGGGACGCGAATTCAGCACCCTTCTCGGGGTTAACCCGCATGATGTGCTGGAGAAGGGCCACGTAGTCTGGACTATAGCCTACTTTCTTCGCATACAAAACAATCTTCTCGGTTTGTCCTGTCTCGGCAAAGCAGGCGATGACCTTGTTGGGGACATTGGCACGGAGGTAGACGCTAAGTGCCAGTGTCATATCGTGCAGACGAACGATATCACCAAGTTCCTCGCTGCAAGTCAACTTGTTCTCCTTCAACCACTTCTCCAAAAGCTGCTTTCTACCTTGCTGAAGGACCGGACGAGCAAGTTCCAAAGATTCAAGGTGATTGAGTTCACCCTTCTCGAGAAGAATACCGAAGTATTGGAGGATAGGTGAGAGCCCTCCAGGAGGAGCGGGAGCCGATTTGAAAGACTCGATGACTTGTGTAGTACGTAGTATACCCTAAGTCAAGGAATAAGCTCAAAAATGTTACAAAATGACAAGAAACAGACCCTTGGAGAGTTGGCAGCAATTTTGGCGGCCTCGCTAAACTGACCGCTCTGGAATAAAGACTGATACTGTTTGATGTACAAGTCATCAGCGCCGGGAAGGTTAGCTCTGCTAGCAAGTTTGAATGCCAGTTCGGTGTTGTTCAGAGTCGTCAAGGTGTAAGGAACGATGGTCTGGTCATCCACATTCACACTCAAGACCTGTCCCTTCTTGTTCACCCCAATGATACCGTTGGTGGCTTCATGTTCGGCAGTCACGAAGATAGTCTCGCCGGAGATACGGTTCATGTAGACACAAGCACCGGACTCGAGATCATAGAGGTGAATAAATCCGTACTTGGTGACAAGGTAGACGATGCCATGCTTTTTCGACACCTGCATGGACACAGGGAAGTCGTTCGTGGCTTCAGTGGGAAAGTATACGTCGACAGCTTTCTTGACGAACGGTGGATCTGGGGCAGTGTGGTCGATTTGAACGACGTGTAGCTAGGATGTATGTCAGTTACGATAAAATATATCAAATACCAAGACACGCACTTTGGCACCAGTCGCGGTACGAACAGCAAAAGTAAACAGCTTGGTGACGTGTTGGTGACCGTCAAGCTTTATCTCGGCAAAAGCAGCAGCATGCCCCTCGATAGGCTGGCTCACGCCTCGATCCCTGCTGTAAAGCTGCATTGACCCCTTGACCTTGAATGCAGAGGGGTTGGTGGAATTTCCCGAGATACCAATCAACACAAGCCATTTCTCATCGCTAGATACACGGTAATTTATGATCTGGGTTCCAGCAAGAGTAGCATGTCGATCAAAGATTTTCTGAGGAGGTGATGTCTGGTCCGTTATTGACCAGTGGTAGACGGATGATTCGGTGACCATCCCAATGGTATTATCGGATACCCATTTCCAGAATACGATATCTTCGTTGCTAGTGTGTGCTTTGACCTTTTGCTTGGTCTCAATGTTGAAAATTTGTAGTGTACGGCCAGCTGTGCATTTGAATGTAAGCAACAACTAAGTACCAGACAGAACCACAAACCCTTCAAAGCAAGTATTTTCTGGCGGGGATGCATGATAGCAGAGTCTGCAGAAATTGGGCGTCGCATAACATTGTTAGCGTCGGCAAGGTCGATGATGACGACTTGGTTCTGTTCATTGACTTTTTCGCGAACACAAATAAAGTGGTCGGATTCAAGGGTCAGAGTCTGTAGGATGAAGAGGCAGCAGTTAGTAATCAAATAAAGAGGCCAAACTGGCAGGAGAGTTTGACAATTTGAACGCCAGCGCAGCGCGTTGACACGCTACATACCTGAAAAGAAATTGAAGCGGGCTGAACTCCGAGACTTGAAAGCTGAAGATGCTCGCAGAAAGCGATAGGTTTCGAAATATCTAGGCCCGCCATTCTGGAAGATGAGCGAAAGGCGTCGTAGCCTTGATGGAAGCGAGGAGAGTGTTTATTTGCAGTTGATTGCCTCCACTAAAAAAGCAATTCAAATCCTGCGAGCGCGCTTCTTGGTTTATGTACTCACCATTTTTGCTCAAATTTACCGCGCTGAAGTTACAAGTAGAAGAAGTAAAACTACGGATTTCTGCCTTGCATTCTACACGAGGCTCAAAATCTTGGAGCCATAAGGGCATAAGGACACGCGTAGTAGCAGTGTCTTACCGGAGCAGCGAAGCACAATAGCATCATTATGGCTTCTTATATACATGCTCTCGAAGAAAGCCAGGTCCTCGAATACCTTGTCACAGTTATGTGGAACAAAACGAAACCAACTACTTCGAATTCCTCTTTACAGCATCACAAGTGTCTTATGCGTGTAACAACTGCTATTATAGATCTAGCGCGCAACGCTTCTCTCTGCTCAGTTCCAGGAGAGCATTAGAAAGTACGAATGTTGTTGGTAGTATTGAAAAGTACTATCCAGCTCCGAGCCACGACAAGCCACCCAGTAGCTCGGTCGGGATTCGATATTCAATGTTACTGTAATCTTGCGATAACGTTCTCACCGATTCATTGCGCTACAATCTCTTAGTCTAGAATAGCAGGCTAAAAACCTGCTTCTTGCACAAAGCCGCGATATTTGACCTCCGCAAGACCATGGCCGCAATCCCCTTCACTAGGTCGTGAAGAGGCGGTCCGGGTCGGAACGATCCGATTAGAAACAGATCATCAACTCTCATCCTATTCGTGTCCGCCTTATCCTTCAACTTTGTATAACTCATTTTCTGACTACAATCATTCGTCGTCTTATTCTTCCGCTTATACTGTTTGTACGCATTAGCATCTCGCTGCATGACTTCGTTTCATGCATTATCATCTCGCTGCTTCAATTTATGGAAACAAAATGCCTCTCGTACCTTCAAATCATGGAAATAAAACTCCTTCAGACCATGTATGGCGCCTTAATTCGCTTCTCGACAATTTCAGACGACAGCCTTCACCCCAAACCTCCCTCAAAAGCCTTTAGCCATCTCTCGATCTCATCTACGTTGCCTGGTTCAAAGTATTTCTCGGGGACTCACGCTTTGCAGACGCTATTTGCAGAGTACTAGACGTGTTCCGGGAGTCGATAACAGATAACGAGCTAGTTGCTGAATCCATCATGCGTGCAGGGGACTATCGCAGTTTTTTTGGGGGAACACCAGATTCAAGTCGTCTTCTCAGTGGCACTAAATCACAACAAACTCGGTTGGGTATCGAAAAACTCAGAAACAGAAGACCGGTACAAGATGTTTTTGCTGATTGAGCTTGTCCAGTTAGCAAGCAATGATTTTCCTTCGGTATGCTTGAAATGGAAATTTCCTTAGAGATGAGGAGTTGACCCTTCTTGCAGCCATATTTGTCTCCCGAGTTCTATAAATTCCTGCTCATTGTGGTCTTCCTTCATGAGTGCACGCATTTCATTACCAAATATGTCTTTCAAAATATGATCACACTTACCGTCAACGATACCATTCTTCCGTTTGGCGAGGCTGGCAGGGCATTTGAGGTAGAATACACAGGTGGCCCACTCATCTTTGAGTAGAGGGATGATGACCAAGATGAAAACATTCAGGGAGTAGTGAAAATCTTCATACGAGACCTCCAGGCAGATGTTGACTATGGAAATCAGTAAGCCTGACTTTGTTGCCTAATTATTATCCGCGCTGAATCAATCAAGCTATGGAGCACGTCAAATTATTCCTGAAATGCGTTCGTTCAGGGCAGAGCATAGACCTCGGTAGGATAGTTTGTCAAGGGGCACCATACCCTACTACAAGGCCTGGCCATCGAAGCTTTGCAATGAATAACCGAAGAAGAATGATAGATCCAGAACTGTCAACAGGGGCAAGGAGACTTGGGCTGGTCCACCGACATCGACGATCCGTTCTTGGACACTGCTGTGACTCCACCGACCCAACAATTACCCGTTTTTTGGGTCTGTCTTAAAATTTCTATTGTCTCAGCATCAATATGGCCTTTCTCAATATACGTGTAAAGTTAGAGTACAAACAGTCTCCTATTACCTCCTATTACCTACCCATCTATTAGACAAGAATAAAAGTGGTAGTTGAATATGTAAACCCTTCAAAACCTTCACAAGCAGTGCATGACAAGGGTCATTGTAATAAACGGTACTAAGTACTCCATTATTAAACCTCTAAACAGAGGATGGCATGTGTCGCAAAGTAGGTCAGACCATAGTAGTGTAAAAAGTAGAAATGGTTGTATCCAACTTTCTGCAGAATATTAAAAAATATAAACATAGATGAAAAGGGATGAGTACGCACGATGACACGTGAACAGGCGAATGGAAAGTAGAAATTCGAAGCAAGAAGCAGGAGAGGAGAGACAAACGGTAGAAGCAAAGGGAGGAAAAGGAGCAAATGGATCGTCGTAAGGGAAAAGGATACATTGGCAGTCAGTGAATGTAATTTTAATAACACAATGTCGTCTAATGAGTACGACGGATATGAATGCAATGGAGGCTAGGTTGTGGAGAGAAAAAGTGAGACGGGCGAATACAAAGTTCAAATGAAACTCGAGGAGAAAGGAGAAATAGTCACCTGGGAAAAGGAGCAGGAGTTTGCGGCGCAGCAGCAATAGGTTCATGGACACTGACACAAAACTTTTCAGACAGCCCTCCACGTTCCAAAAGGAGGAAGAGAAGGAAATGTTTAAGTGTAGAGATTGACTCATATTTCATTACGAATGAGAATGCTAAAACAATTTTCACAGTAAGGCTTTTTATCCCTCTCGAAAAAAGCCGGATCCTCAAATGGCTTGTCGCAGTTCTGTTGAACAATGCTGAGCACGAAAAAAATCCTGCGCCAAAACAGCAGTCACGTACCGTACATCGAAAACATGCCCAACACCACTTTCCCCCCAATGCCTCCACTGCCTCCATATGATCCCTAAGTGGTCTCTTACACCTCTTACATTTTGGTAACCGCAACCTGACATGACAAGCTTCGCAGTACGGATGACCCTTGTACACCGCAAAACCCACATTGTCGTCATCATCATCATAAGAAAACTGCCCGTCTCCAGAAAACGCTAATTCTCCGCCTCCTCCTCCAGCACCTTTACCGAAGTCCCGCTCATGATTATGTCTTGCTGCGGAGCTCGGACTGAGGAACGGGTCACCACATTCGGCACAGAAAAAGTGTGGCTCATGGTAGGTCCGTCGACCTAGGGCGGGGTCATTGAGAGATATGAATCGTTCGTCAACGATGGCGGTTTTGCAGTGGTAACATTTGGGCGCGAAGCCCTGTAATAGCCCAAAGATGAGTGAAGTGCACTCATTCCGACCATATCCACTTACTTCATGGTAGTCTAAATGACAATAAGGCCGCTTAATTCCATCTTCTCCTACGCCTTCGTAGCTAGCAGAGGTGCAATCAATATCAGCATTTATTGCGAATTAGATATCGCTTACCTGGATTGGAACTCCAACAGCTCGTCACAAACCGTACATCTGAAACAATCTGGATGCCACTTCATTCCCATCGCCGCGACGATACGACCTACAATTGGTCTCGCACAAGCCGGACATGTCAATCCTCCTCTTCCTCTCCCAGGCATTTCCCTGACGCTGGAACCATTCTGAGGCCTTGTAGAAGGAAGTGCTCTAGGACCACCTTGGTGGGCAGGGGTAGAGACAGAAGCTGCACCTCTGCGCCGTGGTGTTCTATCATTGTCATCATCTTCTCCGGTTACATTTATAACTGGTCCTATCCCATTACCAAACTGTGATTCCACACCCACACCAGGAACCTCGAACATGATTTGTGGAGGAGGCCTGAAATTACTATTATCACCACTAACTCGAATCATTGGACCCGATGGTGAGCCGTCTTCGTCATCTTCGTCTTGTTCTCCAAACGTGATTCTAGGAGGACGCGAACTTGTCCCTGAAGCACGACTCGTTTTACCATCTTTCTCCCCCGCGTTTCCGAAAGTAATGACGGGCACTTCCGGTTTACTGCTGCGACTTCCATATTCGTCATCGTTACCAAAATTTATCCTCGGAGCCGACCTCGGATTCCCGTTCGAAACTGAATCATCCTCCGAATCGTCCTCCATCTTCTTAACGTTAGCCATCTTTTCCTTGCCACCCAGCGGCGCTGGAGACTCAATTTTGACCCCTGCGAAGGCTGTTTCGTGTCCAGTATATCCTCTAGCATCCCTTCCCTTGTAAGAAGAGTGAGATGCGTACTGTGGTTGTGGCTGGGCTGGAGGTTGTGCATTTCGTCTGAATCGTTCCAGTGCGCCAGCAGTACTACTTGCTATAGAGCTCGCAGGGCTAGCACTTCTAGCACTAAAGTTCTCGGTCAGTATTATGAAAACAACCGAAAATCGATAGTCTGGTACCTGAAACTAGTACTAGCTGGACGAGGCGGAGGTTCATCTAAATCGTAGTCAGGAACTACTCTCTTAGTACGCGCACCAGCACCACTGACAGCAGTGTAAGCTGTTGACTCTGTCTGAGATTGAGAATATGAGTGTCGAGATGTGCTAGATGTGCTAGATGACTGAGAATGAGACGAAGTTGGTCTCGAAAAGGGTTTCGTGGTCGTAAAACCACTTCCGGGAGCTCGAGGCAACGGAGGAAGATCCTGAGGCCACGATCCTCCGCTTCCAGAACTGGCATCGATACCCATCTTGGCAAACCGAAGAGTCATACTACCCGCTCCACCTGCATGTATAGCTCCTGTCGTGGCTCCAGCACGATCCATTTCTGGCGGCTGAGGTACTTCTCTCTGCCCTAGTTGAGAGCGGGTTCCGTTTCCAGTACGAAGGGCGCCCGTTGTGGCCACGGCACGATTCATCACAGGTGGCTGAGGCATAGAGCCTCTCAAATCCAAGATTCCCGGCCCGTTACTGGCATCACTCTTTTGAGTGTTCGTAGATGAAGCAGAGGCGGCGGTAGATACGGTAGAAACCGCGGAAACACTAATTTCGCTATCAATACTACTATTGCCTGGATCATCGTCAGGTTCTTCAACCGTGTACCGGGTAGAAAAACGATCCGGGGTCGGCTGAGGTAAAGGCCTGCCTGGCGTAACGGAGGGAACAATCGTCGATCTACCTCTTTCTGGGCTTCCGCCGGCGTCATTGACACTGGAAATAGTGCTTCTCTTCCATAGCGGGACAAATTTGGTCTCGGTCGGACCGGATCCAGAACGAGTTGGGGAGTAAGGTTCAAATATGGGATTTCGCTGTCGAACGGCTGCGAAGGAAGGCGTAGTGATTGAAGGTGGAGCAGAAGTTGTGGGAGGAGGAGGCGATCGAGCTTGTGGAGGCATACGTTGAGGCACGGGTTGTGAACTCCGCGAGAATGCGGCATTCTATAAAGCGTCAAATTCACAGATTAAAGATCGAGGCACATGGACAACTTACAAAACCAGGTTTCTCTGGGCTACTGTTTCTACTGGGACTCCCACCTTCAAAAAACCTTGGCGGACTGGCACGTCTACGGGCAGGAGTTGTTGCATTTCCCGGAAAAGAAGATTGCGGTGAAGGTACGTGCTGCGAAGGCGGAGTGGTGAAAGAGGGAGGGGCAACAGGACTTTGTCGCTGTTGCTGATATTGTGAATACTGAGGAGCATACGATGCGTTTCCAAGACCGCTATTTCTAGCCCCGATGTTGATAGCCCCACTGGCCATTCGTTCTTGATTAAATCTAGAAAAGGCAGATAGATCCACGCTCTGGGTACGATTTGGCGGAAGCGGCGCGAAGCCTGAGCTCTGCGTAGCTGCGAGAGGTCTTGCGCCTTGCGCTGGTGCTGGAGCAGGCAGTGGTTTACGAGTTGGACTAGCACTTGAGCTGCGTGCAAGCTGAGGTGGAATTCCGTTCATATGTGGCGCATATCCAGTATTCACCGGCGGATATCCCATACTCATTGGTCTAGGTTTTCCTCGTAATTGGGGCTGAGCGGGTTGTGAATGAATTGGTATAGGCTTTTGCTGTTGCTGTTGTTGCACTGTCGGTCTGACAGGGGGGAGCTCGAAACCCAGTTCGGCCTGCGATTTGAATCCTGGAGAGGCATTACGGGAAATTTGAGCTGGGTATTGCGAGTATTGAGCAGGAGGATATCTAGAGTTCTGATGAGGTTGATTCTGCCAGTATTGGTGTTGGGAGTTCATTGCAAGCAGCTGGTTAAATAAGCGCTCAGAAACCAACACAACAGAGTAATGGGCGTCTATAAATTACTTTCTATATTACTTTCTTGTCATGATTATTGAAACTTCATGGATTTCTACAGCAGCGTCGATAGGAATGGCAGTCGGTCCACCACTAGTTTCGTGAAATCCTCAAATCTGTAACTCGTACTCATGTCAGAATTCTAGGTCTACGCCGATCAAGCCTATTCTATCGTCAAGAAAAAGTACATCTTCAGACCAAGGCACTCCGCTCAGCTAACATCTCTTCTAGGGACTCCACTGGGTTCTCTAGAGACGTCTGCGCAATCCTGTTCGTGTCCTTTACGCACTCGCACGACCTTTTGCACAGCTAATATCCGAACCAGACTCATCGCAAATATAACAAGATGTTTCTTCTGGCTGGGGTAAAGGTGCTTTCCTGTATTCTGGTATATTTGCTCAACCCTCGCTCTATAGTGACCGATTTGAAACGGCCTTGCTACTCCAATCAGTCCTTATGATTCTCGCCCAAGTACGCCATGCTCTTCTAATGTTTAGGCAGCTATTAAACCACCCACAGCTCGCATTACTGTACATCTGTATAATATATCGCCCTAGAATCAGTCCAGAAACCCTCGGTACCTCCCACAGACTCTATTCATTCTGGCAGTGGTCGGGATACACACAATACATTGAATTTTTGGCTGGGCTTATGTGAGGATCGTTCCCTTCTGTTACTATCATCTTATCCATATCCTTCTTCGCAAAAAGACTCTTCCAAGCTATCTTGTTCCTTATATTCGGAAGGTAGTTTCCTTCAAACGCACTCGGTTATATACACTAACAATATCTTAAGATCGCAAGTATTCATCACCATACTTGGGTTCGTCGCGCTTGGTTTGGAGAGTACACTTCCGATACCGCAACTCATCAGGTAAATCGCCTCAGAACAAGCCTTTCCCTCCATTTCTGAACCCTCCATATCAGCAATTACAAACAAAGGTCTCTGTACGGCTTCCGTATGTCCACCCTGCTTGGATGGCTGGGTGGTGACTCGTTCAAGTAAGTGCTACCTCCGTCTTACGAGCCCACTTTGCGCTTACCATCCTCCAAAACGTAGAACTGCCTACTTTTTCCTCCAAGCGTCCCCTCTACAGTTTAAAGTGTGCGCCGTCTTCCAACTTTCAATAGACTTCGGTATGTTGCCAAGGAACGATTCAAAAATGCACTTTTCAACGTCCATTTTCACAGGTATCTTGGCGCAGAGAATCGTGTATGGGAATGCTCCTCCACCTCCAATCTTGACGGAAGAAGAAGATTTAGAGCAGGCTTTGGCTTTAGCAGAGGAATGAGCGATGTATACATTATCTAATCGCACGACTTCTAGTTTATGTGTATCTTGGGCGAGTACCATTTATTACAGGTCACGTACCAACGTATCTCTGGTCTGCTATAATATGCTACAATATCGTAATCTGCTGGAATGCGGGACGATGTCCGGAGCTGCAACAAGGGTGGGATACTGGTTTAATGGAACCTAGTCTCCATCCTACGATATTGGTATGCTCGTTCGACTTGGTGCCGGGCCTCTGGCGAGGTTTCTCACATAAGCCACAATCTCCTAGAGGGGGGCGAACCAAAGAGCACTATAGGCCAACTAATTGCTGGAATTGGTGGATGGATACACTCAAGTTATAGCTTCAAGCCGCAAAAGAGCACCGTGCAAACTACAAGAGTAGCCAACAAAGGCTTGCGATTCATCTCTCCAAGTGTTGGGTTTGTACAGTACATGTCTTGCGAATTCGCTCCTATGAGAAAATAAAATGCAAGTGCTTGTGAATCCAACCATTTCTTTGTCTTGGATCGCTAGCGCCAAAGGTCCGCAATTACCGTAATCAAAGTAGCTGGAACATCTCACTTCCGGTCTTAACACCGTACTCGTCGGACTGCCATTTCGGAGGAACTAGGAACCAAACGAGGACTTCCCCGACTCTGACCGAAGGGAAGAGAGGGTCTTGTGAACCTCGTTTCTTATCTGATCCTTCAGATTTCTGCTATGACGCAATACTTCGCACACTGATTGGATGATGCTCTTTGGCAATAACGTTTTCACAGGTTTCGACCACTACAACTCTATCGCCGTACGTATCACCATATCCACTTCTGCCGCCGTATCTTGTTTCTAGGACCACTTTTACCATTACACTTCCGCTGCCACATCTTGTTTCTAGGACCACTTTTACTGTTACCTCTGCCACCATATCTTGTTTCTAGGATCACTTTTGCTGTTATGAGTGCTATGTATACAGTACAGTACGAGAGATTTTTCTCAGTGAAAAGACAATCCTGGGCCATCATACCAATGCTGTTGAATTCACTTCCTTTTTCTATGTTTACAGTGCTTCCTCAGATGATTGGGAAGAGGTTTAAAACTCGGAAGGCTACTATATGTTTGATATGCTTGCGAATGCATGGTGAATTTGTTGATATTGAAGATGATAATATGTTTGAGCATGTTGGCCCAGGCTATAGGCAAGTATTCGGCTCCGCATTGGCTTCTGAGATGATGCAAGTTGATTCAGAATTCTGGTGGAGTTGATCATGTACTTCTTCGGAAGAGTGTTTTGAAAAAGGTTGAAGGTGTGTTTCATTGCACAGATGAGGATGATGTATCACAGATGGTGAATGTGTTACTCCACTTGTAGCTTGAAGACATTTCTGTTGATCGACCCAAACTCATCTGTACATCGTGTAAGTGTTCAAGTTCTTTTGACCTACCGCGATAACTGTAAATCAAGGTGGACATAAACATGTCAAGCTATTCACCTCTGACAAAATTCAAACTGTAGTTTCATTCCTCAATCGTTAATGTAGTACCATTTTTTGTAATGATAACCAACGCTTTCGCCTCTACATTGAAAAAACTAATAATACAATAACACCATAACATATATGAGCACATGCAATATTTAGCTTATGAAAACACTGGTACAAAACACCGACACTTCACGCGCACGCCCAACCGCTACCGACCACTTACTTACAGCAAAGAAAGCAGTCCATCATTCAACCACAACACTGAGCATTATCCTCCACTTCTACAACTAATAACCAAAGGAGAAAGTCTGGTTCGGACCCGATCTCAGAGTCGGGGACTTGCCGTGCTTCACACGGCGTTACAGATGAGGTACTCTCATGCACGTATCTTTGTGAACGTATCGAGTCTACCAGAATAAGTAGGAACTTTGGATCAATTGCGTCTTTGGAGCCAATTCTGACAAGGCACCAGATTGAATTATTCCTCGAGCTCGTCCTGGGTGGGGTTGGTAGTCTACCTTGGAGGGTCAGTTGATAGCTTACTAGGATCACTTGGAAGCTGCGTTGGTCCTAGGAGTACCGCTCTATTTCACAGCTACGAAAATCGGCGAGACTTGGAGATGCTTGGTAGCCTTGTCATGATGCTGTATCTGTCATCCACGGGGTACGACAAGCTTTGTCACATAGTTCAGACCTCGCCGTATGAGTGATATATTGAACGGTATATCGATAATCCTAGTCCACCTAAGCTCAACATGTTGAAGGGAAGCTTCTAGAGCGAGTCTAGGGAGCATATCCCAGTTGGGGAAAACACCACGGAAACGTCCGTGCAATGATTAATCCTGATCCTAAGCCGGCGAGGATAGGATGATAACATGCATCCCGATCGAAGAATTAGGATAGAAATATCGGTGAATAAAAGGATTCTATGAGCGTATTCACTGTCAGGATGGATGAGTCATCGACAATCAGGCGCCCAGGATTGGACAATGATGAGGTGCTTTGGTCGTCTTAAATTGCAAAATGGAGGAGTTTTTTCTTCCTGCTTTCGCTCAGTGCTGTTCACTAGGTATGGTCCCCCAAAGCTCACTTTATGCAATATTAACCAAGTCTTACAGCGTATCATCATGACTTGCTCAAGCGTCGTAGCCCGTATCGCTTACCTCGCCTCTGAGACTCTCGTCGACTCCTTACCTCCGCTCCCTGCGACTTCTGAATTCGCATCCTCATTTTCAGTGACATCTCAATCATCCAGACGGCGGCCTAATGTCATCACTGTCCCCACGGCGGCGATCCAGCTGCAACTCTCCTCAGAGCTTCCGGGTCAGCGCTAGTTTCTTTCACCGCTTCATCAAACTCCCAGACTCTGGCCAGGCTAGTTCTACATCTCGCGGAACTCGCATCGCCGCCGTTAGTACTTCACATCGCTTTGCTCAACGATCTTTCCGACGTCCTTTTACTCCGGGCTATCGTGCCATACTTTATCCTTTCGACAAACTCCCAGCAAGCTCATGATAACGCATTGTTAGCTTCGAAGCTAGCTCGATCACAGAAGAAAGCAGTCGTACATGCATTCTTTTCCCGGAACGAAACCGACGTCGCCACGGAGTTGTCGGAAGAGAGTGTGCTCGCATTTCTATTTGAGGAAAATGATGTTATTAATGTGAATGGTCATTCCAATGGGGTGAACGGGCACTCTAACGGGCATTCTAATGGGACTAACGGTAATGGAGAAAACGGGCACACTAATGAAATCAACGGTAATGGAGCAAACGGTCACTCTAATGGGACCAATGGCCTGGACTCGCCCGAGGCCATAGTAGATGATCAAGTGGCTTTGCAGCTATTCCAGAACTACGAGGCTGCTGCTTTGAACACGCTCAAGGCGATCAGACGTCCACTTCGTCCTTTTGTCGTTCACGGCTCATCCAACCCCACCACCGTTATATTTTCTCTAGGAAAAGCTTCATTCGAGGCTGATATTGAGGGCGTATCATTTGTAGATGTGTCCCTCCTGACTCCCTTACTTCCTTCTCGTATCCTAAGTGCCATTCCCCAGACGGCCACTTCTGTTATCGTTCTGGAGCAGATACAGAACTGGTCACTAAAATGGACACCGCTCTACCTCGAAATTGTCAGTGCTCTGCAACAGAGGAACCCCGACGCCCGACGCATCGTTCATAGCGGTATCTTGGGAGATTCCTCACAGATCTCTCATAGTGATATCCTGAGGCTGATTGAAAAAGCATCTACATCGACTTCTCCCTCTTCCCGTCTTCGGCTCGGTCCTCCCATTTTGAGCAAAGAGACTGTTACATCTGGGGGACCTCACATTCCTAAACACGAGCTTTCGTACACCAAAATTCTATCCCATCTTTTCCGGGAGCGATTGGAGGTTTCCAACTCCCCTGATCTCGTTTCCACACAAGGACTGCTCTCTACGAGCCCTGAGTTTGCTCTCGGGCGTGTTCGTGGCCAAATCGACGAGAGAGCGAACTTGGTCGCAGCCGTTCAGGACCTGCTTCAATCCGGGTTGATTGACCCCGACCTGCACTCTTTGCTCAGCAACTGGGTTCTGGCGAAGGACGATGGGATCAAGAGCAGAAGTCTTGGAAAAGAAATCGTGAAGAAACTTGAGTCAATTTCCTCATCGGTAGACGTGCATCGAGTCCTGACTCTGAAAGCTCACTTCCCATCCGTGTCCCGATGGATTATCGGCTCAGATGCATGGTCGTACGATTTGGGCTCGTCTGGTCTCCACCATGCCATTGCCTCAGGATTGAATGTCAATATTCTTATCCTTGATACTCTTCCTTACTCCCAACGAAACTCGGCGGACCCCACTCGTCGTAAGCACGATGTCGGACTCTATGCGATGAACCACGGTGATGTTTACGTCGCCAGCGTGGCTATTTATTCCTCGTATGCACAAGTTCTTCAATCCCTTCTCGAGGCTGACAAGTTCGACGGTCCTTCTGTTGTTCTCGCATATTTACCTTACGAAACCGAGGATGCTCCGGCGTTGAATATACTCAAGGAAACGAAATTGGCTGTCGACGCTGGATATTGGCCACTGTATCGTTGGGATCCGAGCAAGGAGTCCAAGGGAGCAGAGCCCTTCTCCCTCGACTCGGACACCATCAAGAATGATCTCCAGACGTTCTTGGATCGACAGAATCATTTATCGCAGCTGGTACGCTCCAAACCACAGCTGGCCTCTGAACTAGTTAGTAGCCTCGGCGAAACCGTGAAGGAGATAAGGAAAAAGAAAGCGCTACAGTCTTACAATGACTTGCTCAGTAACCTTGACGCTCCTCCACTCACTATCCTTTATGCCTCTGATGGAGGCAACGCGGAGAAGGTAGCTAAAAGATTGTCGAACCGGGCTCAGGCCAGAGGGGTTTCTACCACACTTGCAACGTTGGACTCGATGTCCCTGGATAGCTTACAGCAAGAAGATTTTGTTGCGTTTATCACTTCCACCGCTGGACAGGGTGAACCTCCTCAGAATGGTCGTCAGTTCTCCAAGGCGTTAAACGCCGCGGCGGCACGCGGAGAGAGCCTCCTTCCCAAACTCCGATATTCGGTCTTCGCAATGGGCGATAGTCACTACTGGCCACGTCCCGAAGACGCTCATTACTACAATAAACCTGGTAAGGACCTCGATACTCGCTTGGAGAAACTCGGCGGCTCGCGGGTCGCTGCTTTGGGGCTTGGGGATGACCAGGACGCCGACGGATATCAAACTGGATATAACGCTTGGGAGCCTCAGTTCTGGAAAGCTTTGGGCGTGGATTCCATCGAAGTCACTGAGGCTGAACCCGAGCCCATCACCAACGAACACATCAAGGCAGCCTCCAATTATCTTCGCGGTACGATTCTGGAAGGGCTGGATGACACTTCAACGGGTGCCATCGCTCCTAGCGATGGGCAGTTGACCAAATTCCATGGTATCTATCAGCAGGACGATCGTGATATTCGTGACGAGCGTATGGCTCAAGGTGTTGAGCCCGCCTTTAGTTTCATGATCCGAGTGAGGATGCCAGGTGGCGTGTGTACCCCTAAACAGTGGTTACAGATGGACCAAATCGCTGACGAGCATGGTTCCGGCACGTTCAAAATCACAACGAGACAGACTTTCCAATTCCATGGCGTGATCAAACGTCATCTTAAGCCAGCGATACAGGATATCAATAGGGTACTACTAGATACGTTGGCTGCTTGCGGCGATGTGAACAGGTAAGCTTAATACTATCTCTCGGTGGCCAGGAATTTTTAACACTCGTTTAGGAACGTCGTCTGCTCCTCGATTCCCACCAAGTCGAAACTACACGCTCAGGTTCACCAGTTCTGTGTAAGCGTTTCCGAGCACCTCGTCCCCCGAACCACTGCCTATCACGAAATTTGGTTGGACAAGAAGATGGTGGCTGGAGATGCGTTGAAAGACTTTGAGCCCCTTTACGGTGAATTCTATCTACCAAGGAAGTTCAAGATAGCTGTTGCTGTCCCGCCAACCAACGACGTCGATGTCTTCGCGAATGATCTTGGATTCATCGCCATTGTAGACAATGGCGAGCTTGCTGGTTTCAACGTGACCATCGGTGGTGGTATGGGTGTCACACACGGAAGCAAGAAGACCTACCCTAGAACCGGGGACATTATTGGTTTCTGCACTCCCGAGCAGGGAAAAATCGTCGCTGAAAAAGTTATGCTTACACAGCGCGACAACGGTAACCGTGAAGAGTGAGTGGTTTTCTGTCCATCCAGCGACAGTCTTCTAACTTTTACCTTTTTGTAGTCGTAAAGTAAGATAGATCGTTTATCCCTATTCCTTCGCTCTTGGCTGATATCATTTTAGAACGCTCGTCTCAAATACACCATTGACCGTATGGGTCTAGATGTATTCAAAGCCGAGGTCGAGAAACGGCTAGGATACCAGCTTCAACCTGCACGATCATATACCTTTGATCGCAATATCGATGATTACGGCTGGTCTACAGGTGAAGACGGCAGACACCATTTCACCATGTTCATTGAAAACGGCAGAGTTCAAGACGAAGCTGGAAAAGAGTTCAAAAGTGGATTGAGAGAAATTGCTAAAGTACATAAAGGCGCTTTCCGTCTCACCACAAACCAGCATCTACTAGTTTCCGACATTGCGCCTGAAAACTTGTCGCAGATCAAGAGCATTTTAGCCAAATTCAAAATGGATAACTTGTCTTACTCGGGACTTCGGCTTGCTTCATCCGCGTGTGTCGCTTTCCCCACTTGTGGTGCGTTTTTTTTCGGGCTGATAGATTATTTGCCTTGCTCATGGCCTGTATCGTAGGACTTGCAATGGCCGAGTCAGAACGAGTAAGTGATACGTGACAGTTTTGGACAACCCTTTAACTTCGTTCTACAGTATCTTCCTATTCTTATCGACAAAGTCGAGAAGATCTGTGAAGAAAATGGGCTTCGTAATGATGCCATTGTCATGAGAATGACTGGTTGCCCGAATGGCTGCGCAAGACCGTATGTTGCAGGTGAGATGTTCTCGTTCTTATCTCCTAATTCAAGTCGTTAATCGTATTGATCCAGAAATTGCCTTCATCGGGAAAGCCCCCGGTACCTACCTTATGCTTCTCGGAGGTGGCTACTATGGACAGAGGCTAAACAAGATTTATCGAGGTCAGCACTCTTACTTTGTGCATTTGGTTGTTCTAACTAACCCGTGCCTTTTAGAAACTGTAACGGAACCGGAAATTCTGGATATCCTCAAACCTATGATCAAACGATATGCGCTGGAGCGAAACGAGGGTGAACATTTCGGAGATTGGACTATCAGGGCAGGATATATCGCTGCTACAACCTCGGGTAAGGAATGGTACGATAGAATGGGTGGGGAGGAGCAGTTCGCTCAGCAGTCATAAACCCAAGCAGGTTGTGTATCTCTGTAATCGTGTACTCAATCAACGGATGCCTTTAATGATTCCTAAGTAGCATGGGCAGGGCAGTTACTAGACACACGACAGTCTTATGGATAGATCTGTTGCATTGAAATGGATTTAATTTTCACAAATACAGTCCAACAACTGGGTGATTATAACCGATTACAGGATGAGAGGTACACTATGTTCGTGGTACAAACGCATGATGTTTATTAGTCTAAGGCTTAGGGTTAGTCCTGCAACTTTTTCAGGGTGAAAAATTTAGACGTCAAAATATTTCGGATGAGCGGAGCGCTCGGGACGGAACACATGATACTACAGTAACAGATGACAATATGTGACTAACATAGTTACTCGTCGTTATATCTCTTATTTCTTGCAATCTGGTACTTATTTTAAGTTGTTTTTATTATTTTTTTGGCATGTTTTGAACTCTAAGATGCGTAAAAATGGAATCAGGAATGCCATGGCCCAGTTTTCACTGCTATCTGTACTCCTCAGGGCATAGAACTGTGTAGTCAGGTCTGTGTGCACAAGAAGAAAGATACAAGGTCATACTAAGGATAAAATGTAGCCAAAAGAATACACATGATATAGAAGAGTATTTTCTTTCATTTTCTCCTGTTCTGTGCTCTTTATTATACCTTTGCACCTCCCTAATTCATAGTAATTGCATGATCCTACACGACGTGACAAAAGGTGACAACAAGGTCATTCTATTGCGCCATCATACGACCGTAGCGCCTTGTAGCGCCGGCCAAAAATATTTTGATGCCCGAAATTTTCGCCCTGAAAAAAGTTGCAGGACTAAGCCTAAGACAAGCCAGCTTCCACTATGAGGTGTGCAGCCTTGATCTGCCAACAAACAAGGATGTTGGCCAAGCTTGCTCTTGCTTTCATCTGAATCAAGCATGATGTCACGTTTTATGCTTCTTTCAATGATTCAAATTGATATACTTATGTGACGTAGTAGTAGTAGTAGTAGTAGTAGTAATATAGTATGGGACGGTATGGCTACACTTTGTAATGAGTGAAAAGGCGCTGGTGCCAAACAAGTGCAACGCTCCCACGCATATTTTGCCAGTCCCTCAACGAGCTTATGTAAAAAAACATAAAATAAAGTTCAAGATTAAGTAATACATCAAAACTCGGCATCTCGGTCTACTAGTAGTAAAAGCTCGTAGAGCGAATGGGAAGGAGTCTGCTTAAGGGCTTGGTTACCAGGCTAGCACCTTTTTGCAGTGGGCTTGCTTCAAAAGAACATACATACACCGAGCGACCCTACTTCGAATAGTACCGTGCTACATGAAAAGGGCATTGTGATCATTTACATGAATTCACTGCGCTTACGAGCTGTGTATTCCCATGTGCATATTGTCTCGGATCTCCTCTAGGTAGACTTTACAGGAGACGTTGATATGATATATAATGAAGTCTCAGAAATGCAGTAGTACTAAGTAAAGTACTCGTGCTAAGTACATGAGCTCAAGTACTGTTTTACACATCTCTGGAAAATATCAAAATCGGACTTGGCGAAACGATAAATGATGAAACAAGCGCTGTAACATGTTGGATCATTGGATAGCAAAGTTCCCCCAAATCTTCCTGCTAGTTTACAGATGCGATCTACACGAGCTGTTCAACGTTGTCCACCTGCTAGTTTACACGAGGATGCCATCCGCTGTACACGAGATCATTCAGCTTGGCTGTTATTTATATCTAACTCTGCCCACCTCCATTGTCCAGTCCTCTCCCAATCGATTACTACTACATCCGTATCGTCATACTTGACCTTTATGCCAAGTGTTGTTCATATTCAAAGGCTTAAGAGCAGGCAGTCTATCCCTCCTGTGAGTTCACCAAACTCAAGGTTGATCACCCATAGAACTGACTACGTAAACTTGGATAGTTTCCCGTATACGGGACCAACGCTAATTCCCGCGCTAGGATACAGCAGAGTATGGTCCCGCTTCCAGATTGGCCTCCTTTGTCTTCTCATATTCATCTTTAGGCAAGAATTTCAACGGCAGTTCTGAGTTCTTATTTCCCAACAAGAACCTTAGCCAGGATCCGGGACAAGGGAGACGAACCAACGGACGAATCAAGAAGTGGCAGCTGATACGTGAATTCAGAACATTTAAGCACAAGAAGAGACAGTTAAATCGAGCTCAGAAGCGGTCCAAGCGAGAGCAGGAACAGCTCGAACAATCCAAGCGAGAGCGGGAACAACTCGAGTTGATGTATTATCTTCCCCACAGACCTTGGACCATGTCAAGCATTTCACTTCTTTCCTTCCATCCCCTCAGGCGGGACTTGGGCGAGCACTTCCGCTCCCCGGTTTCTGGACGCAGTGCCGTCTTCTCATCTGCCGAGGAAGACCTTGTCCATGGTCCGGAGCATGGGAGAGAAATAAAGAACAGCAAGTGGCAGTTTGGGCTTGAATCAGTGTACTCTGAGAGGGACCGAGATCACAACTTGACGAGAACACGATCTAAGCGAGATGCGAAGGGCTCCAAGCCGGATGGAAATAAAGACAGAGAAGGGCCAGAAAGTCATGATCTGGTCTGTCTTGTTACAATCGAGCAAGAGAAGGACATCTATGACATAGACGAACCAACCAAGGAGAGAGGCGAGATGGCAAGCGCAAGAGCGTACGAGAAAATGCTAGAGAAAGACAGCGAGGGTAGAGGCGAAATGGACGTGACAGAGATAAGACCCAATTTGGAGGAGCTCGAACAGGAGAATGAGTACTATGATGATGATGGAGGGAAGGCAACGAGGTCGCGGCGCTGGGAACGGATGACAATGATGAAGAAGAGGGAAAAGGAGAGGAGGGCGGAAGCCAAGGCATATGCGATAGCCAGAAAAATCAAAAGCCAAACTCGACAGCCCAAGTGTCAGAGGGACGAAAAGAAGGGAAGAATCAAGCGATCAAGGATAGCATATATTGCAGAGCATGACGGCCCCATTAACGGGGATGATGATCTGGTGAAGCCCAGTTTCCCACTCGTTGTTCATTATGTAGGGAGAATACCGCTAACGATAGCAGACTGCATTGATAACCAACCAATCCTTGTGGATGAATGGGGCAAACTCGTTGATGTGGTCATGGCACCGCGGCCAAAAGTGGAGGAGGCTCTTTTGTACAATCCGAACATGGCCCAAGAGGTCATGGATTTCCTTCAAGCGGTATGTTCGCTTATGTTCGTCTCCCCCGAAGAGGCCCCTAATGTGCTCATTGCCTTCAGGAACTGGACCGGGGATGTTCGGAGCGCTATCACAACCGATGCATGAAACTCATGAATTTGATTGTCCGACACTATGGTATTCTTCCGCGTTCGCATTTCTGTAACGGCGTTCGAAAGACTGGATCAGGACCTATTTCTTTAGGCGCCTCGTCGGTATATACTTCAAAAGGCTTGCACAGTGAATTAATGATTAATTAATTGCTCAGGACACCTGGGAAGGTCAACATGATGGCCGTCCAGTATGCATCAAGGCTATCCGCCATTTCCTCTTCCAAGAGAACGAATTTATAAAGGTCCTACTTACGAATTCATTTTCGTGAAATGTAAACCTTGGCTTACGATTTTGATTCAGACTTGCTATAGGGAAGCATTCATCTGGAGGCAATTGCGACATGAAAATATCCTGCCATTCATAGGCATGAATGACGAGTTTAGCCCAAACCTTTGGCTGATTTCACCCTGGATGAAGAATGGTAATATCTCAGACTTTTTGAAATCTCATCCAAGTCATAACGTCTTCAACTCGGTAAGGCCATTCGTAACCTTTGTCAATCCTGGTGTAAAGCTTTCAATCAGGTCATCGAAATCACCCGAGGACTACGTTATCTTCATCACTTCGATCCTCCGATCATCCACTGGGATTTACGAGGTGTATGTCGGCTTGCACCTCCCACTGCAATTGCTAATAACATATCTTCACATCCTAGGCAAATGTACTAGTCGGAGATGACTATCAGTGCATGCTTGCAGATTTCGGGTTGAGTCATGTTGTTACTACAAAAGCAATGCCAACTTCATACAGGAATCGTGGCACTGACCGCTGGCTCGCGCCTGAGATGTGGGACCGGAAGCTGTTCTCAGAGAAGTATATCTGTGCAATTGATATATATGCACTAGGGTGTACGATGATCGAGGTGTGTCATCGTTGCTGCTATCGAATCGCTCTCTGATCCAAAGCCTCTCTAGCTATATACACGCAAAGTGCCATATGCGCACGTCAAAATAGAGATACAAATCATATTTGAGATTTTCAATAAATATCCACAACCGCAGGAGGTGCCTCCTGAGCTGTGGGTATTAGTTGAGGGATGCCTTTCGACGGCGCCGAAAGCTCGACCTTCCATAGACAGGGTACTTCAGTGCTTGGAGGGTATGAGCTTGTAGGGAGTGCATTGTGTTGGACTTCGTATGGACTATATGTACGGACATCTCCATGAATATTACAGACTCTTATATATTTCGAGCCTTTAAAGCTTTAGCGCTCATGTAAATTTCCCCCGCGAGCTCAGCTTGCTGCCTTTTCTCGACAATACAAGGCTTCAGACAGCTACGACAGCGACGCTGAAGGGGGAGATGAGCTAGCAAAGGTTCCATCTGCGTTTTTAACCCGTGTTGTCAGCTTGCTCGTCGATGAACGTGAAGACGAGCTTAAAGAGCTGATGAAAGACACCTATGGAATGGATGATCAAACGGTGTGTACTCTTTCATTCCAAAGAAAAATCGCTACAATCAACAATGAACAGGTTGAACATAATGTCCTGGACCTTATGCACAAGCACCGTGACGATGTAGCTGGCGTTCCGTTCTTGTTTCTGACCCCAACTCGAAGACCGATCTCGCGGCCCTCGTCGCGAGCCTCAACGCCCTCAGCTCGGCTTCCGTCGTCACGGCCAGAAACTTCGAGCTCGGCACCTAGTTCTCCGTTGGCTCAAATCTTTCGCCGACCGTTGCTGACATCTCCGTTAAGTGGTGGCCACGCTTCGTCTTACATGTCTGCTCGCAGCGAGTACTCCGCCTCTCCCACTTCCTCTCCCATTCTCTCTCATGCGCATGCTACTCATATCCATGCTCAATTCACTGCGAGTCTTCCAGCTTCTCCCTTGTCGTCACCACGCTTGCTGAACGCAAAAGCTTCAGAGTTTAAACCCATTCCCCGCCCTCTCTCCGCAGCTTCGTCCAATCCAGGCCCAGGAAGATCAGAATCCCCTGATCTGTGGGCTCACAGTCCCTTTCGAGCAACTTCTAATCTAGCTATTGCTGCGCCACTTTTACCGGATCAGCCTAATCTTTCTCGTTCAACAACTCCCGTTCGCTCTCCCCTGCGTAACGATACCGGGGACGACGACGATGATGACCCATTTGATCCGTTTGGTCCCAACAACAACGATCATCCACCATCCTTTCAGGTATCCGATTTCGATACTAGTCAGTGGGAACCAGAGTACAGCAGCATTAACCAATCCCTCAATCCATACGCATTTGAGTTTACTCCTCCATATCTACCTTCTGAAGGCTCCGAGGATGCGCTTGGAATGTCTGGCATGGCAAACAGCGATGGCGATCCCGAAACAGATGCTGCGTTTCTGACCAATGGAATGACTCCTTTCGATGTTCTCAGTTCCGTGTTTGGGTCGACGCTTGCCCCATCCGAACTCGAAGAGGCACTAGCAGAAAATTCGTACGACTTTGAGCGTTCCATGGCTTGGTTAGTTGATCGTACCCTACCGCAACAACAACAGCCTGGTGTAACACCTCAGCGAATGCAACCTATGGGAGGCAGAGTCACACTCGTCTCCCGTGGTGGTTTTCCCATAGCTGGGCCCCCAAATCGCCCTAATCCGATTCCCAACGCGCGATTTGGTGCCAATGGCCGCCCAGCCGCCGGAGGCAACCGTGTCTGTCGATACTTTGTCGCAGGCGAGTGTCTTAGAGCTGACTGCCACGACCTAGAACGAGCACTATGTCGTTTCTGGCTTCGAGGCACTTGTGCCAAAGGCGAAAGCTGCGAGTTTCTGCATCATCTGCCGAAAGACGTGGACGTCCAGGGTCTGGGCGCTATCCTTGCTCGCGCGAATATCAATCCGAATCCAAATTATAACAACCACCATCATCCGCAGAATGGGCATAATCCTCCTCTTGACGACTTTCCGGTGCTGGGACAGACGAACGGCTTGAACGATGTTGCAGGGGGCGGGTTGAAGAGCAATAATAAACGGAACTACGCACCTGGTGCGGATGCCGGAAGAACACGATTCGCAACGGCGGTGAAGAAGCCTCCTCAGGCGTCCTCTAGTCTTGGATTGACCTCGATGGTCCCGGGCACCGTTGGTGCCAATGGCGAAACCGCGGCGAGACGCGAAGCACTGGGTACGTCCGCTGCAGCAGACCTCCACCATCGTTCCGCGATAATCGCACCCCGAGCTTCGCCCCGTCTCCGTCTGCGCCCCCTGCGCTCCTGCCGACGCTGGTAACCGGAGAAACGCTGAACAATTTGTACATGACTTACCGTTCGCGCGCGCTTCAGCTGGGACAGGCGCGCAATGCGTGTTTATCGCGTGCTGCTGATGCGTGGCGACGTGGCGACGGCGCCTCCGCCAAACGATTCAGCAGGGAGGGACATGAGTTGAATGGGAAGATGTCGGCGGAGATGAAGAGGGCTGCGGGGGAACTCGTGCGGGAGAGGGCGAGGGAGCTGTGAGGGCACGAGATCTGGGATGGTCTGATGATCCCGCTGATAGAGGTGCGAGGGGCAAGTTGGCTGGGGCGGGCCTGGGAGTCATACTGGGGGTTGCGGGGAGTGGTACAGGGGATGGGAAGTTGAGCGTGGAGGAGAGAACGGAGGTTGCGCTGGATTTGCATGGGTTGCATGCGAATGAGGCGACGGAGGTTCTGGAAGAGTTTTTGCTTGCGGTGGGTGGTTTTTGTTTTGTTTTGTTTTAAGTCGTTTGTTTATTTTCTTGTAGCTCGAGGCTGAGTTTTTCTATGGGCTTGCGTATGTTATCGTGGGTGAGCAGAAACATACTGGGACGCAGGATGTGGGGAGGGGTGCAGGGAGGGTACGGTTGGCTACCGGTGTGAGGGAGTGGATCCACCGGTGGGATACCCCTGGAGTGAGAGGGATGGAATTATATGTGTTGATCCTTTGACACATGCGGAGGAATGAGAGAGCAGAAAACCAAAACAACTCGAACTGGAAAACTGAAACCAAAAGCGACACCCGGCGAGGTACAATATACAAATAGAATTCAAAGGGAAGATTGAAGAAAGAAAGAAGATTCGTGTACGATGGTTATGTTGCAATATTGTATGATTCATTTTATCATTTATCTTGGGCGTTCGCTCTCTCTTTTTCGCCTTGCTTTTTATGTATGTTTTTCCTTTCTTGTTTTTATTTACCTACTTGTTTTGTTTACCGCCTCCCGATTCTCATTCTATACGTACACGGTATTTCCCTACATACTATCTTATTTCTTTTCGCGTTCTATAAATCTTTTAGAGATCGGGTTATTATTGAACACTTTGCTACTTTCCTTTTCTTGTATATGTGCTTTTTTTTCTTGGCCAGACAATTCTAAATTCTTTGTAGGTGCTCTCTGGAAACAAATGTGATTTTTTTCTACTTCTATAAAGCTTCAGATTTGTTCTATCATCGGCCATCCTGACATTTCTGCGATGCCAAAATCTACCCAGTCGATCATGGAAGGCGCAGAAGAGATAGGAGAATTAACTGGTACCCATTCCTGTAATATATTACCAAACTCCTCAGCTAACACTTGTAGTCGTACTTGGTTCACCTCCTGTTTGGGTGATTTGGAAAGGTCCTAGAATAAGAATTTACTGTCCATCCATTCAAATCAACGAAGGATTAAACAAACCTTTGTCCATTGAACAATTGCATCCAGCCCCCGAAACAAGTACCTTTCGAGTACATTATCCGAATAGGATTTGTCTGATAACTTCCTCAGGTCGACGCGAAACCGCTCCAATGCAGAGAGCAGTTTTTCACTTGGGGATTTCACACGAGAGCAAATCAAACCCCCCAACCTTAACAGAGATACACGGATCGGCGGGCTAAAAAAATGTTATCATCTACCTGGATGTCAGTAGCCAACATACTCACTATTGAGTGTTGATGACACGGTGAACGTTCTCTAAGAAACATAGTGTTATTCGCTCATTTATGTCCACGAAATACATATCCGACCGTTTGGGGTCGACCAGAAAATCTTCAAACGATGAGTGTCGTATACTGATGGGACTGTGTATATCCTCTGGAATCTCCAGAATCGAATGCAATCCAAAAAGCAACGTGGCCAGTTTCCCTTTTGGAAGGAAAGGAAAAGTTCAATGTCAGAATATGATGCTGAATGGTCCAGACCGTATTCCCTTGGTCGTAGAATGAATACAAGGACATCGAGGAGTAACTCCTTCTCCCTAGATTTTGCTAGAATCTGTAGATATAACAGATCCAAGCCTGGATACGGTGACTCGTGTGTGTCAGGAACAGTGATGTTGAGAATAATGTCTAGCTGTTCCGTGGACAAGCAGTAGTAGTCCCCAGCATACTTGATCACGGTTTTCGCATAGATGAACTGGCCGCATGCTCGCTGCACAAGCTGGTGAATAATATCCTCTCCAGGCCAGGACTGTGATACATGAGCCATAGCCGGGCCATGATCGCGACGTATTCTCTGGAACAATATCTGAATTCGATTCGAAATTGCCCCAGAGTTCAATACGGTCAAGCACAATGTGAAAATCGGAATCATTGAATGTCTACAACATATCAAGAATTTGATGGAAAGGGGGTTTGAACTAGTTTTTAGCTGCTTTAGGATGGACAGTAGTCCCGAGAACCGATGTCGATACACTCATCCAACCCATGAATGACAATAATGAGTCAAGGAAGTGCCAGCAGGTATCAGAGGGTAGCCGGCGACAGGGAATCATAAGCGCACTAAAAACAACTGAGCTCGCAAACGCAGTGAATCGTGACCTAGCAGCTGTAAACTGTCTTATAAGCGGACGGCTTACGTATCAGGAGATATACACGCTGGAGTGGCCCGAGCCACTCAGTGCAATGAACATGAGTGCATAAACTGAAGATAAGTGACTACGTGACATGACTATATGTACGAGCGCCTAACTTGGCGGACTAGCTCCGGACCGCCCCTACTCCAACGCGATGTTATAACAGGTTGTTACGGAGGACTGCCTGCTAATACTCCAACAGAGGCAACATCTTAAACCGAACCGTAAGTGATTCTTCTCCAACGCCCGACCTTAAAGCTAAGAATGTTCAGAAGATGTGAATCATGACGAAGGTAAAACTTACTCAGAGAAGGCATCCTCGCTCCACTTCTCCAAGGGCCAAGGCCACTCAGGCTCTTTGTCATCATTCCACTGCTCTTCGTGCCAGTTCTCTGCCTCAGGCCAGTCCTTCAACTCGTCAAAAAAGTGCTTTGCTTCAAGCCAACCCCCTGCTTCGAGCCACTCTGCTTCATCTGGCAAGCATGCTGCATCAGGAGGCTCAGCTGTTGCCCATGCTAAGAGACACGATTCAAGCAAGGCTAACTGAGCGTTTGTCGGTGGAGGCTTCAATCTGCAGTGTTTTTTTTCTAGTCAGCGAAGGAAACCTGGATCGGGTAGGTGGGGACCTACATTGCTCGTAAAGCCTGGAGCACTTCTGTTGCTTTTGGTCGGTCCACTACTTCCCATGCCAAAAGGCGCAACCCGACCAACTCCCACAGAGCATCAGAGGCTAACTGTGATGGTCTTGGAGGCTTTGTCTTCTCAATTAAGACTTTATAACGGACAGACTGATCTGTCTCGAATTCTCCATATGGAGGGCTTTGTGCGTAAAGCTACATTTGATTGAGAAGGACCGAGACCATGATATCTGAGGTACGCACCTCAATGATAGTGCAGCCTAGTGAATATATGTCAGCCGCCCGAAGATGTTCCTGATCATAATTGTCGGAAGCTAGAACTTCCGGCGGGAGCCACTGGGAAGCACCATAACCTTGATGGGCAGACGAAGTCTGATCTCCAGGTAAGGAAATGAGATGACTCAACCCAAAATCTGCGATACAGCAATGGTAGTCATCCGTGACAAGAATATTAACCTGAGACAAGCCGATGTAGAGGTCAGGATGGTTGTCGCTCGAGGGTTATACTCACACCACGCAAGTCACCATGCACGATCTGAAGGTTGTGAATGTACAGGAGTCCTTTCGTAATTTCTATGACCTTGTGTCCCTAAATGTGGGTCAACGAAACAGTGACCACAAATCTTGCTCACAGATTGGTAAATATTGTGATTAGGGTGATTTTTTAGAAAGGTCAAGATGTTTCCATTCGCCATCCATGGTGATATCAGACAAATATTTGGATTGAAAAGTTCACGATTGACTCCAAGGAACGGTAGAATATTGGGATGTTGTAACTGCTTCCAGATCAGCACCTCTTGGAAAGCATCCTAACATACGGGGTCAGTGATACGACGGCGACCGAAAGGTTTGCGAGATAACATTCAAAAGCCCCCTGCGAAGAACTTTGAGACAGACTGGCCGTTCCTGCAAAGTACCTTGCCAGATATTCTGAAAATCCGCAAGTCATGCAATGCAAAGGCGAGCACAGGGCATGGATATACCGAGAAGGCTCCACCAGCAATCTCGTGCTTTGAAGTGATTGTGACCTTGTGACAGAAGATTGAAGATAACTGTGAGGGCGTGCTAGTGCATTGGACAGACCGTTGGCAGGATGTTCATATCGGCAGTGCTTCACAGTAGATCTATAGAACTCGACCTGGGGAGAGACTGGCGTTGAAGTCGAGTTAACGAGGTGTGATCGATCATCGATTCGGTTCGGAGTTATGCCGAGTGATGCCGGTGCTTGCGTATATTGTTTGTCATGGCCAAATGTCGGAAACTTGAAAAAAGGCTGGATAGCGATGTTGTGGGCCACACCTCAACATCACAACACCCAACTGATGTAGACATGCCAAGCGGGGTGGGGTGTGGCATTGATGTAGCAATCAATTGTCTCAATTCCCCCACACTGCCAATAAAAGGGCTAATATTGTGAGTTAAATACTAATAAAGAAGGAGTCTAGCCAGAGCGAAAAAGACAACTGGCAGACTTTGTGCCGGTTACCGTTCCTCAGCGCTATGTCATTACATAAATTCAAATAACTACCGTGTAAGGCGCTAAATACTAGCTCACCGTTTACATCTACGGATTGCCTACTAAAAACATAGCGATTCCAGGATTTGTTGTTTACTTGGTTTTTCGACATGCATGGTCTATGTAAATTTCCAATTTTTGATTACGGATAACACTTGGGCCAAAGTTTATCTTGCTACAACAACTACCATGAAGGTAGAGCTCAAACTGCATAGTGGTGGCACCGGTGAGTCTTTGTTCCTGTTCCTTTTCGTCAAAAATCGCTGCATTGGAAGCAGTTGCTGAGGATTTTTGTCCCTTGCTTTTTGAGTATTCGTGCCACGGAAATTCGAAAACATAAGCGAAATAGAACTTTTCAGCTTTGGGGTCGTGTTTGTGTGAACATCGTGCCCGGATGCGCAAACCACAGCCTCTCTTGCGTACTCATGCACTGGGAATACGAGAGTAGGGCTGCAAGCGGGTTTTTAGATGCACCACACCCTAACACTCATTAATCATCAATCTCAGGTCACCTGTTACAAAGTGACTTCGACTACTCCTCAGGCCTCAGCTCTTCCTCAAGCCATCAAACTCGGGTGCCTCAGACTACTTAGACAGTGATGATCTTGACTCCGACCCTCCCATTCGCAATCGCCTCCTTCTACACCTCTGCCCTTGCCTCTGCTACCCCAGAGTGCGCTGCCATCAAAACCCAACGCTGTGCAAGGCTTGTCAAAGAATCTATCGACAGGCAAGTGGGAGCGAGGAAAGGAGTATGAGATGCTGGAGACAAGATGCACCTTGCAAGACTGCAGAGGATACCCCTGCACATAAAAATCCCACTCAATGCTTTGCTCCCAACAGCGCCGCCTTCCAAGTATCTTTTTAGGCTTCAACATCATAAAGGCACAGCTAGGTGAGCACTACCTTGTATTTGTGCTAAGACCCTGCTGAATCTCCTTGGGTACTGCTATTCCCTATGCTGACAGCGAGCATCAAGTATTCGGAGTCATATTTCCCCCTGGCTTCCTCATAGCGATCCCTTCCGGAGCTTGTCGACATGGTAATATGACTGTAGGTAAAGACGAGATGCACCATTCTCCCACGCAGCATTCACCTGGAGAGAATTTCCGCTGGGTGGATCGTGGATTTTATACGATGCTACGGGAACAGCAGAGGCAAAAGTGGAAGTTTGTAAACTTGGAATCAGCTTGGACTGCATACGTAGCTAAATACTTTGCTGCCAATGAAATTCTGTAGCTTTTCATGCTTGAACGAACGTAAATATTGTTCGAGTTGGACACGGCCTGTGATCCTGGGATTTGAGCTCACTGGTTGTAACGTTGAGGAGAGTCGATCTATGTTAGTTTTCCTAGTTTTTCCAGCATGAGAATATTTGTATGTGTGTAAGCAGCCCATATATGTGTTTTTACACTCATCGTACAACCTACAAATGAGTTACAGTTGGTTTGACATTTAAGAGAAACTCGAGTCGTCTTTACCAACTTCCCAGCCATAAAATTAGACCTCAATAGAAAATAGTAGTCCATTATAGATTAGTGTAAGACGACTCTAACTCCACCTCAACTTGTGGTTTTGGTGAAGTTGCACACTAGCAAATTGCCCCGAAATCCCATTTGTTTCGAAATCCTAAGTAGTTTACTTGAGTACCCTCTTGATGTAGAAGTATGTACTGCCAGATTTGAGGGACTGCTCAGCATATGATCTTAACAATAGCAGAATTGCATATTGGCTTACATCGCAGGAGCAGCTCTGCCATGCATACAGTTATC
This sequence comes from Rhodocollybia butyracea, assembly GCA_015501585.1. Classification (NCBI taxonomy): domain Eukaryota; kingdom Fungi; phylum Basidiomycota; class Agaricomycetes; order Agaricales; family Omphalotaceae; genus Rhodocollybia; species Rhodocollybia butyracea. The sequence goes on from JADNRY010000002.1 coordinate 927,694, forward strand.
TAACTTTTCGACATATAGAGAGACTCTGACACAAGGTCATTTGAAAATGACACCTCAGTAACATAGAAAATATACCTGTACAGCGACTACAAGCTACGCGCCAGTGTCCTATGGCTCAAGTATGTCCACAAGGTCAAAGGCGCACAGAGGTACACTTGCCGATGCAGGTGGGCGGGCAAGTTTCCCACGGCATTTTATTGCTTCTCGTCCCCTTCGATATACATCAATTAAGTTCGTGGCTACTGTTTTCAAGTAAACTTTTGAGGTGAGATTGCTTACACCAGGGAACGCCTATACTACATAGTTACCATGCACTTTAGAGAGTTATTGCCATAGAAAACAAACATCCATGAGAATTCCATTGGGGGTTCATCGTTGATCTGCTGTTGAAAATGAGGGACTCATTAGCGGGGGAAATAAAGCTGCAAATCACCTGGTAGTTACAGGGTGGGCAGCTATGCAGGACTCAATAGATTTCTGTGTCATGACCCAGCTCACAAGCTAAGATTGTGTCGGAGGATGATGTATCAAATGCATCTGAGGTTGCAGTTCAGTAGCCTTAGCGATATGGAATGTACGTGACTTTTGTTTGTACAAGCAATATCATAACAGATATAGTGTAGAAGAGCTCCAGAGTTTCTAAAGAGATGAGGTATAGCACCAAGCTTGCCCATGCCTTGTCAATCCCAAAGTCGCCAGGTAAAAACTCATCCTGCATGCTGCTAGTATCGCCCGAAAGATCACAGAGAAGATTAAGAGACTCAGAACCATGTCCTAATACTTGATTTGAGTGAAAGGCAGCCATAATAAAATTTAGAAACACACCTTGTGCCGCATGAGTGAATCGCAGCTGTACTGCGTCTCGTTTGGCGGCCAATCGATAATCCCTTAGGCCTTAGGCCCGAGCCTTAACGTTAACAACGACATCTGCCTTCCATAAGGTATGACTGCCTTCCATAAGGTATGACTGCACTACTTTGTGTAACTTTTGCCCCATGCTGCGTAGTGTTTCGTTGCAATTTTCGGTCAGAACACTGTAAAATGCTATAAGAGATTCATTGCCCGCAAGTAATGCGACGTGGAGAAATGAAGGCAGTGGCAGTGTTGAGAACGTCTGAAAGTAAATCGTTTAGCGCCGTGCATGGCAGGACAATTTATGAACGGTAACCGGCACAAGGAAAGTCTGCCGGTGGTCTTTCTTTATTAGGCCCTGTTCTGCTCCCGCGACTCAGTGAGATACGATAAAATGTGATACAATAGAAAAACAAATTCTGCATCGTATCAAACTTGATGCGAGTTGGAAAAGTTCAGACGCGACCCTACACGACCCTACCTGCGGATCACGATGTCCAGTGCTCATCAACACTGCCCGACGTCGCCCTTGAGAGGTGTCTTGTTGTCGTTGTTCATGACAAACAGACCACAAATGCAGAAAAATAGAATATGAGTTTTCTGAATTCTTGTTAGTTGCGGAAGTCTTGGTTCACGCCTTAGCCTATTACCTCTAAAAATTAGAAAGTGGCTGTTATCATCGTTGCCAGCAATGAGCACAAGAGTCCCACTCGTCGACTACATATCACACTAACTTACACCAAAAATCACCTTTGGTGTTGCGGAACACAAAAAATGTGGGATGAGTGATCCAAAATGTGTATTGTATTTCTCACGGAAATTTGGCAGAGGGATTTTATCGTATCTCATTGAGTCGCGGGAACAGAACGGGGCCTTAGTATTTAACTCACAATATTAGCCCTTTTATTGGCAGTGTGGGGGAATTGAGACAATTGATTGCTACATCAATGCCACACCCCACCCCGCTTGGCATGTCTACATCAGTTGGGTGTTGTGATGTTGAGGTGGTGGGCCAGAATTCCAAAAATAATAAAAACCAAAAAAGGAAAGAGGAGAAAAGAGAAAGAAAGAAAGAAAGGAATTCCTCACTCTCAATCTCAATGAAAATTACTCTGTGCTGTTGTCGAAGCTCTTGCAAGATGATCCCGGTGTTCATATAGCGTTTGGATGTCATCGGCATTGCCGAGATGATACCACCAAGAAAATCGCAAGATTTTCCTTTTTTGAATTTTTTTTTGCTGTAACTTTCGGGAAATCTCGTGAATATTAGGTGACTCATCTGGATAGCGATCCCGAAAACGGAAATTGTCGTGACAAAATCAGTCAATAGATAAGATAAGATGTTAGTATGAAGCCGCCCACTCAACATTAAGAGACGAAGAACAATAAATAAGTCGTTATACTCTGCATTGTATACGTAGTTCATCTACTAAGTACACTGGATACATTAGAAAGTCTAAGTACTACTAGTATACCTCTCCAAAAGGCTCAGATCTCCTGTTTCAGAAGGCTGCTGTTTAAATCAACCCTCTCTTTAGGCATCTTAAATCTTGAGCCTTTTGAGTGTCCAGGTGTCCCTACTATTGAAGTATCCAGGCTGTGAATCATCTTACATATCAATATTGCCATACTTATCAAGTTCTGTAAGTAATTACAAGAGAACAAGCTAGGATTTCAACCCTTGCTCAACTATGGTAGTAGGTATGTAGTGTAAACTTGTATAGTCTCATTTTATAAAGAGCCATGCATGAATCTTGGTGGTACATGGATGCAATGTTGGCACAAAAAACAAGACTCTTTTTTGTGCCAACATCACCGTGTACCACAGATTGGTCACAGTCTACAGATACCCATCTTCCGTGTTACTGTGGAAGCTTATAGCTCCCGCTACCTTTCTCATGATGGTTGCAGACAGAAAGGATTTATTGGACACTTTATTATTTTCTGGGAGGTGCGTGGATTGATCCTGGGTACCGCGCTGAGCATCTGTGGTGGGAATAACATTCCTACTATGGATGTATGACTAATTATTTGCTATCCTATTCGCTATTTGCCCACAGCATAGGTATCCACCCTGAAAAGGCTCATAAGCACACACTGATTATGGGGGTTTATGACCACTTATAACCAATTATAGCCTATCGGCCTATTTTTTATTTTTTATTTTTGGCCACCCGGATCAACTTGGCTTCCATCATGGACCAAGAAGCGTAGTTATTGAATGTAGCGAAGCGGGTGGAGGTGTCATTGGTCATCAGAGGGTCATCATGGGGTCATCGTGAGGTCGTTGTGAATAGTAGCAGTAGTGTCTTGTACAGTCTTTGGTGGCAGCGAGAGCAGGAGAGCAGGAATGAACAAGAGGTAGGGTTGCTATGTGCATTTGTTGGGGTGAGTTAAGGAAGTCGTTGAATAAAGTTTGTTAAGCCCTAGCAAATGTGCAGGGAAAAATAATATTTTAAGCTACCTTATATAGGCTACAGCTACAGAGTATATATGGAGTAATATACAGCAAAATATAAGATAAAACACGAAGTAAAACTAACAAGTACCACAGGAGAAAAATCGGTGAGCAATACCTGATGTCAATATCTCCAACAACAAGTAGCTATAGTTGTACCGATTACGTTCAACTGAGATATATTTTCATCTACAGGCAGTTTTGACAGCGGCAAAGCTTGGCAAAGTCTATCTCTTTACCACCATCATCCCCTGGGCGTGTTACGTTCATGCCTTTCCATCATTATTCCAAGATGTTCCGGCTCATTCCGAGACTCTCCAAGACTCCCTTACCTTCTCTCATGGTCTCTCACGGCTCCGATAGTTCCCACGGCCTCTGGCAGATCCGAAACTCCATTTTCTATTTTATCCCTTCCGATATACCTTTGGACTTCACCAATTCACTCCTACTTCAGCACTCACATTTCTGATGCCTTTATCGGCAATACCTTCGGCCTGATATATTGGCGGACTCTTTCAGTACTCATTACTTTCCCACGGCGGCCCGCAGTGCACCGACATTCATCTCTTTTGTCTTTTCTACTATTGTTTTATCATTTGTATTGATTCCACCCCGTTCCGGCCTTGGCATTACCTCGGTCCAACTTTATTGTCTTTATTTAACAATTAGGTCACTTGTATATAAGCTAGGTACTTTGTACTACTGTTCCTCAGCCAAAAATCACAAGTTACACAAGCTATACCAGTTATTGCACACTTTTCTGAGCTTTCCTTATTCTCGCCGTTCTGTCTGATACCAGCCAACTCGGCTTGGTCCCTACCTCGGACATACCTCGGACTATTCTCACGCCTATACCTCGGTCCAATCTTGGCAATTCCTCGCACTTTACTTCCTCTCCTTCTGGGACAACCTTGGTGGTGTGTTGGGGGTGTTGCTAATAGCTTCACCAAAGTCCCACTGTTTCCTTGGCCTTGTAGTCTATTCTGGATATCATTCCCACTATCCTGATCTTGCCTTTCGGCCCTACATCCACTCCGCATCCATTCCGGCCTAGGTTGCACAACCTTGTCAGGGCACCTAACACCAAAAGTGAAAAAGAAGACCTGATATGAGGAGAATCAAAGGCTAGCCAGTGGCGTATACTATGAAGCCATTCATCCATGGGCACTACATGTTCTAGACAGTGACAATGTGGAAGTTGTAGTCGCTGTTGTTAAACTAGCCCCTTTTGTCTTGCACCCCTCTGTATGGAGGATTGTTGCCTATATCTCAATTCTATGTGCATGCATATATAATACTTTGCATATGCGCTTCATTCTGGGACCATGTCCTTCTCCAGGCAGAACCACAATAGCCCACTACCCCTGAAATGAACCTTCCAATCTTACCATGTCCTGGTCAAGCCATCTACAACTCCTACATAACTGGGTGCAATTTAACGAAAACAATATCCGGCTTCTGCATGTACCTGCCTCACACTTACAGTAATCCACCACTCCTTTTCACATGACTTTGAAAATGTTCAATAGTGTATATTCCGAAAGGATGTTGCTGTTCTGTAATTGTAAGGCCTTTTTCTTATTGCTATATACATATTTAATGCACCACAGAACTTTTGTTAAGTGACTGGAAGGTCGTTTTATCAGTAGATTAATGGTGTGCAAAGGAGTGGTGCATGAGAAACCGTCAAAAATCAGTTGATTTCACACTCACTCGACAAGTACCTTCTCCAGTTTATTACTTCCAAGTTGTATATATGTTATTAGTGAGGCATAGAATGATGTATTTGAGCAAAAATATGCCCCAGTTGCACCTGGTTTGAGCTTAAGAGAGTGTGCAAAGGAATGGGGGTGTGCAAAGGAGTGATGAAATACTGTAGGTCATATCTATATTGCATCGGTGCCTAAACACAGGGATGCTCTGACCCAGCTGCTTACATTGTCCCATGCCCTATCAGTGGAATGCCTTTGTTACAAGGAGAGATATAGACCCTCAATCCTGAGAGAGTGGCAACTCTGTCGTTTCTGCCACACCTCCATGGAAGACAAAGTACACGTGCTCCTCAACTGTTAAGGCAATGCTGCACTTATGCATGCCCGACCCACCTCATCAGGAAAAGCTGTTTTTGCCTAGGTGACCCCAGAGTGGCCTAAAGCAAACTAGGTAACCTACGAATCCTATGGCATCCTAGGAATTTGGGCTCGTCCCTTGCCAGTCAAGGCTCCTGAGGATTTCCTAGGGTATCCTAGGCAAACCCAGGGCAAGCCTAGGTTTGCCCAGGTTTGCCCAGGTTTGCCCAGGTGTTCCCCAGATGTTCCCCAGGAGCACCTGGGCAAACCTGGGCAGACCTAGGCTTGCCTAGGGAATCCTCAAGAGCCTTGACTGGCAAGGGACGAGCCCAAATTCCTAGGATGCCATAGGATTCATAGGTCACCTAGTTTGCTTTAGGCCACTCTGGGGTCACCTAGGCAAAAATGGCTTTTCCTGATGCTCTAGGGTTTTAAAGTTTGGTTTGGTTTGGTTTTTTGCCCTATTTTGGGAAAACCGGGAACTGCACCAGTGCTACAATTCTCAGATATTACTAAATCTTGCACTGAACTGATAGAAACCGCTGCACCGGTGCAGGTTCAGTGCGGTTTGTGAGTTTGCACCGGTTCTGTACCACACCGGTTAGCACCAGGTCAAACCGGTGCAAACTGCGGTTATTCACTGGTCAAAATATTGTAAACAGTAGAATATTAGGTATTATAACATAACTTACAACAATAATCATCATTACAGACACTTTTTACATAGCTATATGTTAAATTCAATGTGGTAAGTAACTTTTTGATTGTGCACAACTCACGGCGACGCTTAGGCACCTGTTTTAGTGCCCTAAAATGCGCAACTATACTGCACTGGTTATCACCAGTTCTGTAAATTTTGAGATTTTACAGAACCTTGGACTGCACCGCAGTGCACCACTGCAGCATTACATAAGGGTGCACCGTGGTGTGGTGCGGTTCAGTTTGCAGTTTTGATTGGTTATATGAACCGCACTTTAGAACCCTACCCACCTCCATGGAGAAAGCAATTAGCCTCTCACCATTGCTAGCTATGGGACTAGCTATGCTCACCTTGAGAGAATTGCTGGGCATTATTCTGTTTAGACACCCACCATCTGTTACCACCAGTAGGCAAATGCACTGATGATGTTCTTAACATATATGCAGGAGCTGAAATGTGGATACCAAATGCAGAGCTCTAGTGTACACATACACATGAGAGGATAACTATACGGTAACCTTTGTTACCTTTGCACTACTTTACATGATGCTGTAGGGAATCCTGGATAAAATGAAACCATAGTGTTGACCCAAAATGCACCTTAACCCGTCTATCAATGATATTGTGATTCAGGAGACTACAGAGACATCCTAACGTAGCAATACTGAAGATAGACTTGTGTCTATTAACAATGTTGCGAGTCCGGAGGTTCCGACCTCTCAACATAGCAACATTGGAGATAGATGCCCTGTTGAAACTAGATTACCACTTATGAGTCGTATCTAATCAGTAATGTGAGTTGACTAGATGCATTTGCTATACAATTGATGAACTGTCAATATATGCTATGTTGAAACTCACCCTCAAACACTAGACGCAGCTTCTATGCAGGTTCGTATAGATGTAGTCAATTATGCCATTCGCTATTAGTCTTATGATACATAGCTTGTATGCTGCCTTGCAGTACCTGTGAACAATACCTATAGAATTACCATACGGACTCCATCTTCTAGGGCACATTATGCACATGTATATGCACTATGTTTAGCAGTACAACTCAAGTAGACTCATACATTGTTATAGGGTTTATTATATTCTGTAGTATAAATACTGTAGATATTTTCCTGTAACAATAACCAAGAATCCTACTATTTGTCTGGACACTTGTTCTGCTCTCAACAAGCACTCTTCTATCTCCTGTAACACCCTTACACTCTAAGGTGAGTATGCTGTCAACCTTGTGTTGACTGACTGCTGTTTCTACATGCCCATGGCAGGTATCCTAGGCGCGATATGTGTAACGTGGAACCTGGCTGTTTCTTAATGGGACCGCGCCAGTTAAACCTATCTACCTACCTACCTGTGAAGATTTGCTTCCGGACCCCAGTTTACCAAGCCCAGGTTCCTTGTTTAGCAACAACAGCCTCTTAAGGGCCAGACTCCTTCCCATTTGCTCTATGAGCTTTTACTACTTGTAGACCAAGATGCCGAGTTTTGATGTATTACTTAATCTTGAACTTTATTTTATATTTTTTTAAGCTTGCAGAGTGACTGGCAAAATATGTGTGAGAGCATTGCACTTGTTTGGCACCAGCATCTTTTTAACAAAGCTAAGCAGGCCCTAAGCCAACCCTAAGTAAGGATCATACACAATCGTACAACAACTTGAAGTGTAGTAATAGATCTCTGTACTAAGCATTCACAAAGTTCAATCTCTTGTTTGGCAAGGCCTGGAACCACTACGGGAAGTTGACGGGAAGAGAAGTCAGTAATTCTGTACAAATACAGTAATCTGTACTGTCTTTTGAAGGACAGTTATATCTAATGTCTATGAAAACAGGTATGTCTACTGTCCTTTTATGGGGCAGTAATATGTACTGTCCATATTTTTATGGTCAGGCATAATAACTGTCCCATATTTTAGAGTCAGTTATATGGACAGTCATATTAACCGTTATTATAATATCAGTTCTACTCTTAAATCTCTAAGTACTAGTGTGCAACGTTCAACGTTCAATAATGTAAGGATCTAGGCGGAATCCTTCGAGCGTGGGTTACGAACCTGGAAACCAAAGTGCGGATACGCTCTGTACTTCTGTTGTTCAGCCGAACTGGGAAAGTTGGTTTGAGATGTGAAAGGATGTGAGTGTAGAACGGTTCCGAAGTGCCTATGGGATGTAAGACTTGTGTTGGGATTGTCCAAGGGACTAATGTAGGGACGGCAGGTCCGTACAGGCGATAGAATGAACTTGGCGAGTAAGCCTAAGAGTAGATGAGTTTCCGACTCAAAGGGTAGGACCCACTAAGTGCAAGCGGCTTTGATAGCGATATGAGCTGAAGCGGAAGGTCAAGCGGTAGCTGACCTGATGCGGTGCAAACAGAGCAGAACCAAATAGATGATAGTAAATTGCAGAGGTTGTGAAAACGATGGAGTGAAGAAACAGAGTTAAAGAAACAGATAAAGCGAGAAACCGGAACACACAAGAGCACACGAGTCAAGGGGTTAAGCAATATTTCCAATCTACTGTACTTGACATGGTACGGAGCTATTTAAAGGGTACTCGAGGACCGTAGTAGCGATAGGTAATAATCCAAGAGTAGAAAAGACAAGAATAGCCAAAAGAAGTACAAGGGATGAAAGACAATGATGGACATAAGCGGAAGCGGCGGGATGAGCATAAAGCATATGTATGATTGTAAGAATGATGGAGAATGGATCGGCGGGATCATAGAAAGTGTACGGTGAAGGAAATAGTAAGACAGAAGCAAAGCGGAAGTGTATCGGAAGCGGGTTATGTAATGGTAAGCAGGAAACGTCGGCAGCCTGTATATGCCTAGGGCATGACAAATAAGCAGCTAAAAATGCTAAAAAAGATGTAACACAGCTTCCGAATAGTATCTCAAAAATATCTTGAAAATGTCAGGTTCACAGATTGAACAGTATACCTGCCGGAGTAGGGGACAGTCAGGGCCAGTATTGATCACAGCCGGGGAGCACTACCACTACACTACATAGTTACAGTATTACTCAATCAAGAACATTCAAGATAGAATAAGAGTGCAGAGTCACTGAACAGAAATAATACTTCATGTCCTGATGAGTGAGTTGGGGATGATGCCATCTCATTATCTCGTTATTGTGTAGGGGACCGGATACTAGTGGACTGCTTTTGTATATCACGGATACATGTAAACTTGCAATCTCAAAAAATTGGCTTATGGCAATTTCTCTCAATTTCAAGTTCACCAGCTAATGTGCTGTGAGAGAAGTTGGAAATCAGGTTCAGCTCAGAGTCAGCATGGTAATTTCAAAGCTCGCTTTGAATTTTAGACTACAGAATGATACAACATAGCGGGGCGAAACACAAATGAACTATCAGCTCGGTATTAGGCCTAAAATTGGCCTAAGGCGTGTAACCGTACATTTTGACACTTTGTACGTGTTATACAATGCAATAAGAGAGTTATACGGAGCCCGAGCGTGATAGCTGTTGCCGAGGCAAAGAACTTAACAATAATACTCAGCGAGCCGTGAAGGTACGCCCACAAGCATAGCCTAGAGCCAAGCTAGCGAGGATACCTGGGCTGCCCGGAGATGTAACGCTAGATCATCCATCTAGTTATACCCAAGAGTGTATACTCTCTAAACTACAGGACATCTCGAAGCGGGATAAGTACTAAGCCAATGCATTACTCGAGGGAAGGAATTATGAGGGAAGGCATCCCTTGCACTAAGACTCCCAACGAGCTATGTTAAGATGTGGACTTTACAGTCCGTAACAATGGACCAGAATGATCCCGAGGAAACCGTAGAGGTCTATTCGCGGCACCGGTTGTAACCGTGAGGACGGTAGAAACATGCTTAGCGGTCCTACGGAAAGCTACACACCGGGATAGCCTTGGCAAATCAAAACATTTGATCTTAGAAATCATACACAGAAGGTCTTATCCGTTAAAGCTGACTATCGGGAATCACTTGTACATACTCAGCGCAGTTGCTCAAGATTATCATAAGTGGTGTCATTGGAAAGCTAGACAACAGGCCTTCTCAAGAGAATGTTAATCACACTCAGGATGGACAGAACTATCCAAGGAATAGAATGAAACTCACCCAAAGGAAACCGGGCGGCGAGTGATCATGAAGTGTAAAGGTACTCCTGACCCCGGAGAATTGTGGAGTAATCGGAGAAACCTCGCTTGGATCAAAACACTCTAAAACTATGTTAATCCTCACAAAATCATATTTTACCTCTGATATATACCCAAGAATGGACTATTTCTTTATCGTGTGTACCATATATAGGCTGGAGTTTCCTTTCCGAGCCAGATTCCTCTGTTCCACTCTCTTTCTGTCTCTCTCTGTATCTGTTTCATCTATTTTTTGTATTAAACTCTCTCTACTCAGTATATAAGCCAGATATATTTATTCAATAAGACAAGTTACTTGCCACCTCCCCTGTACGAGATTGGTTGTGTTCCTTCACCTTAGAGGATCTTTCCCTCAATTTGTATGTTAGGAAGTGAGCTCCGTAGAACGTCCTCGGGACTAGTAGCGTGACGCTTCTCTACTTAACTACGAGTTGGTTGTTAGTTTCTTCACCTAGTAAGTAGCTGGTCACCTCTCTACATGTTCCCGCGGAGAAGTGTTAGTTGCTTCACGAAGTTGTTAGCCAGTCTCGACGCTTTACCACGGACATCAGGAAAAGCTGTTTTTGCCTAGGTGACCCCAGAGTGGCCTAAAGCAAACTAGGTGACCTATGAATCCTATGGCATCCTAGGAATTTGGGCTCATCCCTTGCCAGTCAAGGCTCTTGAGGATTCCCTAGGGTATCCTAGGCTTGCCCTGGGTTTGCCTAGGATACCCTAGGGAATCCTCAAGAGCCTTGACTGGCAAGGGATGAGCCCAAATTCCTAGGATGCCATAGGATTCATAGGTCACCTAGTTTGCTTTAGGCCACTCTGGGGTCACCTAGGCAAAAACAGCTTTCCCTGATGGAGTGACTGATAGTTTCTTCAAGGAGTTTGATTTACTGTCATATTACTTGCTCGGCGGAATTTGGCCTGTAATAGAATTTCACAAACTTCCTTTGGCCCACTTGAGAATCTGATCAAGTCTTGAGCATGTGAGTTCCCTCGAACTCCAGATCAACCTTAAATCTAGTTGCTTCCTTAGAGGGGATGGTTTCTAGTAAGGAATTATTTGGCTCCAGAGTGAGGGTTCCTTAGTCGACTTCCCTGTGAAGTTAGGCAAGCCACTAAGATTGTGGTACAAGTTCCTAGTGATTAAGTTCACTCACAATATTGTAGCTTGGCCCAGAGTTTGGTCGAGGACTTTACGGCATCACAGCAGCTAGTGCCAGAGTTTGCCTAGGGTTGTTGACAAACCTCGAAGTTACTATTCTAGCTAGTGCCAGAGTTTGCCTAGGAGAATCTTAGTTTCGTTGTATTGGTTTTGGTTTTGATTATTTGGTTTTGGACACATACACATTATTGGTCTTGGTTTGGTTATATTGATTCGGACATCCCGACGTTCCCTTGTACATATGTACACCCAGCTGGGCTTCCCTTGACTCAGTTCTAAGAGTTGTCCAAGCTTAGTTACCCATGTTAACGCAACGGTCTTGAACCTGGAGCAACTGCATGCATACATCCAATATTACAAGACTTTCCCTCGGGGAATCTCTGACAACCCACCCTCGCTCCCTTACATATCGATAGTCTGGTTAGGTGCGGTAGTGTTTTTGTTAGGTTGTTTTATAGCACCTTTCACACCTACACGTAAATACCCAAATATCAGACCTGGCGGACTTGACAAATTTCGACGGGTAGCACAGCCACATCTGATATGACATCATTGTCTTTTGACAGACGCATCGCATCTCTCTGACTATACTACCACCATGTTTCCCCTTCTTTTACTACCTCTATCTCATTCTGGCCCTCTATTATCTACACATTGACATCATTCTCGCTTATTTGACATGATTCGGCTTCTATCTGGGCCCTTCTTGGTGAAATCAACAAAATCGGCTTCAAATTGGCTTTTGAGGATCTTTTCAGCAATTGGAGTCTGGAAAAACAGGCTGAAACCAAGTGTTATGAATGGTGAGAGGTCCTGGGCATTGTGTAGGTGACTTTTAACTCTCATTCTGTGTCTAAACCTGCCAGGTTTTCCGAGTTTACACTCTGCTGCGTTCATCTATCAGCGGCACTACACATACACTCATATCCAATGGGCCTTTGTCTACCTGTTCTGCTAGCTTTCAGAGAGGATATCACTGTAAGCACTCAACGCATAATTTCTTTTCGCTTTGGAGCTGGATGGAGGAGACCTGGGGTCGAACAGGATACACACAACTCACTTCAACTCCTTCAAGCCCTTGTAATTCATTCTTGCTGTTTCCCCAAATTGCTAGCTATTTTGCCAGCCAGCTCCTTCAATATCTTCTGTCTCAAGTCAGGATCTAGGGTGTTCTCAACTGCCTTCCTCAGATACTTCAATTTCCTGAATACCACGGTTTCTGGTGGCCATTATTTCATTACACACATGTTTCATCACTGCATGGTATACCTTTTTCAAAGTGCAAGGTATATGATGACAGCTTTATTTCTAGATTCTGACAGCCCTCCCAATAGTCGATTGTCAACCTCCACTCCACAAACCCTTTGAAGGATAAATGCTGGCATCATCTGAATTGATACTCCCGTTCACAAAAACTGCCAACTCGCCATGAGAATCAAGCTGTTTAACAATTTAGTACTTCATGACACATGTTCTGATCTCCAGGTACGAATCATCTTCTTGAGAGTAGCACATTAAAGCTGAACTTCATGGTTATACTGATATTCTTCATCATTGTTTCCTCATTGTCCATGTGTATTGCATGGATCTTGGGAATGGCATTCCGATTGAGTAAATCTTGATGGTACACTTCCATTACTTGATATTTTCCTTCTCTCTAAGACCATTTTGTTGGAGTTTTGCAATGCACTGTCCTTTATACATCGCAGGATAGCAACTGGGATGAAAGTGTCCAGTCATCAAGGTCTATGCTTGGCGAGAGCAGATACTAGTACTAGTATTCCTTTGTACAGTATTTGATACATTCAATATAACTGTATTTCCATTGGACATTGGACATCCTAGTAGACAGTTGATATAACTGCCCTGGTACATTAGATATCACTGTCCTAACACAGTCAAGATTACTGCCCTAGGACAGTAATGGTTACTGTCAAAAAACAGTTATCAAGAATGCAGCCAGGAACCCCTACTGTCTTTGGCAGTAATCTTGACTGTCCTAGACAGTAATATTGCATGTCTAGTCAGTACTATCTAATGTCTTGTACAGTTAGATTTCATGTCTTTCAGGTCATTATATTACTGTCTTTCCTTCCTGCAGTGTTCAAACTGAGCTACAAATTCCTTCAAGGGAGTCGCTACCAGCATGTCGGCAGTCACTACTTAGCAACTACTTAGCTATGTATAGAACAAGTTGACCTTTTTTCTAAGGGTTAGTCCTGCAACTTTTTCAGGGTGAAAAATTTAGACGTCAAAATATTTCGGATGAGCGGAGCGCTCGGGACGGAACACATGATACTACAGTAACAGATGACAATATGTGACTAACATAGTTACTCGTCGTTATATCTCTTATTTCTTGCAATCTGGTACTTATTTTAAGTTGTTTTTATTATTTTTTGGCATGTTTTGAACTCTAAGATGCGTAAAAATGGAATCAGGAATGCCATGGCCCAGTTTTCACTGCTATCTGTACTCCTCAGGGCATAGAACTGTGTAGTCAGGTCTGTGTGCACAAGAAGAAAGATACAAGGTCATACTAAGGATAAAATGTAGCCAAAAGAATACACATGATATAGAAGAGTATTTTCTTTCATTTTCTCCTGTTCTGTGCTCTTTATTATACCTTTGCACCTCCCTAATTCATAGTAATTGCATGATCCTACACGACGTGACAAAAGGTGACAACAAGGTCATTCTATTGCGCCATCATACGACCGTAGCGCCTTGTAGCGCCGGCCAAAAATATTTTGATGCCCGAAATTTTCGCCCTGAAAAAGTTGCAGGACTAAGCCTAAGTGAACAATATGAAAAATTCGATGTTGCTTTGAAAATTGAAACAGAAGTTGTGCTTGACATATCTGGGCAAACGAGAACAAAAATGAGCACTGTCGTAAAGCGGGCATGAACGAAAATAGGAAGTTGAAAACAGTAAGAGTTTAGCGGAAGTGAGCGAGATTCACCTATGGGCGCCCTATTGCTTGCCGGATGAGCTGGAGACGGAGCGGATGGGGCGTTTGAGCGATGGCTATGCTGGGGTGGTAAAGTGAACAGTAAACATTTGATGTGTAAGCGCCTGAATTGCTGCAAAATTGATGAGAGGAGGAAGGACAATAGGGCCCTGTTAAGAAAAGAGGTCGAGAAAAGATGAGCGATCAAATTATGTAGCATACAGGGAACATACATTCGGTCCTGGAACAGCGAGATTCCAGGGACGTCGTCCATCTGACAATAAGATTTCGTAGAATGGCCCAGTTTCGGGCATTGTTCTTTGGGAGTTCTGGGTCTGGACATGCATGAGAACACACGATGAACAGATAATTGTACGAACTACACACTTGATAGTAATGGGTTGAAAGTTGATTAACTCAATGCAGTTAGTGATGCCGAAGTTGCGGTGATGGCGGGTAGAAACCAAGCCGCTATAAAGAGCGATGGGTCAGCAAGAGAAGATGTAACGGTTGGGGTAAGGCGTACGGAAGAACACCAGCAGCCTGAGCGGCGTACAGATCGATAACTACTTTCTCGTAGGCTATACAAGCGGCAAATGCGTCGTCACTGACATATCCAGGGGTCCCCGGTTGATGGGCCATCGCTGTGGGCGATTAGCATACATCATTATAGCATTTCCTGTAGACTTGCTCAGTTTTGCATGGCGCGCGTTTTTACTGAGCATAGCCGCCTCGCAAAATTGGGTCGAGGTCGGTGGGTTCGCCAGAGGATGAGGTATGGTTAGATTGCCGTAGATAAACGTTGGACCTTGAACAAGGAGCACAGCGGGATTCACAGCCATGGTAAGTTGTATCCTGATAGTAGTAAGTAAAGCGTCACAGTCAGCTTATGTAAAGCATGATGCATAACCACTGATCATGTGATCGATTCTGCTGAGCCACTGTTTGATGAGAACTTGCTGGAGAACCAATAATAATACCAATCACACTTGCATTAACAAACAAACGACAAGCCTCTCCCCGATAAGGAGTCTGAGAGTAACAAACAAAAACGTGTAGTATCATGGAGTGCGTGCGGCGAAGTTCTGCTCCCCAGCTCCAGAGCAAGCCTGCTCCATGATGCTATGGTTTATCTCCATCTGATTCTCGTATTTCCGCTCTACCTCCGGGCCTTTTCTTCTTCGCAAATCAACACACTAAATTTTATTGCAATTATTTACGCAGTTCCTGCTAGTTCCTGCCATCGTAATATCCAGTGATTATCTTCTTATCAGATGTTCTGTTTTAGACGAAGTATTCTTTATCATTCTTTCGCACCAAAAAAGAAGAATGCTTAAGTTATTATGCTGTTGCCTAAGTACTTAATTGACTTGGGATTTATATACTAAGCGCTTCCCGTTTCGTCTTACTTTGCAGCACGGGCTTCCGCCAAAGTCTCTTTTAGAGCCACGATGACCGTATCAACATCACCCCGCGATTGCTCGACAGCACTGATTCCCATGTGTCCTATACGGAAATACTTGTCTGCAGAAATTTATCAAGAAGTCGAATCAGCGGGAGAAGATTGAATGTACCTTTGATGTTAGCGTGCAAGCCTCCAGCTACGACGACACCCTTCTTCACTAATCGCGGAAGAATATCACCAGCGCCAAGGCCATCAGGATAATAGAGCTAGCATCCTCCCATTAAACGATACGAACTCAAAAAGGACCCCTGGAAGACATACCGCAGTCATTCCATTAGCAGCAGACGTAGGTTCTAGAGGGACTGGTTTCAGTCCCAGTTCTTTTGCGGCTGTCTTGATCCGCTGGCTCGCAGTTCGGTGTAGTTCGTAACGTTGAGCAAGCGAAGGTGAAGATTTAGTGATCTTGGTGAGAGACGCGTTGAACGCGTAGATAAGGTTGACAGGAGGTGTAGCAAAGTATGCAGCGTTGCCACTTTCGTAGGCCTTCATGATTGGAAGCCATCTATATGAGTCGTGAGCATGTTACGGGTACATGTGTAGCGTTCGCATACTTCTTCCAGCTACCATAGTACGAGGTTACACGGGTTTTCCTGGAATTGAATACCTGGCCAGTTGTGTGAGCTACAAAGCGTAATTATTCGTAGGTCGGAACGAACCTCTATAGCTCGTTTGCTGGCGACGACGACGCTGAGACCTGGAGGTGTGCCGAGACCTTTTTGAGTTGCAGTAAGAATGATATCGATGTCCCAAGCATCCATGTGGATCTCTTCGCTAGCAACCGAACAAACACCGTCTAAAACGACCTTGAGGTACCATGAGATTCCCGAAACTTGGAGGTTCGTACCAATATGCTTACCAAAGTGTCAGGGGATACTCTCCTAACCGTCTCAGCGATTGCTTTTGCATTAGAAAGAACAGCTAAAGATAGATGTTAAAACCACAAAGCGGAGATATGGTTCTGATATACCAGTTGAGGTATCGACATGTGTGAAAGTAAGCACTTTGTACTTTTTTGACTTTAACGCAGATTCAATAGCTTCCTGGCTGACAGTAGCACCAATTTCTGCTTTGATTTGGTCAACGTTAGCCCCGTACGTTTCTAAGCTTGAAGATAGTGAGTCACAACATAGGCTGACAAGAAAGAGAATTATACCATTCTGTAAAACTATCTCCAAAGTAACCAGTGTGAAGGACCAGCGCGTTTTCTCCCCGTTCAACAAGATTGGCCGCGACCTACCAGAAGTGGGGGCAACGATTAGGTAGATGGAAGCTGTGAACGTTACAGCTACATACCTGATCCCAGCCCAAGGTTCCGCTTCCAGCTATCAAAAATGGCTGACCCTCGGCGGTATCCACGACTGTCCTGTTTAATTCGGAGGTAAGGATAAGTCAAAGGGAGGCAGCAAACTAAGGTTGACTCGCCGTGTCATTCGGATGCAATCTCCTAGTACAGGAATGAACTCTGGGGAGACATGGGACATGGAAGGGTGGGCGTTGGCAAAGAGAACCTGGATAAGAGTCTTTGAATGAAAGTTTTGAGCAAGCTGGTCATGGATCGCACATCATCTGAGATTTCAATAGGACCAGGAATGCTAAGATAGAATGAGACATGCAGTCGGCGCGAAGAGATGCCTTTACCTACACTAAAAGTCTTTCAGAAGCAGAGAATGTTCAGTTATATGTTCTTGAAGGGAGGAATTATGGTACTAACTTGTGAGCAGCCTATGAATTTGTCAGTTTAGATACTTTCTGTAACTCGAATGGGATCAAGTACATACTTGCTTGAACTGGTCAGAGGTCGTCATTTTCCTTGCAAATGTCGAGGTAGTGCGTATTCTAGAGGAAACAAGGCTACGTAGGGTAGATGGATGAGAGAAGGAAGGCAAGAGACGCATAAGTACCTCTTTCGGGATCAGCTCACGTGCCGTCGGAATGCGTGAACGGAACGCCGTCCCGCGTCAGGAGCGTCTCCCAGTCCTTGAAGTTGAACAAGAGTTGGACAGCAACAATACTTGACATTTGGCTTAATGTAGAACCAAGTAAATGATCAATGTTACATTCCGATGTCGAAAGAGCCGGAAAGACGAGAAAAAACGCGTCAAATTGGCCTTTATCACGCGTCTTTAGAGACGGAACGGTAAGATAGACTCCGTAGTACTGGTAATATCGGGGCTACCGAAGGCAGTCCAGTGCGGAAGCAAGAAATAGCATACAGTAAATACGGACTTCCGACTGAGGATATTTTGGCTAATTTGTCTGTTTGCTATTATTGACCTGCTTTCGGAGTTCGAAGAGGAGAGTCATCCATACTACTGACGAGACAATTGAAGCCTCAATATTTCGAGGAACTGTAGTGCTAGACTTCCGGGCCGGCAAGTCCGTATTTGCGGACCGAAGTATCAAGAGAATTTTGGGCGCTTGTCTTCATCGTTCGTTCGTTATGGCTCGTAAGCATTCTGGTATAGCAAAGGCGTAAAGACTTACAAATTTCAGGAATACCTCTCGCCCAGCAAATAGCAGATCTAGATGCTCCTGCTCCAGTTGGTATGCTCAGCTATTCAACTCCACTTCGAAAAATTACAATTATTTCTCAGATCTCGACCCCGAGGCGATATTCAGCGACCTTCATGCTGGCTCTTCGGATATCTCCCGAGCTCATTATGTAGATATTGGGTGGGTTGCCCAGATTTTTGCTCAATGTGTCAGCTCTAAATCTTTTCTTCAGGAGAAGCACTTTACGCAAAATTCACGACAATATTGCGGATCCAAAGTACGACGGAGTAAGGGTGTCTCGAAAACAAATTTTAGAGGACGATGAGCCATCTTCAGACTCGGGTCCCGGGTCAGGAGAGGAGGAAGAAGAAGAGGAAGAGGCGGAGGAAGAGGCGGAGGAAGATCAGGAAGCGGAGGAAAAAGAAGGAACAAGTGGCGATTCAGAAATTGAAGAGAACGAAGATGATGCTGGAAAACTCGCTCCTGGTGACCGTTCCAAAGATGTTCTCAGTTTAGCTGGTGCTTTACGAAAAACACAAGACGAAGACAGGAAGAAAGGTTTAGCAGTCTCTCGGCAAATTGTATGCACTTTTCCACTCTTCGTGTGTATTTTAGCTTACAGCTGATAGGGTATCTGGGATTCACTTTTGGATGCGCGGATCCGTCTCCACAAGTCGATGACTGCATCTAACACATTACCTCCAGTGATTGTTTCTATAATATCTCCTCTAGCTGCCGTTTAACCAACACCTAGAACTCCAAATTGCCTCAAAATGATCCCGAGTACCAAGAATCCTTATACAATATGCTTGTGGAAGCTGTATCTCTCTCGGAAGAGTTGTTTGAACTACAAGAGGTAACTCGTTTGATACAACGTATCGACAAACCTCTAATTATATCCATAGACTTTTCTCAAAACAAACGATTCCATTACACTTCCGCCTCGCAAACGCAGAAGATTTGAACCCACAACATCTGCTTCTCAGCCAGACTTGGAAGCATACCTCGACAAAGCCTGTGATGATGTATCACAGCTCGAGCATGGGTTAGTATTCGCCCTAGCAAACTATTCATCTTCCCTCATCGTGAAATAGGTATCATCCTCAACTCGTCCGAAATTTATCAAAATGGTCCTCGAAAATCCAAGCCGTCGCCCCTTCAGTTCTTCTTCCCTCTAACCGTAATGCTTTTTCCAAAGATCGCCACCACCTAAAAACGGCGGTCCAGCTTGTAGATGATAATCTCGCGACCTACGACAAGCTACTCACTCGTACACAGCAACGACGTGGGAAAGGCCAGCGACTTGGGGTCGAACCCAGAGAAGATGATGAACAAGAAGACATCGACATTGATATCTTCGATGACACCGACTTTTATCAGCAGCTTTTGCGAGACGTTATAGACGCACGAGATACATCAGGAGCTAACGACTGGATGGCTATCCAGAAACAAAGAAAAGCCAAGAAAAAAGTAGATACGAAAGCATCTAAAGGAAGAAAACTACGGTGTGTTCAATTTCTGGTTCGGTCATCATTTGTTAATGCGTGTCGTGGATTAGGTACGACGTTCACGAAAAACTTCAAAACTTTATGGTTCCGATACATGTCAAGGGATCTTGGCACGAAGAGCAAATCGACGAACTCTTTTCTTCATTGCTAGGTAAAGGATTTGAGGAGGCAATCAATAACCAAGCAGACGATGTACAGAGGGAAGATGTCGGGGACATGCCAGCCGGGACCCTCGAAGGATTTAGAGTATTTGGATAGTTTGGATAGTTTTCATCGTGAATGCCGTTAGATGTCGATTACTCTGGGTGTTGGTAGGTAGGTAGGTAGGTAGGTAGGTTTAACCGGCACGGTCCCATTTAGAAACAGCCGGGTTCCACGCTACACATATTGCGCCTGGGATATGTGCCGCGGGCATCTAACCTCAACGCTGCTGTGTTGAGAGGCTGGTTCCTCCGGACGCACAACGCTGATGTTAGACACGATAAAGAGATGTCACTATAGAAGTGAACTGAGGCGCTCTACTGATATAAGGGCCGTGGGGGCTAACGACATTCGGCTGTTTGCATCATTAATCGTCAAGATACAGTGCACCAGTCTACCATATGGTCTTCACAGGGACACTTAATCCAATGGCCTAGCATCCATTTCTTCACTTAGCAACCTTTGCAAGGACAACACAAACTTTTCACTAACTTTATCATTAGATGGGTTGGGTGCAGTGAATGATTTGAGTCGGTCTCGGTATATTCAGAAAGGAATGATATGGAACGTTTCCGTGTGATGCTAACGGTTACTGGAGATGTTTATACAATATTTCCAAACTTTTCGGAAGTCCCATATCGTTATAGAAGCTATTGATTACAGCCGACGATGCATGTGCAATGTTGACACGCAGTGAAAAGAAAGGGCTAGTCCATTGGCGTCGACTACTACTTCCACATCGTCTAAGCCTGTGAAAAAATACTGCCTAAGGTCACATATTGGCCTTTACGAGTCTATCTGTGCTATACCGAGTCCACATTTCACCATTTTCGAGCCTTTTTCTCGTTAATGAGGTTTAGGCGCTCAAGGGATGATGGTGGTAGGAGAGCGACCAATAAAGTTTAACTTCAATTAATTTTGAGACCAATATGGCCATCCACGTGTTCACGAGGTATTGCGTCAGCTTCGAGCGGTAAAACTCCTTGGCTTCCTTTACAGTGACTTTCAAGTCTTTACTGTCATGGAGGCTTTTGACGACGAGAATCCTTTCGACATTGAATCTGACCAAATTCCATCCGAAACTTCGTCTCCATCCAACGTAGACATTTCGGAGCCTCCCTCTCCGCCTTTAAATCCTTCACGGCAACTCTCATCGGAGATACTTGGCACAGAACGTCCATTTCCATCCCAAGAATCAAAGAGACCACAACAGCATCCAAATTTCAAGACCGACTTTTGTTGCGCTCGAGACAGGATACTTCATTCTGGAGATGATATTGAGATTCTGGTATGTGATATTCTGCGTGTGTCGCACTCGTTATGCTCAAAGAGTTTTGTAAAGATTACAGACGCACAAAAGACCAACGTAGGAGCGACTTCACCATATATCACATATGTGATCCAAACGGGAGTGAGTACAATATACTGCGCATTGTGGCGAAGATGCTCATCACAAGCACAGAATACGGAGTCTCGACATCGTTACTCTGAATTCGAGTCGTTGAGATCCAGTCTAGTGAAGCTCTATCCAACTCTTATAGTTCCACCAATTCCGTCGAAACAAACTCTTGGAGATTACGCGGTCAAACAGGGCAAGGCCAAAGAAGATGCTTCCATGATTGCAAGGCGTAAACGTATGCTCCAGACTTTTCTTAACCGTTTGGCCAAGCATCCTATTCTTTCGAATGAGCATGTCTTCCATCGTTTTCTGGATGGGGAAGTCTCGTGGGTGCGTGTGCCTGATCTTTCACAGCTTCCGATGTACTGACATAGGACACCAGACTGAAGTTTTGAACTCGCCGCCACTGTCCTTGCTTCCCAAGAACATTCTTAAGGCTCCGTCACACAATCCAACAGATCAGGAAGCATCCCCAGCGTATGCTGCGTTGCCAAATCCTTCCGCTGCTCATCCTCTCAGGAATCCTGATCAACGCTTTCTCGACTCGGAAGCTTTTACGAATAAATTTGCCGTTCATCTTAGTGGACCTATGGAAAAAGTTACTCGTCGGACTGTGAAGCGGTGGTCAGGTTAGTGTACAAGAACTCTTCTAAAGACTTACTGCCAACGGCGATATTAGAATTTGCTCAAGACCATGCTGAACTGGGCGCAGCATTGAATGGCTTCAGCTTAAACGAGAACGGACCGCTTTCCAGCGCGATTGAGAAGACTGGTCAAGCAGTGGATGCTACATATATGTCTACCACCAAGCTCGTCAGTCGGGTGTGATACTCAGCTCACGTTCTTCGCTCACGATATTTTACAGGCTCAAGAACTCGAACAGAACTGGGCGGAACCGATCAACGAATATGCTCAATTCTCATCTATCATTAAGAAGCTGTTAGCTTATCGCCACCAAAAACACGTACAATATGAGATGACACAGGATGGCTTGGAGTCAAAGCGGGAGCAATTAGAAGAGCTAGAGAAGAGTGAGCATGAAGCACGACGATTGGAGGCTGCTCTTGGGGGTAGAAGCACAGTTTCTCTCCCATCTTCTCCTTCTGGGGAAGACACCGAAGGACAGTCGAACAACCAAGCTCACTCTGCGTCATACGTTCCTCCACACCCTGGTCCCAATCCTACAAGGCGGACCGCAAGACCTCCTGGAATGGGATTCTTGAATGCGCTTAGCTACACTCTGCACGGGATGATGGATGTCGATCCTGAGACTGCTCGACGCAATGGAATATCAAAGACCAGGGAGAATATATCACAGGTAACCCCTTTAAAGGCACTAAAGATTATGACCCCTTACTGAAAAATATCTGCATTTAGTTAGAGGATGCGCTGCATCTAGCTGCTCAAGATTTGAAGTACTCGAGTTCTACGATCCAGGCTGACCTCGACAGGTTCCAACGGCAAAAAGTTGCCGATATTCGGGAAATGACCATTAGTATGGCCAAAAGTCATCGAGATTGGTGCAAGAAGGTATGTAATCCCGTTCTAATGTTGACCTAGACTCAATTCTTTATCGTATTATCAAGAATCTTGAAGCTTGGGAGGAGGCCAAAAAAGAAATTGATATGATTCCTGACCACCCCAATAAACTTCCTCCGCCCCCAGAACCTTCTCCGTCCATTAGACGAGATTCGACTGCCACATTGAACGGAAAGTGATAATTTATTCGCAAAAATTTGGTCGACAGCTTTGCTTTGGGACTCTTTCCATTTGTATTCATCTTTATTTTTCACAATATGTAGTATACATAATAAAGAGCACAGAACAGGAGAAAATGAAAGAAAATACTCTTCTATATCATGTGTATTCTTTTGGCTACATTTTATCCTTAGTATGACCTTGTATCTTTCTTCTTGTGCACACAGACCTGACTACACAGTTCTATGCCCTGAGGAGTACAGATAGCAGTGAAAACTGGGCCATGGCATTCCTGATTCCATTTTTACGCATCTTAGAGTTCAAAACATGCCAAAAAATAATAAAAACAACTTAAAATAAGTACCAGATTGCAAGAAATAAGAGATATAACGACGAGTAACTATGTTAGTCACATATTGTCATCTGTTACTGTAGTATCATGTGTTCCGTCCGAGCGCTCCGCTCATCCGAAATATTTTGACGTCTAAATTTTTCACCCTGAAAAAGTTGCAGGACTAACCCTAAATATGGCAGTGACATTACTAGTACAGTACAAGGGCCTTTACGTTATTTTAGCTTTTTTTGATAATGGGCGCTTAAATTTAGGCTTCTTCCTTCCTTCCTTCAATATCCACAAAGGGCAAAATTAGAACTGTGAACGCGGAACGCTCATATATGTCGGATGTAGAGCGAGTTGTATTGATTCTTGTGGGCTTGGTAGGCTCAGGAAAGGTGGATTCCAATTGCATTGACCACTGTGAACTGCGGTAACTCAGTAGTTCCAAATTAGACCGCCTTTGCTACTGCACTGCAACATCATTTCCCAAATCGATGGCGTAGATGTAATCAAGACGAGCTGGGAAATCGGCGCCAGGTAGAGGCTCTTGCAAGAGATTCATTGCGCAAGGGTTTCTCAGTTTGTATCGATCGCACAAACATCGACGAAAGGTGAACCGATTCTTTTCATGAAGTGGGAAATGAACTCAATAAGTGACTGCGCTTCTATAGTCAGAGAGCACACTGGATCAATATCGCCCGTGAATTCTCAAACACCTCCGTCTGGATTATTGTTTTTGATACTCCATACGATGTGAGTCCCTTTTGATGAGCTTTGTCAACGCCAAAACGTACCCATGGATCGTTTTTACCATGAAGGTGTGCGCTTCGAGACTCCGGGATAGTAAGTCTATCCCTATCGATATCCGAGGTGTACGCTCATGGAGTCTCCATGGTGGTCTCCCAGGAACTTCACACCCCACGATCCACAGCTTTGAGCAAGGACTTTCGATTCTTTCCAGATTCGCAAATGATTTCAGACCCCCCACAGCGGAGGAAGATTTCAACCGAATAATTTCGCTCGAACTTTCTGATACGAAACCAGATTACTCGGCTTTGGACATATCTATCATTTTAGAACGTGTGCGTTCCTCTGCTGTCGTCTCAGGAGGCTCGACACCAGTGCGTACATCATGGGCTGAACGACGCCGTGCGAGTGGACGCGGTTTGCATACAAAGGCTGACAACAGACGTCCTTACGGTGATAGACATATTACCAGTGATTCATCCACGGACTCTGCTCGAGGAGCGAATAGTTTTTTTGGAAAGCTCTGGGAACAAGGAACAGGGGTAGTCTTTCAAACTCAAAGCTCAGGAACTTCTGCAGTTGAAGCGAGTAGTATTGAAGCAGGCGGCGGTTTGGCAACTAATTATGATACACAAAATTCTCCGCCGCTCGAGGAGGCCCGCTATCTGTCGGATTCGCTAGGAGTTGATTAAGTATTGACTTTACGGGCTCTGTAGAGATTATCATCTGTGACGGATACATCTAAAAACAATAAGAGATCGAACATGAGAGCAAATGTCCTTGAAAAAAGACAATAAGCCGACCTGGTTCATTCATTAATGTGGTATCGAGCACATCGGTACCCCACGAATTCTGGGACCTCCTTTATTCGTCTGATTGACCAGATGTTTGTGTGGATTGCACTCGTTGACCGAGAAGTTTAGCGCTGACCTATCTCTCGGGTAAGACTATCCTAAGCAAGGAGTTGAATTGAACTAACATTGCGAATGTGGATTTTTGCCCGTTCGATCCCGTAGGTTTCGCTGCGTTTATATTGCTCCAGTGCTTCTTCCAGTTTCCCCGCTGTTCTCGTAAATTGAAAAACAATAAAGGACGGGGTTAGCAAAAATACGCACCTGCTTCCAAAACAGCGGCAAGGTTGAACGCGATTTCAGGATCTTCGGGAGACAGCGACGCAGCAATTCTACATGCCATCGGTGGTTATAGTGATTAATTCTGGAGGCAAGGCACTAGCTTACTGTAAGTGGTGTAGAGCAAGGTCTGGACGTGAAACAGGTGACACAATGTACGCGCTTGCCAGATCTGGACAAAATATTTGAGCGGGAATAAGATTCGACACACACAAGTCATACTAGTATGCGCGTCCGGACTTGCGGGCTGTAGCGCGATGGCCTCTTGCCATGCAGCGATGGCTTCATCAAACTCCTCTGGATAATTCCCAGTCAGCTAATATTGGCCCGGATGAGGTTTTCGAGGACCCACTCAAGTGGTAATGGGTGACACCAAGATTGTAGAGTGAGCTAGCATTCCGGTTGATTTCGGCGCTTCGTTTATAAAGATCTTTGGCGCCTTCGACGTCTCCCTCTTCAAGGAGTCGAGTTCCTTGTTCTAGGCAATTCAAAGCTTCAACTTCGGCGGGATCTGACGCCGTAGAATG
Source organism: Rhodocollybia butyracea (assembly GCA_015501585.1). Taxonomy (NCBI): domain Eukaryota; kingdom Fungi; phylum Basidiomycota; class Agaricomycetes; order Agaricales; family Omphalotaceae; genus Rhodocollybia; species Rhodocollybia butyracea. The sequence goes on from JADNRY010000002.1 coordinate 953,531, forward strand.
CGGGGTTGTTGAAGAAGCCCAGCCTATAGGTCGGTTCATGTAAACACTCCGTAAACATTCAAAATTATAAACGTACGCTTGTAAATTGAGGAACGGGCTTGAAAAGATTGACCGGGATTGCGGGTTAATTTTACAGTTCGAAATACAGTTGGACGAGCCAATGACTTGACAGATACACGAACAACTTGAGAAGAAACTCTGGCAAGCATCGTGCGAGGTGGTCAAGGTCAAAAAATCCCAAGGGATGACGCACACAGTCACGTGACGGCCCGGTCCATCCGACATGCAAATTTTTGCGCGTCTTTGTCTTCAACTTCCTCCATGTCTTCCGACAAAAGCTCTTCAAGCCAGGCTTCTTCCTCAAGGGACCCAGCAGAGTATCTCCGCTCAGCTACATTTTCAAAATCCGAAGGTGGCCCCGTCACGTCAGAAAATGCAGTTACCGCGTCAGACCTGCTATTAGGTGCCTATGATCCTGCTAAATTGCACCCCCTTGCCGACATTGGAGATAAACTTGACTACCTTTTACTTGATGATGATAAGACTAGCGAGCTCCCTGGCTCTGGGACCGCCATGCCTTCTCGGGGTTGGAGTGATGACTTATGTTATGGAACCGGGACCATGTATCTGAGTGGTAGGTCCTCCAGATCTCTTTCGTATTACTGCATTTGCCTCTTTTCCCTTTACAATCTGGATCCCCTGTCTCCTAGTTACTTCTCTCACCTTATCTTTTACCATTAAACGATCCCGTCTTGAATCCTCTTATTGTTTTTTCTACCATCACATGTTCACCCTGGGTTTCAGGCCTCGCTGTTGGCGGAGTATGGGGATTGCGTGAGGGCGCAAACAGACCATTGGCTGTGTCAAATTCCAGGCTACGGATCAACAGTGTCTTAAACTCGGTAACTAGAAGAGGCACATTTATTGGCAACTCTGCAGGTGTCCTCGGTCCGTTTGGCTCGTTTTACTTCGTGCCATTTACGCATTTTGACATTTATCTCTAGCACTCGTATATAACGGGGTTAACTCCTCGATAGACGCCGCACGAGGAAAACATGATATTCTTGGGAGTGTATCTGCAGGGGCGATTACGGGAGCACTCTACAAGTCAACCGGTAAGGCTTTTTTTACGTTCCAATTCTAGGCCTTGCTCATCCTTTTGGGGCTGTTAGCCGGAATTAAACCTGCTCTTTCTGCCGCTTTATTCATGTCTGGAATGGCGGGGATCTGGAGCTATGTGAAAAAGATTGTTTAAAACACCTAGAGTCATACGTCAGATATTCTACACTTTGGTTAATTTATACTCAGTCCTGGCATTGCAGCACAGGCTTCTTACCATCAGTACGCGAAACCCATTAAAATCTATATCCTCATCTACCCACTTGGCCATATCAGGGCTACGATCTGACAAACGAAACTTGAATGATGAGCTTTTGATCTCTCATGTTGGATTTCACCACGATTTCCTTGTGTGTATGGATGTATAAAACCGGTAGCATCTCTTAGATCACTTTTGTACGATCTTGGTCGTTCCTTCGAGGATGGCCCACCCCTTTGTTTCGCGGCTTTCATCCAGCAACGATGAATGCGCATCTTATGTTGCAATAGACGTCTCTCCCAATCCTTCTGCATGCCTGAACAAGAGGCCTAGTATTGCGCAGAATGAAGGACTTCGAAAGAATAAGGTTTGTTTTATTGTCTTTTTGTCGATACATAATATTCAATTATGGCTTCCAAGCCACGACACGATAGCGTTTCCGGACTATCATACTCAGGCCCTGGTAGCGATCGCGCGCTTCGCTCGCCCTCGTATGCTTACCGTCTACGAATTAGGGGTGATACGGATACCGAGAGTACTTCACATGTTCTATCGCGGTTCCCCACTCGTAAACTACCTCCTCCTATCAAGGTTCCCGGCGTTGAATGGAGTAGCGGGAACTCTTCGCCTCTGACACCTTACAGTTACTTTTCGTCGACAGGAAGTCCTACTTCTAGTCAAGGCTCTCCTGCATCGAGCAATGGCTCGTTCTCGCATCTCTCTTCGATGTTCCCAGACCAATCTCGCGGCTATCAGCCTCGCATTCAAGTGTCTTCCTTGCTTTCGGATTCCAGGAATTTGTAGGTCGCTTTTTGGGACAATGATTCTCAGTGCTAATAATCTTTTTTAGACGCTATCAGCTTCAAGTCGTCCAACAGCCTCTTAGGGCAGCCGAATTCTCCAACTATCCTTTGTCTCGTTTGCCTGTTACTCCTCCAGTGATCGTCCGGCTCATTATCAGTGACGCTTCTGGTAATCCTGTCGTTCCGTGAGTAGTTCCCTGTGTTTTCATAAATCTTGCTTATGCAAATGGACAGCGAGGCTGAGCTCCCATTTCTCATCGCACATCTTTCCTTGTACAGTCAGGATGGACTAGAGAGGGTAGATCTCCGTTCTTCGCCTCAGGGCCATACTCTATACGGTAATCTAGTGTCATCTGTCGAACAACTTGAAGACCTTCAGGGAAATCGGGGTCTCTTCTTCATATTTCCTGACGTCAGTATACAGTGGCGCGGCCATTATAAATTAGGCATTACTCTTCTAAAAATCTTCGAGTAAGAGAGCTTTACTTTCATTAGTGTTGACCTATGGAGTAACTAACTCAGCTTCAGTCCTTCTGGACGCCTTTCCCAGCAAGGACAGGGTATAGCAGAGACCAAGACGGCAGTCTTTGAAGTTCTACCTCGTCATCAGTACACTGCTGCCCGTAAGTAACAGCCCTCGGTTAATTGCAGTTTAATAATTTCTGCACAGAGCAAACCCGGCTTACTCAATCGTTTTTGCGTCAAGGCGCGAGGATGTTTACATTTGTCTCCCCAACCCGTTTGCATTAGGCGAGTTGTTCCGAGACGTTGTTTATACAGGCAACCACGCCAAAACTTTCGATCTTCTCGGCTTGGTTGCTCTTGGATTTTTCGTGCGTAGAACTTGAGGGATTGCTACATATTCTGTAGTTATGGCTTCCGGACTGTATTATTTCTTGGCTTGTATGATTATCTCATGATTTTTTTTGCCATTGCTTCAACAGCTTTACTTTGAGTGTGCGTGTATTTCGCTGCGCGAACCGGTGTTGACTAAACTTGCATCTGTTGCATCATGCATGCCTCGTTATATCCGAACACCGCCACCACTTTCGGGCCACGTGCCGAATAGCTAATTTATAAACGCAGTAGCGAGTCTTTCAAGCGCCCACTTTCAATTTGCCACTTTCTCGGTCTATTTTTTTTTTTGAGAAAAAGCCGGAATGTCTGCGAACGACTATTACAACCAGGGGAACAAGCAACAATATTACCCACCTCAAGGAGGTGAGCTTGTCTGCCGTTTTTTATTAAACGTTTTCGCTTACAACTCTTGTTAGGTCCTCCCCAAGGTCAAGGCGGATACTATCCTCAAGTATGCAATAAAACTTGATACTCAGTTGCTGTGATCTTACGGTTTTCCAACAGCAACCTCAGCAGGCTTACTATCAAGGGCCACCTCAAGGATATCCGCAGCAAGGTGGCTATCAGCCTCAGCCCCCTCCACAGACTGTCTATGTGTAGGCTACCCGTAACGAAAATTTGTGGTCCTTAATTAAGCCTTTCTCTTTGTTAGCCAACAACCAGCACAACAAAGTTCGGGGGGTGGATGTGGTGGATGCGGCGCTTGCTTAGCAGGAATGTGTCTGTGCTGTTGCGCTGAAGGTGCGCCACTGAATTCGTTTTGCCTCTGGTAATTACTGATGCATTTCCAGAATTATGCGAGTGCTTGTTGTAATTTATGAGACGATTCGCCTACTGCAGCTTTAATTCGAACAGTTTTGTAGACTTTAATATTTTTCTGTTTTTATCTGGTTCGACATTGTATCTTTTTACCTTCTGTTATGATCTGTACCATGGAAAGGACTTAATAACAACTTTCAATCAGGTCACTTGTTGTGGCAGAGAATCATGATTGTATGCTACCGTTACTTAGTACACTGCAGCTGCAGTTCGGAAGAGATATTGTTCCCGTACACCGCTGAAGACGAAAATTCCGGCTTTGCGCAATGTCACTGTGTCCATTGAACTTGTCCTATAATAGGAGACGGATGCTGATAGCCGGTATTCGGCAGATTACGGGACTCGGACACAAAATTTTGTGTGTACCGGCAAAACATCTTGCTTTTCAACTCTCAGCTTGGTTAACTCGCTGCCTTCGCTCTCCTTCTTGTACTGGAAACAGGCCGTCCAGTCAAGCTCTTAGACCTTTTTATTTACTTCCTAAGCCTTTTTCGTCATGTCTATTCCTACAAAATGGGATGCCAGGTCATTATCTACTTCTTTGTGTTTTTCTCCAGGCTCAACTGTTTTTCTCGCTCAAGGTATCTCGGACCCGTACCTCACGATACCTCCTACTACGCTAAATGTATGCTCGGCGGTGCCCTCGCATGTGGTGTCACGCACGCCGGTATTACTCCTCTCGATGTTGCCAAGTGTAACATGCAGGTTTGTGTTTTCCTTCTTTTGCGGTCCAGCTTTACTGACATATTGTGCAGGTCAACCCAACAAAGTACAACGGTCTTAGTTCCAGTCTTAGTCTCCTTGTGAAGGAAGAAGGTGCCACCGGTATTTGGAAAGGTTTCGGACCCACGTTGGTCGGATACTCGCTCCAGGGAATGTTCAAGTATGGTCTGTACGAGATCTTCAAGGATATGTACTCGAACGCTGCGGGCCAGGAGGCTGCTGAAAAATACAAGGGAGCCATCTGGCTCGCTGGTTCCGCCTCTGCAGAACTCTTCGCCGACATCGCTCTTTGCCCTCTGGAAATGACGAAAGTCAAGATTCAGACTAGTGCAACCGGTACTTTCCCCACTGCTTTCGGCGCCGCTTTGTCCCAAATGAACCAGATGAAGCTCGAGACACGTTACCCCTTCGGTTCTCTTATTCCTCTGTGGTCGCGCCAGGTAAGTTGCCCGGTACCCAAAAAGTTTGGCTTTGCTTATTTACGCTCTTATTCTTATAGATTCCCTACACTATGGCCAAATTCTTCTTCTTTGAGAAGATCGTTTCCTTGTTCTACACGCACGTCTTCACCGAGCCCAAAGAGACTTACAGCAAGCCTACTCAACTTGGTGTCACTTTCGCGTCTGGATATCTCGCCGGTGTTGTCTGCGCCATTGTCTCCCACCCTGCTGACTCCTTGGTTTCACTTCTCGGAAAGGCTGAGAACAAGGGCAAGTCTGCCGGACAGATTGCTGGTGAAGTCGGTTTCGGAACTCTCGCTACCAAGGGTCTCAGTACCAGGGTTTTGATGATCGGTGAGTAGCTTTTCAGCCAAAGTATGAATAAATAAATACTTATATCTATGATAGGTACCCTCACTGGTTTCCAATGGTGGATATACGACACTTTCAAGACTACTATGGGTATGGGTACCACTGGTGGAAAGTAAATGATGATACCTCTCTAGTGAGTAGCCTATTTCTTTTCGATCTCGTCACTCAGTAGTTGATATCTGATTTGTGACTCTTAGGACTGCGATACGTTACGCTACGGTTCCAAAACTTTCTATGCTCTGTTTTTCGTCTGCTGTTATCGCTACTTAGAATGGAAAATAGTTAATTTACTAGCAATAGACCGATTTCCTCAACTCGTCTCCCCCGAAACAGCTGTCAGTGACACGCAGAATTTCTTGGATGACTACACCAGATATTATGTCGATGCGCTGGCACGATTCATGATTCCAAACACCGTCCTCGCGCATACTTATATACATTCTCCGTACTATTTAATATCGCACCTAAAGTTAGTCGGAGAAGTGAGAACAGAACAGTCCGGCTCAACACACCCAATACGGTGCATCCCTACGAAATGAGAAGGCTAGTTAGTCCGTGTTGGGCAGAGTCTCCTTCCTCATACTCAAAGCTTAGCGCATAGTCCGAAGGTATGCTTCATGAAGCTGAGTTCCACGAAAATGGCCGTGTGATGGATGTGGAAGTCTAGGAGCTAGTCAGAGATCCTGGCTTTAGACCAAGCTTATGGATGTACTGCGACCTATCGATGATATACTTACAGTTTCAGTGCTTCAATTTTTGTGAAGTGAGATTGTTACATTGAATTAAACGAATTTTGATTGGCTGGGTGGGCCCGTGATGGACCGGAAAGAGTTGGTCCTGCTTTGCTCTCTACTTGTTTGAATTTGGTCAAAAATCTTTACCTCAAAATGCTGTCGAGGTTGCCTTCTGGAGCCTTGAAGCAGGCGTCTTCAGCGGCCAGACTCACGCGCGCTTCAGCTGTTTCCAGCTCACGCTCTGCCTCTGTGAGCTCAACACTCCGTGCTAAACTCACCAACTGATTATACGCCAGGTCCGCTTTGCGTCTTCAAGCTCTTCAACATCGTCAAATGCTTTTGAAGTGCGTTCTAGTAACTTTTCCCTGATATTTTGTGTCTAAATACGTCCTACAGTCTTTTATGAACTCCCGTCTGACCCTTGCATCTGCGACTTTGTTCACTGCTGGCACCGTGGCCTGGTACGCACATCTGTATGGCACCTTACCTTTCCTTGGAGAAGCACACGCCAGCCACCACAGCGACGAAGGTCTGCACCCTGTCGCATATCCTTGGTCTCATAATGGCTTTTTCGATTCATTTGACCACGCGAGGTAAGAATATACCTTGTCTGTCCGGCTTTGAAATCATCTCTTGGTCTTGCAGCATCCGACGAGGCTATCAAGTCTATCGTGAAGTCTGTGCAGCCTGCCATTCTCTCGACCGTATCGCCTGGCGTAACCTCGTCGGTGTCTCTCATACAGCTGATGAAGCACGCGTCATGGCAGAAGAAGTCGAGTACCCGGATGGACCTAACGACGATGGAGAGATGTTCCAACGTCCTGGGAAGCTTGCGGACTACATGCCTGCTCCTTATCCCAATGACGAGGCTGCTCGTGCCGGAAATGCTGGCGCCCTTCCTCCCGACTTGAGTCTCATAGTTAAGGCGCGTCACGGTGGTGCTGTAAGTATTCTACATATTCTGGGGCGATAATCAGCATCTGACAAGCATAATAGGACTACATCTTCTCTCTCCTCACCGGTTACATCGACCCACCTGCTGGCGTTGAAATACGTGAGGGCATGAACTACAACCCATTCTTCCCTGGTGGTGCACTTTCCATGGCACGAGTTCTTTTTGATGGTCTTGTTGAATATGACGATGGTGCGTCTATATTTTTGTAGTTGTCCTTTTTTCGATTTATGTTTTCGGTTCACCAGGAACACCCGCCACTACCTCTCAAATGGCGAAGGATGTGGTGACCTTCTTGAACTGGGCCGCAGAACCTGAACACGATGAAAGAAAGAAAACGGGTATCAAGGCTGTCATCTTGTTCTCCACTTTGTTCGTCCTCAGTATCTACGCTAAGCGGTTCAAGTGGGGCCCGATTAAAAACAGGAAGATCCGTGAGTGGTTTTGTGTTGTACTCCTTGAAGAGATTTACTCAAAAACTTTATCGCAGAATACAATCCTCCCGCAGACAAGTCAGGTCATTAGAAATAGAAATAAGAATTTTTGCTGTGTATACTACACGAGCCCTAATTTCCGTACAATTTGATTCGCTTGGGAATTTAGTCTAACATTGTCGGACTGCGATAGGTCTAGTCTTTGGTGCTACACAGTTGACCTGTAGCATTTGCGACGCCCACGCTAGTACCATTTGAGCAGCATTTAAGTTCCTCTGAGAATCTAGCAAAATTGGTTAGACGCCCAAAATTGTTCTCATCACGCCTCGCTGTTAGTGACCACCACCATTCCACCATTCCCCCACTGCTGACTACTTGTTATAATCTTTTCACCCGTACGAATATCTTGATCACAATGTCATCAGCTTCTTGGCCACCCCAGCTAAAGTTAGTCTGACTCGATAACTTTTTTTGCCCCCGTTTTAATACCGGCGATGTAGAGAATGGGTTGCGAAATGCTTAGGACAAATGACGGACAGTAATAGAAAGGAAGCACAAGATGAACTAAGACAGGTAATTGCAGATGCGTTTGCGGCACATACTTTGTGGACGACAGATTGGAACGGCGTGCAACTTCAAAGGTCTGCCCACAAATTCTGTCGCCAATCCTTGATCCTCCTCTGTGCTCACAACCCCTCTCAGCCTTCTACCAAAGCCGACACCTACTCTTAAACGCAAGATGTCCGTCTTCCTATTTTATCAGATCCCGAATGTTTACTCTATTATCCACAGGAATGATAACTCTACCGTCAACAAGAAAGCCAAAAAGTCCTCATCTCTCAAGCAGGTCACAGCCGGTACAGCATCCCTGGACCTGAATGATCAAGCCCTCCTCAACCGCAGAGCCGAGCGATTCCAACGAGAGCACGAAATTGAACGACAGAAGTCGAGAAGCTCATTTTTAAAGGCGAATTCTCACAATGCTCATCTCTTCAGTAACAATTCTTGGACTTCTTCTCGCTCAGCATCTCCTTATGGGACACCCGATGCACCAGAAGCAGACCCGGTGCGTATAGCGGACTATCCTCACTCTACCACTAATGGTGCAAATAGAACGTCATCGACTGGGACCGGTTCACCATAGTCGGGACTTCGAGTGAAACCTTCAAGGACTATTTACGCTTAACAGATGTGCGCGTCTTTTTTAGGGTGCTGGATAGTCTGATATTCGACTCAAATGCGTGGCTAGGAACCGAAACCAGAAACAATTAGACCCTATGCTGTTCTACAAGAAACCTTGGTGCAACTCAAGAAACGATGGAGAGAAAAATGTTCATATGCTTGGATATGCAATCAGCTAAAGAGTCTCCGTCAGGATCTCACTGTGCGTCGGTCTTTTTCTTTTTTTCAATATACTGGGCTTTGCGCTTCTATTTTTCTTGTCTTTCGTAGGTCCAGAGAATAAAAAATGAATTTACGGTGCAAGTCTACGAGATACACGCGCGTATGGCATTGGAAAGCGTATGCCGTTTTCCTTTCGTATCCTTTCATTGCTTGAAATATGAATCCAGAATGATATGGTCGAATATAATCAATGTCAAGCATCACTGAAGGCGCTCTACGAACTTGGAATACCTGGAAAAGTGGAAGAGTTCACGGGATATCGTATCCTTATGTTGCTACACGGGCGTAACAGAAGCGGTAAATCGCCATTTTTTTTAACAGTGATCCTACTAAGTTTATTTACCTCCGGCAGAGCTCAATCTATTCGTAGGTCAACTAACACCTAGACAGAAAGTCGATCCCGCTGTGCGACATGCTCTTGATGTTCAACGTTCTCTCTCAATGGGCAATTATCATGCTCTGTTTCTTCTTTATCTGAATGCCCCCAATATGGGTGCCTACATCATGGATCATTTTATTTCTCGAGAGAGAGTCAAGGCATTAATAGTAATGGCAAAAGCGTACGTAACAGCTCTTTGATAGCGTACCCCTTTTCATCTTATCTCTGTCTTGTTAGTTATCGGACGCTATCTGTATCTTTTATTCACACCGAGCTTGCGTTTGATGATGTGGATTCTACAATCAAATTCCTGGAAGAACACAAGGCAGCATACTTTACGAACCCAAACAGTCCCACCGCCGAGAAAAATCTGGAATGCAAATCAGCGGCGACACATCTGGCGCAGGTGTACGAGGAGAGGTATCGCAGAGTAGGGATCAAGGGAGCCATATAACATCTGTAAATTTATTGATTCTTACACCTTCATTTCATTGTTTTGCTCTGGATGTAATGTCATTGATGAAACTTCTTTGAGCATGGGAAGCAGCGTGAATAATGTATACAACACACGTAGGTAGTCTAGGTACAACTACTAAGTAAAAGCTAATATAGGTTTGGGAACAAAAATGAAAGTTGATGCAAGAAAACTTTATTTCCCAAGGATGCCATCTGCCCTCAACTGGTCGACTCGTGCACTGAAAACTTCGTAGTCCATGGAAGAGGGTGGGATATGCCCAAACTCTTCCGGATTTTGCAAATGAAAAGGCGTAGAAACTATTTTTCGCCAAGGTCGTTTCCAGATTATCCAGTCATCCTGGAGCTCTGAACGCTCTGGATGCCACTTGGTATCTTTCTTTCCAGGAAAGCCCTCGCGAACCGGAAGATCTTCGAAAGATATTTCCTCCTTCTCCACTTTCTCTTCCTCCTCGGTCTTTTTGGAGTCTTCGTCTTTGGGCATTGTGATCAAGCGCAGACGATTAGAATTACGGATTTTTTGGGGCGATTGAAGAGCTGCAATTTCAACGAGATGGGGTGAATAGGGAGAGGGTTGTTCAAGTAGACGAGGAGTAGACGGTGGAGGGGGCGTCAAAGGCTCTGAATAACTAGGAGCTGGACCAATGAGGTCAAGATGGGTAACAACATCAGGTAACGAGGGGGGGTCTTCGATGTGGATATACGATCCTAAACCCCATGATGGAAGTAACTGGCCCTCCTTATCCAGATGTCCCAATTCCAAGCCAATGCATTCATTATGAACAGATTGCAAGTGGTTCACAAGTAACTCATTGCTTTCTAGTGGAGTAATAATTTGGCATGCCTTGAATGGACATGGAAGGGGAATGCTCGACATATGTACCAACATCAAGTGTTGTTCAAGACTGTGGCGGGATGGTTGAATGTGATTAGCACATCGAAATGGACAACGGTATTCCTTTCGTGTTACTGCTTTGCCAGAAGATGTCTGAAGAAAAATATAAAGTGCAGAATCTAATGTTGAGACCCTTGAGCAATGGGGAAGGGATTTATGAACATAACTTGCCTGTCCATTTTTGCGAGTATACAAAACCGTGCAGTGTTCACGGAGAATATGCTAGATTATGAGCGTGAATTAGAGCATAAAATGATTGAAGAATTGACCCACCAGTCTGTATGTCTCCCAACAAGCAAGCACGGTAGTGCATGGTGGCTGCTCTGGGACTGATATTGGACATCTTAAACCTTGCTCCAACATGGTTTTTCTGGCAAGTTCAATAACCGAGCTTGTTGTGAGAGTCGCAGCTGTGGACATTACACATGAAGTAATGGCATCGGTATACTGTAGGAAATATCTGTCCGATTGAACTACCCTGCTTGGTGATGAGGAAGAGGCTAAAAAGTCACGCGTGACATTTGGACTACTTATAATTTTTATCATTATGATAAGTAAAACTACCAAAAACTACTAGATTATAATTTCTGATTTATCTCTCGATTATCAGATCTACAATTAACGCAACCTACTGTAAACCTACTTTTGAACTTGTTTTAATCTTGCTTCAGCAGCTCTAGCTCTCCTCTCTCGTTCAATCTTGGCTCTCATCTCTGGTGTCAACCCCGCTATACCTGCTATATCACCTGCTCCTCCACCAAGCTTTTGTGGACCACTCGATGGTGTTGAAACACTCGGTACTTCCACAACAATCTCTGGTTTTTCCTTCGGTTTTTCCTTCGCCTCTCGCTCTTTAACTCGATCCTTAAGCCCTTTCCGTCTAGCCTTTTTCTTCTCTTCGCGTTCATCTTCCATCTCCTTGCTCAACGCGCTCGGGATATTGGCATCACCAAACCAATCCCACCATTCTGGATGTGCACCAGCAATCCGACGGAAAACATCGCGGACGCCACGAGACTGCGCGAGATTGTATGCGGTTTGTCGGCGCTTGTCAGGTCCTTCACTAGAATCCTCAAGGTCTCCTTCCTGATCTATCCGCGGGACTAGTATAGTTGGATCTGCGCGCATTTCCAACAGCCAGTTCGTAACGTCTTCTTCATCCGAGTAGGCGGCGAGTTGCAGCAGTGTAGCGGTGCGTTTCTCGCCAGCCCACTCTGGTATTCGAGCATCGAGGCCTCCAAGGTTTTCCCCTTCCCGTTCCCAAAAGGCCTTCAGAGGTTCGAGTCTCCCTTTGCTGACCATTTCCAGCAGTCGAGACCATTTTTCTCGCAGTGCTTCTTCCTCTTTGCTCAGTTTGATAGGTTTGATTTTGGGTTTGTCTGGAGTTGCTGGACGAACCGGGGGTATCGGTTTGGGTTTTGGGAGTGATGCGAGGTAAGCTTCGTCTTGCGCACGGAGAGCTTCTTCAGTAAAGTGAGAGACTTTGACCCTCGTTAATTCCAAAAGACAACGGGATAGTTCAGATTGCGTCTGGGGCTATATAAGCATCTGGATTAGGACCCCACTGGAAAGATAGACCTACCGGGCGTCGAGTAGGGAAAGGAAATGTCCGTAGACGGTCATCACCTTTCGATATTGACGATCCTTCATAACCAAGAAAAATTTTGCGGTTACTACCGGTGGCTCTGATAAATATTAGATCGCATTCGTTGATATCGTCTTCCCAATCTGACAAAAGATTACGAATGTCCTATAAAATGGTCAACATAGTCTGGTGGGGAAGGTGTGGAAAACACACATCTTGCAAAGCTTGTTCACCATATCGTCTCAGAACTGCGCCAGCACTTTTGGCGTTACCCTTGGCGTTGTCGTTGAGACCTTGCGATCCACCTTGTTTCCTACGAGCTGCCCAACCAAAAGTTAGAAAAGCATATACAGTGAATGTTCCAACTAACTGGTATATCTATGAAATGTTTTATGCCTCAATACCTCCGTATCGAGTACAGGTTTTTTCTGTTTCTTAGGCTGTACTTCGTCTTCTTGTCCTGCTTTACTAACACGCACGACAGCGCCAGCAAAATGTCCTCCTGCAACCATGAACATGGCCCATCGGCGACCTCCGGAAATCGGTGTCTGTATGTCTTTCAATGCTTCAAGGTAGCTGTCCTCTGGCGTATCATGGGGAAATAGTGTTCGATAGACTCCGATTTGGGTAGAGGGTGGAGAGTGGAACCACGAGAGAGCAGTTCGAGGTATTCTTCGTGCAGAAGAATCCGGGGAAGTACTAGTACGCGTTTTATGCTTGCTGATAAGGGTAGAAACAGCGTCACGCTCAGAGTCCGATTCTGTTCCTTCATCACTGGAGGATTCTGAGCCAGATAAGGAGTCCTCGAGAGCTGAAAGACATGGTTGATTTTTGGCTTTCTGCAAAAATGCTCACATACCATCGATAAGCTGAGTGAAATCGAATTCTGATATGGGCTGGCTTCCATTCAATCGGTTTTTGACATTGTACCGATGCCAATCCGATCTATAATGAGCTCTTTGTTGTTCTAGATTTGAAAAAGTAGCTCCTAAGCAAATGTTGCAGGCTGTTGGTATGGAATTTGACGAAGGTTGGACAGTGGGTTCCGGGGACGGAGGCTTCTGAGCTGTGGGAGAATTTCGTGGTACAAGCGACTGCAAAAGTTCTGCAGGAAGCGAGTAGATATGATATATGGACATGACTGGATTGAAGAAAAGGATATGTTCGAAATTCCCGGTGCTCAGAGTCACTTATAAGTGAAGCTGAACGGTTCCGGGAAAACTCAAGATGATGAAGATTGACTTCGAGCGCTAATCCGGGGTTGAGATAGACGCGCAAAGCTCGGTTCCACGTTCTCCCTCACTCTTGACACACACGCGATGGTTTCTTCAGATTTTGCAGACAGGCCTTTGAACAAACTTGTTCTTTTTGACGTTGATGGAACGCTCTCTCCCGCGCGCCAGGTATATCGTCTTTCACTTTCGCCTTTCGCGCATCAAGATTGAACATTTCCAAGGGTGCATCCCCAGCTATGATCAGCGTCTTGAGAGATCTCAGAAAGAAGGTCGCTATTGGATTTGTCGGAGGCTCCGATCTTGTTAAGATCTCCGAACAGCTTGCTGCGGGTGGGAGCAACGGTTAGAATAACTTCCTCTCGGCGTACTAGCTGTTTATATTGCCACGGACAGCCGTCGAAGATTTCGATTTCGCATTCGCAGAAAATGGACTTACAGCGTACAGGATGGGAAAACCTTTAGCTTCTGAATCATTTATCAATTTCCTTGGTGAAGAAAAATACAAGCCCCTGGTCAACTTTATTCTACACTATGTCGCCGACTTGGATATACCCATCAAACGGTTGGATTTCCCTCCAATCGACGGAGTGCTCGTACTCATGTCTTTTTTTGCAGCGGAACGTTTGTGGAATTCCGTAACGGAATGATCAACGTCAGTCCCATCGGCCGTAATGCGACGTTGGTATCGTTTCATTGCAAATAACGTTCACTTCTAATACTCATTCTTTAGTATTGCGGAAAGGAACGAATTTAACGCGTATGACCAGGTAATCTGAGCGTGATTTGTGGAATTTGTGTGTCTCTTACACCGTACGATAGCAACACGGTGTTCGAGCGGCCTTCATCAAGGTCTTAAAGGAGAAATTTCCCGACTATGGCTTGGTCTACGCGATCGGTGGTCAAATCTCATTCGATATATTCCCTGAAGGCTGGGACAAGACCTACGCGTTGAGACATGTCGAACGGGAAGGCTTTGAAGAAATTCACTTCTTTGGTGATAAAACTGACAAGGTTCATCTTATTTGTTCTTCTCGTAACTGGTCTCAATGATTGCGCCTTCAGGGTGGTAACGACCACGAAATATATATGGATCAACGCACCATCGGGCACTCTGTTACTAGCCCAGAAGATACCACTCGGAGGCTCAAGGAACTTTTCCAAATCTAACCATTGTTGAATGAAAAGTGAACGGACAGACTAGAAGTACTAATGGGATGCAATAACTCCCTTAACATACCATAAAGCTGCAATCACAACAATTTACTTAAAACGAGCAGAAACTCACCTCCTGGTATCGGCCAATGACAACTCCTCCGTACTGTTCTCAATAACGAAAGGTTAGGTGATTACCACTATGCCGAAGTGCTAGTCCGTCCAAAACTTAGTTCTCGTAAATTTGTAAACCCTCAATGTATATCGAAAGCGCCTCTTTTCGCCGCTGCTGGAGGACCCCGGGGAAAGACATTCAATGGTTCAAATAAAAATAACTTCACAAGCAAAGGCCACCAGGAAGTCTGCGATAAAAATGGAACGCTTGAGGCGAAACGGCAAGACTACCTGATGGCATTGACTCAAGTGATGCATCGGGGTTTCTCTCGGTGATCCTGCAAGCTTGAGGAAAACAAAATGGACTTAGTTTACATAGCGCTCCGGATCCAAGCTGATCCAAGCCGGGAGTATATGCACGTCAAAACTGAAAATTAGGTTAGGATAAAAATGAAGGTGATCTCCTCACCTTATTTTATGGTCCTGCCCTCTCCATGTCAGATCCTCGAGCGTCCTCCGTCGTTATTCTCGGTAGCGGCGCTGCTGGTCTAATTACTGGTGAGTTCCCCTGCTCGTGTATAGGTCAAATAACTTATCCTGGCTAGCGTACACTCTACTGCAAGATGGTTTTACAAACGTTACAGTAATCACAAGAGATTCAACTCCTGGCGGTGTCTGGGCGGACGAGCGCATATATCCTGGTCTGACCATCAACAAGTTGAATTCTTATCGTTCGTCTTTTTCTTTCTGACAATATGCAGTGTCCACGGCGAATTCAGATTTTGTGCACTACAAATGCCTCCTGCTCGAGACCCGAACGGGCGACTCTCTGGATCCGAGATGCGTGACTACATGCAAAAATTCACAGCTACTTATCTTCAAGATATCATTCTCTACGGCCTCGAAATATTGCAGGTACTAAGGTCAAATGGTGAAGGTGATCCTGGATGGACTATCAAGGTGCAGGTCGTGAAAACTGGTGAACAGAAGGCGCTGAAGTTCGATAGAGTGGTCTTGTGTACGGGGGTACGTCAACTTCTTGATCATTCGCGTGCTGACTGAACATTAAACATCGTACTGGTAGGGCTGCAGTAGACCTCTGGTTCCAAAAGAGCTTTCTCCTTCTGCCGCCAAAGCCACGTCTTTCAAAGGCCGTGTATTTCATTCGTCTACTTTTCGCTCTCAGTCAAACCACTTGGAAGCAGGGAACAATGAAAGTATGCTTGGGGATGTTGCCGTTATCGGTGGTGGAAAGTCTGCACAAGATGCAGCCGCATACCTCGCCAGAAAGGGAATCAAAGTGACGATGGTGTTCGAAACTGTTGATGCTTTTTTCGCTGTTTCAAGACCCCTACCTGATTTCATCCGTCGAAGCCGGTGAGAAAATTCCACACCCCTCTTACTGCAGTGCATTATGTCCGTTCTAGGTTCTTGAGTTTACTTTCGCCGCATAGTACTCTCGATTCACGTTTAGAGTAAGTGGTGCAATCCATTTCCTGCAATCGTTCGCATCGTAATTCATTACCAGACGTTTCCTCCATACCACATCACTAGGCAGCAATATCACACATTTCATCTGGAAGAAGATCATCGCTGGTTCAGTACGGCTTGTTCTTCCACTTTTCAGTCTTTAAGTCATTCAGTTGCAATTACCAGTTCGCTGCTGCGGGAGTAACCGATCACTCGCCTCTCAAGAATACCCATGATGCATTTTGGGGGATCAGGATCAATGATGAAGGCATACTTAAGCCAGATGGATTCCACAAACTTGTCAATGCAGGCAAAATCAAGGTTGTTGCTCCAGCTCGCGTGGCTTCATACTCTTCCGACGGACTTGTACTGAACAATGGCGAAAAAGTTCGCGCGGATACTGTGGTCCTTGCCACTGGGTATACTTCTTCCTGGCATCCAATCTTTGACGGTAAGTATTATCGTTGTGCAATCGGGAACTACCTCTTATTCTACCTGCTGTAGAGACAACTTCGGCCAACTTGGGCTTGAACCGACACCCTCCAGATCCCAATATCTTGAAGGCTGAAAATGAATGGAATAACTATGTCAGCCTTCAGAGCCCCCCTCACACACATCCGAGCCATGAGCAGTGGGCTTCGTCCGTATATCGTGGTATTGTCCCAGCTAATAATCTGCTGAACAAAGACTTTGCTATCAACGGTGCTGTGGTATGTATCTTTCAATGGCACTGTTTACCCATTCGAGCCTTAGCTTTCGTGCTGTAGTTCACTACCAACAACGGGTATGCATTCGAAGTAATGGCCCACTGGATCTCGTCCTACTTTCTTGGGGACAAAAATCTCAAACTACCCTCATCTCCTGAAGAAGCATTGGCGCATGCAGATCGGAATAGTGCTTGGCTGAGGAAGAGATATCCCGGCACGCTGTTATGGGCGAATGAGAGCTATAGCAGCAATCTGGCCTTTTGGACGTTAGTTCCGAGTTACTATCAAACTTTAGCTCAAGTCTACTGATATATGTATCCCTTTTCAGATGGCCTCAAACCATTGATGAACTGCTGAAGGATATGGGATTGGCAACATACCGAAGTGGAGGCAATTGGCTTACTTGGCCATTCAAAGTGATCGAGCTGACGGAGATAGAACACTTGAAGGAGGAGAGAGATGCGATGAGAAAGCTTGGGTAGTGATACTGCCGTGATATGTAATCGCACAGTGCCACCTCGTCCGCTCAGTAACTTGGAAGGATGTGAAGTTGAGATCGATAAGGCCGCTGCGGATTAGCTGATACTGAGATTATCGGGTGAGCTTCAACATACAAAATCAAGATTATGCATATCTTACTATAGTATTTACTAATTGTACAACGATATTTGTCTAAGCTTCTGAAAGCCTCTTGCTCGACCCTTTCTTTCTCCACGACGGTTAATGGCAACGGTGAGCTAGACTGGTAGGGAAGAAGCAGAATATGAAGGTGAAGGCGGGATATCTTTAGAGAATGATGTTCTATCCTACACAGTAGGTGGGATGAAGGTGTCGTAGCATAGTCGTTAGTAAGGCTAATTTTAGAAGCTAAGAGAAGCTACTTGAAGTCGAAATGAGCGGCGGAACACAGTCAAGGTTTATGCACTTGAGTCGTCAGTTTCTCCTGCTTTATTATCATTTCCTCCACTGCCCGACCCGCTACTTCTGATAAGTATGGTATGTTCTGTCTGTGACATGTCTACATTGGGGTCTATATTTAGAGGATTGTTTAGCTCTGGGTGGTTTTCTGGAGACTATTGAATCTCTAAGAAATTTCCTCTGTTGCCAGAGTCTGGTCTTCCCAGTGCCCTCGAGTCCGAAATTGCACTCGTACTGACCCCTCTGAAAGGGAGGCAAAAGCATGATGTTTTTCGTATGCGACACAGTCACCGAGCGCGCACGTCTCCTCATTCGTTTTGCGAGCTCACCGGTTTCATGGGCCTGTTTTCCAGCATGTACTGTATATTAAGCTTGTTGTAAAAAGGAACATACTTCCGCGCATCGCGCGCATGCATGAAACAATGTACGAAAAGTAAAAGATCAGCATAAAGAAATGTGCCGTACGATGAGTCGCTTTGCCCGAAGATACACCGTGAGCGGCTCACGGTGAGCCAAGTCCACGGGATTTCCGGGACGGGATATCGCATGACATCATAGCGATATTAAGTTTCGCAGTGGCCTCGCAACCGTATGTGGCTTTTGTGGGGCATGCATCTCTGGAAGGGAGGTGGAGACCTTCAGCATATGGGATGGGGGAGGTCTATGATGGAGGAGGAACAGGGGGGAAATTCAAGCGCGCCACACAAAAGGTTTAACCGTTCCGGGACGGAGCCTATGACAGTTCCCTCTATGAGGTTGGTAATGGGTCCTCTATCGAGGTTTCTGATTCAAGGTCAACCTCAGAGGAAACTGCTCAGGCCTATGTTGAAGTTTGTCTATGCGAACCTCGAACAAACCACAGACGCCCGCCCATCGGTAACTGCAGCACTCCCATTGCTTCAAAAACGCGTACATACTACAAATTAATCAAAGCAGGAACATCGGTACATGGGGGTACATGAGGGTACATGGGGTCCTTGCATTGCAAATTTATTTTGATCTATATGAAGACGATCTCCTCACCTTATTTCATGGTCCTGCCACCGTCTGCCCCTCCCTCTCCATGTCAGATCCTCGAGCGGCCTCCGTCGTTATTCTCGGTAGCGGCGCCGCTGGTCTAATTACTGGTGAGTTCCCCTGCTCGTGTATATCTGTCAATCAACTTATCCTGGATAGCGTACACTCTACTGCAAGATGGTTTCACAAACGTTACAATAATCACAAGAGATTCAACTCCTGGCGGTGTCTGGGCGGACGAGCGCATATATCCTGGTCTGACCCTCAGCAGGTGAATTCTTCTCTTTCCGGGCTTCTTCTTTCTAACAATATGCAGTGTCCACGGCGAATTCAGATTTTCTGCGCTACAGATGCCTCCTGCTCGAGACCCGAACGGGCGACTCTCTGGATCCGAGATGCGTGACTACATGCAAAGGTTCACAGCTACTTATCTTCAAGATATCATTCTCTACGGCCTCGAAATATTGCAGGTACTAAGGTCAGATGATCAAGGTGATCTTCGATGGACTATCAAGGTGCAGGACGTGAAAACTGGTGAACAGAAGGCGCTGAAGTTCGATAGAGTGGTCTTGTGTACGGGGGTACGTCAACTTCTTGATCGTTCGCGTGCTAACTGAACACTAACAAACCATCGTACTGGTAGGGCCACAATAGACCTCTGGTTCCAAAAGAGCTTTCTCCTTCTGCCGCCAAAGGCATGTCTTTTAAAGGCCGTGTATTTCATTCGTCTGCTTTTCACGCTCAGATAAAACACTTGGAAGCAGGAGGGAACAATGAAAGTGTGTTTGGGGATGTTGCCGTTATCGGTGGTGGAAAGTCTGCACAAGATACCGCTGCATACCTCGCCAACAAGGGAATCAAAGTAACAATAGTGTTCGAGACTGCCGATGCTTTTTTGGCCGTGTCAAAACCCCTACCTGATTTCATCCGTCGAAGCCGGTGAGGAAATTCCACACCCCTCTTACTACGGTGCATTATGTTCGTTCTAGGTTCCTGAGTATAATCTCGCCGCATAGTACTCTCAATTCGCGTTTGGAGTAAGTGGTGCAATCCGTTTCCTGTAATCGGTCGCATCGTAATTCGTTATCAGACGTTTCCTCCATACTACATCTCTTGGCAGCAAAATCACACATTTCATCTGGAAGAGGATGATTGCTGGTTCAGTGCGGCCTGTTTTTCCACTTTTCAGTCTTTGAATCATTCAGCCGCAGTTACCAGTTCGCTGCTGCGGGAGTAACCGATCACTCGCCTCTCAAGAATACCCATGATGCATTTTGGGTGATCAGGACCAACGATGAAGGTGTACCTAAACCAGATGGATTCCACAAACTTGTCAATGCAGGCAAAATCAAAGTCGTTTCCCCAGCTCGTGTGACTTCATACTCTTCCGACGGACTTGTACTGAACAATGGCGAAAAAGTTCGCGCGGATACAGTGGTGGTTGCCACTGGATACACCTCTTCCTGGCATCCAATCTTTGACGGTAAGTACCATCGTGGCGCAACCGCGAGAAATCCCTTACCCCACCCACCACAGAGACAACTTCGGCCAACTTAGGCTTGAACCGACATCCTCCAGATCCCAACATCTTGAAGGCTGAAAACGAGTGGAATAACTATGTCAGCCTTCAGAACCCCCCTCACACACATCCGAGCCATGAGCAGTGGGCTTCGTCCATCTATCGTGGTATCGTCCCAGCTAATAATCTGCTGAACAAAGACTTTGCTATCAACGGTGCAGTGGTATGTCACGGTATATTTCAATCCCACTGTTCACCGATTCAAGCTTTCGTGCTGTAGTTCACTACCAACAATGGGTATGCATTCGAAGTAATAGCCCACTGGATCTCGTCCTACTTTCTTGGGGATAAGAATCTCAAACTTCCTTCATCTCCTGAAGAAGCATTGGCGTATGCAGATCGGAATAGTGCTTGGCTGAGGAAGAGATACCCCGGCGCGCTGTTATGGGCGAACGAGAGCTATAGCAGCAATCTGGCCTTTTGGACGTCAGTTCTCAGTTCCTTGCTATCAAACTTTAGCTCAAGTCCACTGATATATTATCCCTTTTTAGATGGCCTCAGACGGTTGACGAACTGCTGAAGGATATGGGATTGGCGACATACCGAAGTGGAGGAAACTGGCTTACTTGGCCATTCAAAGTGATTGAGTTGACGGAGATAGAGCACTTAAAGGAGGAGAGAGATGTGATGAGAAAGCAAGGGCAGTAATACTGTCGTGATCTGTAATCACAGTGTCTCGTCCAGTCGGTAACTTGGAACGACATGGCGCTGACATCAATAAGGCCGCCGCGGATTAGCTGATACAGAGAGCTTTAACATACAAAATTAAGATTATACATATCTTATAGTATTTACTAAATGTACAACGATATTTGTTTAGGCTTCCGAGCGCCTTTTGCTCGACTCTTTATTTCTCGACGACGGTCAATGGCAACGGTGGACCAGACTGGTGGGGAAGAGGCAGGTGAATGCAGGACAAGCGCAGGGAGACTTTCACCATGTCCCCTGGTAACTAGGAGCAATACTGGCGAGTCGAAAAGCCAAAATTAAACTGAGCTCTCATAAGTTGTCCGCAAGTCAGAATTTTCATCGAATTGTGGAAGGATACACAGGCTTACAAGCTTACATAGGGAAGATAACTTATGATAGAAGTACATATATGGTTGACACCTTCCGTATATCGAGTTCACCACGAATCTACAGCGAAACGCTCCAACACAGCATTGGCATCTTCAACATCCTTCTGCGCCTTCTTACGCATGTAGAAGATGGGGCAGTCTTTGCTGGTGCAGAGGACATCCTGCAGACAGGTCAGTTTCAAGGATTGAAAACGATCCAATAATTTTAGAAATACCTGATGAAGAGAGCCCTGACAACGTTGACATTGGGTCCAAAGTCGCGAGAACCTGATCTGAAGTTCCGACGCAGAGGATATTTGCTTTTGATACAGCTCGCCCATACGAGGTCTACAGTTTTTACAGACAGCTCCGTTTTCTACATGGCGTAATCAGTACAAATATCACGGGATAGAATAACCTTCAACACCCACTGCTCATACTATTGTTAGCGCGGAGAGCGGTTTTGCAACCCATACAGGTTACAGTCTTGACAGCGAATTTCATCAAACCACCTACTGTGGGCGTTGCGATCTGTATTGTTCGAGTGTGCTCGCCAGTTACTGTACATATATAAGTATCCAAGCGGAGGGCAAATATTGGCAGAACTCACGTAAAGAGTTTGCCTTTTCACCAAGGATAGGCTCAAAAATTCTCATCAAAGGTTTTGAAAGTTGGTTGTCTAAGTAATATCTCGTATCGATTGGGATATTATTTTCTAACACATATAGAGGGTCTTCGGCATTTTCATATGCCGCAGCACCTACGGAAAGGTTAAGATTAGATTGGAAAGAGCGTTGGAGAGAGGTTCCCATACCTTTCATGCCCTTGATAAGAACATACGCGACACGATCGCCGAGCGCGGGGGCAGAGCCTGCGTCACGCTTCTTCATTCGTTTTGCGAGCTCATCATGGGCCTGTTTTCCAACATATTCTAGACATCGATCAATGTCCAACATCATCAAGAAAATTGCAGGATTCTACACACCAGTTTTTGCTAGTGCCTTGGTGATGACAAGTTGGGACATGTCTATTTTGTTCTGCAATAGATCAGATATGGTCTGTTTGACATAGCTATCGAAACAGTAAGCTGTCTAAACAATTTCCAAAAGAACACACTCACTCTTCAGCACCTTTCACATTGCGATCGATGAGCATCTTGTTAAGACATGTTTCGATAACTGTCGATACTAGCCGGCAGTTATCTCTTCGGACAGTCTACAGAAAATGAGAGAAGGATCGAGACTAGGAAACTGAGATATACCTCAATACCCTTGGAATCCATCTTGTCGTGTTTTTCCGGTCGAGTCCAATAAAGCCCCGCATAACGCTTTTTGCTGATGAGGAGGTACGGATAATAAACCTTCTCGAACTCGAGTTTGATAGGCTTGATGAATTTCGCTGTGACAAAGTCAGCGGCTTCACTACCTGGATGGTCTCAAGAATCAGCAACAAGACTTGACGTCTCAAACATAATTACCTAGCGCCATAACTTTCTTGAGGTCATTGGGACCAAAGCGCACCATGACAGAGTCGGTATCACCGTAGATGACTTTCGCATCATGTGAATGTCCATTGGCAGTGCTATACTCAGCTTCTACCTCCTACAAGAATGTACGGGGGAGATTAACGATGAATCAATCGTTTACCGAGCGTAATGGGCGTACCTGCTTTGTCCTTTCAATCATCTGACGACCATAAGCAGTGACACTAGAGGAGATCGCTAAGCACGGCAGTTTTCCGATGGTAGCACCAGTGAAACCATAAACTGAGTTGGCACTGATCTAAACCAGGAGTTAAGTTTGAGTTAGTTAAATATGCTGTCATGAACATCAATGACCGTGAATTTTACCTTCAGCGCGAGCTGACGACCATCAAGAACAGCCCGCTTGAAAGGGTCAGTCTCCTTCTTGAGATCAGCCTTGGCGCGTTTCCTAGTGGCAATGAGGTCCTCCAGGATGGTAGGCAGTATACCTTTTCTTTTTTCAGTGGTGGCGAAGAAGTCTACTCCAAATCAGGATGTCTTCATCCAACATGAACATGTAGAGCATACCATTGTTTGGAGTTTGAATGTAATCTCTATCCTTGACCAGTTGTAGTCGTTCAATGGTCTCCTTATCCAGAAGTGTTGTGTAACATAGATTGTGCGCCATCATAATAGATGGATATAGAGAGCTAAAATCCAGAGTTGCAATGGGGACGTCGTAGTATCCCTTATGAGGCTCAATAACAGTGGCACCTTCGTACTGGTCATCCGAACCTAAATTCAAAGATCAGCAGGTAACGATCAAAATGAGATAAAACGACATTACCCTCGCCCTTCATCGCAGGAATGATATATCCTTCTTCATTTGCCTTGCGGAAGAGTTGAGACAACACCTTGATCGATTGTCCTCGAGAGAGTAGATAATTGAACGGCACACCAGTAACACGGGCCATTTCGATATAGTTGACAAAACACATCAGTTTGTCAAGCAATCGTTGGGGTAGGTAGGCATCCTTCAGGCAGTATACAGCCAACCGGCGTCGGGATTCAGGAGTTCCGTTTTGGAGCTCTGTGATGACCGAATGGTGCACATCCTCTTTCTGTTCCCCAAGGAAATGCGAACAAACAGAGTTCAAGGTATAGCTCCGGAGTTTGTGCTCTCGTTGCATAAATTGGAGGAGATCAAGCTGTAATCGACCATCAAGTGGTGTTTCCTTAGAATCACGTTGTCCGTACGCTTTCGACGAGAAATGAGTGTCCTTGACTTTTGTCTGCACGCCTGTCGAGCTGTGAGTGAGATATACGAAGAACATGCAAAAAAACCGTTACCTTTTAAGCGTCCCAAGAACGGAAATTTTTGGACACCCAAGTGCTTCGCTCGATCCATAAGATAGGGAAAATCAAACCCTGAAATATTATAACCAATGACCAAGTCTGGGTCAACTTCCTCCACGAACTCTTTCCACTTTTCTAACATATTTTCTTCGTCGTCAAATGAAAGAACTTGCGATCCAACAATGTGCGAGCACGAGTTGAGAGTGAAGACATTTCGAATAAATGGCTGAGCATCTCCTTGTCGAGTGACCATATTCGCGATCTGAATGACTGGATCTTCATTTGCGGTGGGGAAACGACCTGGTTGGCCGGCACATTCAATATCAAAGCTGAGGATACGAAGGGGTGCAATTTTGGACCAATCGTCCTCTGGTGCGTGTGAGATAAAGGCGTTCCATTTGACTTTGATTTCAATTTGACAGTGAGATTTCTTTTGGTTTGCCGAGAGCAATTCGTACTGCCCAGCAGGGACCTCAATCCAGTTCATACCGACGACTTGGGTGTCAATCATAAATCGTAGAGTATACGCGATGTTACTTTCAAAAGTCGGGTACGGATCTCCGACTGCTGTGGAAAAGAATCCTCGAAACGAGCACTCGCCCCGTTCGAAAAGCCCTCGGACTTTTGGAAGAGATCTTGGGTCCGAGATCGTGAGCTTCATGAACGGGCTCTTCGAAGGCCCTCGATACCCCCATAAGGTGCGCTTATTGACGATTTCGATCTTCTTGACGGCTGCGAACGAAACCAAACTCTATAATGCAAACAGTTAG
The DNA here is from genome assembly GCA_015501585.1 of Rhodocollybia butyracea. Taxonomy (NCBI): domain Eukaryota; kingdom Fungi; phylum Basidiomycota; class Agaricomycetes; order Agaricales; family Omphalotaceae; genus Rhodocollybia; species Rhodocollybia butyracea. The sequence continues at coordinate 978,559 of JADNRY010000002.1, forward strand.
TTCCCATCCTGGTGAACATCGACTCGATCCAGTCTGCTGTAATGGTTGAACCGCCAAGTGGATGATTGTACATAACAGTCTCCACTGAGTGGTCCTACCATCATAGACAGGCAGGAACAAGCCGAGGAGGATTTAAGAATTTATTACATTAAGATGCTCCCGAAATGGTTCAATATCATCATTTTCGAAGCCCCGGGGTTGAGGAATATAGAAATAAGGGAGAAAGTCGCGAATATGAACCAAGACACTGTGGCCAGCCTAAAAAACAATAAATATTCACAAAGACACTGAAAAGAGAGCAGAGCACACCTCCGTAACTCCAAACATTCTCAAAGTTGGGGCGTTACCCTCATTATTTTCCTCAACGTCAATCTGTTGAAAAACTGGTTCATAATTTGTTCTTCAGCAATTGAAACAACGACGGTGACGACGACACGTACTGATTTTGTCCTGTTTCTCGTTGATTTTGGGTAGCGCAGGGCGCGCCCATTGATCAGCGCCTCCTTCAGCAGCTGTGTAAGCAAATATCAATGAACATTTTGCTCTTAACAATTTTGTTTTTCAAACACGCACCGCGTTTCCCGTCCGATTCCTCTTTCAGCCTCTCTAGAACCGTAGTAAACGAGGGCTGAGTCTGAGTCTGCGACTTTTGTGAAGATGTGGGTTCTAATTTCCGTTTCTTTGTAGCTGGTTCATTCTTAGTGGCTGGTTTTTCTCTGTAGAGAGACAGCTATAAAGCGCGTCATCTGCGATGAGAGTAATGACCGACCTTGCGCGAGGAACGTTAGCTTTCGACGAAGTTAGAGGCCCTGTAGGCATCGTAGAAAGCGATAGTAAGAAGTAAAAGGAGAAACTTCTGTTACAAGAAGTGGTGAACACTGAAGAACGCGTCGTGATGTGAAAGCACGTTATGTGACAAAACTTCTCCGACTGTGACCCGCAGCGTCACCAAGCTCAAGTTTAAGTTATCCTTAGCGCCGCTCTCGCGGCAATCCCCGACTCCAGTGCAACTCACCAGCTACAGTCCGCTTGCCCCATTATCATATTAATATCTCTACGGCAAGTGTCATAGCAGTAGGTGGATGAGCGAACGTGGCCGAGACTCGAGTAGCTACCAAGTTTATTTTGGTCCGAAATCCGCTCTTCATTCTTTGTGCTTATGTTCATCACTCAACATTGTCGCACTATCTCTTTGTGTCCGTTGACCGTAAAGGAAGTTAGCTTTTATAATATCAGCACAGGACGTCTCCTATGATGGACTTTCCTGAATGTTGTCCTCCGATCTTGCCTCCGATGACTCATGTTCCATGGCTAGCCAACAACCCCTACCAGTGAAAGGCTCAGCGGCGGCACTGCCACTGAAAGCACTGGTGGTTGGGGTTGTCCCACTTCATGATGGCTCTTGCAGAGTTTCTTACCAAACTGTAGAGTGTGTAGACAGACAGAATCAGGTAGATATTCAGCACCCAAGACTAAAATCAACTTCCACTTGGACTAATGGTTATAATTTCTTTCACTCATGGTCAGCTTTATCACTTTCAGTTTTACCAAAGTGTGTGGAACGTCATTGACTCCAGCTCAGTAGTTCCAGATGCCACTTATTCATCAAGCGCATATGCTTCATCCTTGACCCCTTCCGCCTCATCAATTTCTTGAGGTGTGTCTCCTTCAGACTTCAGCAATACTGCTTTCAGCATATTATACAACAAATCCTACAGAGTTTCCACCAATCAGCTGTTGAATCTTTTTAAGTATGTCTGAAGCAAGTCTGAAGTATGTTCTCGGAAAGAACGTGGGTCATTACTGGAACTGACGTTAGTACTGCTTTCATCAACACAGGCAACAGTGAATTTCTAAACTCATGTTCATGGGTTGTAACGGCATGCTTGAAAATATTCGGCCCCTTTTACTGATTGGTTCAAGATTGGTTACTGAGCGGTTTTAGTTGAAGCACATGAAAGTGCATGGATTGTTATATGGGGATTGTACATGTACAATGTAGTGATTTAAATTGACAAAATTATTCATTGATATTCTAGACATCGTCGTCGGTTGAACATTCAACAGCAGGATATACGCGTGAAAACGCCTAAACGCGCGTCGTTTCAAATTTGTGGAGCTTAAAGTAACGTGATGAGAAACTATTTCCTTTAGTTACAAAAAAAAGTTTTTTTGGCTCGATCGCGGGGTACAAGACCCTCTCTTCCCTTCGGTCAGAGTCGGGGATACCAAAGTTTTACAACTAAAGTATCGACGCATGATTAACATGTAAATACGATTATTTCCAAATTACAAAAGTGATGGTGACATTTCGATAATTGAACGAGGACCCCTATGTGTATAATCCGCTTTGGAAACGAAGTTTTTCGTGTGAGGGTCACTGAAGGTGAGCTGGTGAACAAGTCGGTTAGTCAAGTTTGAGAAACAAGGAAAAAATGCCGCGGACTTTTGCAACGATACTACTTCCCAAAAACGCCGCGAATCCCTCCCCAGTATCACGGTATTCAGGATAATATTCTGGGAGCCCAAGGATTCGTATAGAACGGGGCTGGAGGTCTGATACAAGCTCAGGCTGAGCAATAAACGGTGATAGACGGGACTGCAATGCTATCGCGATGCCTGGGAGTAGGTGTTAGAATCTACCACATGACAGAAAACAGAGATATGATATGAATTCACCTTTAACGTTCCTTGTGATATCACCAGTTACAAGTAGACCGTCCCAGATATACCGCCTCATATCCACATCTGCTTCACGAACAGCGTGTCCCACTGCCTGCTGCAGCGGCACTTGCTTCGTAACTGAGCCGTTTAACCCATCCAACAGAGTAGGATCAAACAATGGCTCACAAAGCCTATGCCTCTCTTTCCCTAAGGTAACTGACTTGTCACGGAACTGCACAGTTATCAAATCCAAAGCCTCGATCTCCCTTGCCCTCGCTTGTTCTGCCGCTGAGGCCTTGGCATTGGCCTTCTTCTTCATCCCAGACTCGATAACAGCTTTTTCCTTCCCTGCCACGACGATAGCAGCAATATCGGTTATACCTTCGTCCTCTGGGATAGCTGTTTCTCCGTCTGAAGGCACTTTGATATGACCATCGTCCAAAATCTGTTTTACGAGGGCAAGAAGGGTATCTTCGACCACAGCATCAGTTGGCGGGATTTCCGAGTCTGGCGGAAAGAGGGTTTTCATCAGCGATTGGTTGGATCGCAATATATGTATGAGGTAGTTGTGGCAATCTCGAATACCGAGAGGGATGGTATCGCAGGCAGAGCGTTGGATGAAGCCTTCATAGATGGGCGTTATGTCTGTTTTGTCGTACTCGATGTCCACAACGACACCACTAAGATTCGTCGTGGCGTATAGCTGTGCCATCGGCCGTTCAAGAATTCCAAGACCAGCAACGTTGAATCGTTCAAAGAATACTTGGCATGTCTTTTCGTAGGTATCCCGCGATAACCCGTGGTACATCGAAAGGAGAACCGGAGATTCGTTTTGTGCGCGCCGCCGTTCAAGCTGGTTGAAAAGTACATACTTCCTGATGTTGAACTGAATCTTTGATTCCACTCCGAAGACAATGTCGCTGCTTACCAGATGGCTTCTGCTTGAGTCCAATCCCTAACATCACCATCTGCAAACGGCCATGATATCGCTATATCCTGACCAGCAGCTAATGCGTCATCCAGCTGGGTACCAACCAAATAGTCATTTACAGACGCGTTTGATTGGACTATCAGCGGCAGAGACGATGCTCTGCTCGAAGATGCGCCATTTTCTGTAGCTCCAGAGTTGACCTGAAATTCGTTGAAAGTAGACGCGTTCTTTCGAAGGCCGACACGTGCTTGGATAATCTGTTGGGAGCATTCACAAAATAGTTTTAACGAAAAGGGCTTTTAACCAACCACAGACGGAGTTTTCAACAGCTCATGTAGACCCAATCCACCCCGTACGACAGTTCTAGCAGTTTCAATGACAATGACAGAGGCATCACGAAGGGCCATTGCAGTTAAAGTACAAGTTGTGAAGTAGCACGTGCTAAACACTATCAGTTCAAATTTCGCTCGCGATCTCAATTTCCTGCGGATTTCCTGACGAAACTTAAAGTCGACTTTTCTATCGATAATTGCAACGAAAACCCATTTTCATAGGTACCAGATACACTATCTGGAGCGCATAAAAGTCATATGAAGGTACATGGGCATACACAGTATGTACTGCTAGAAAATCCCTCTAAGCACTGTTTTCGGCAAAGTTAAGCAAGTCAGAGTCTCCTTGGTCGCTGACGGTCATGACACTACCAAAAGAAAAAAAAAAAGTTCAGAATAAGATGAAAAGAGAGAATAAATTTCACGCACCCAACACGGAAGAGTTTTCCAGCAGCAGTACCCAAAGCAACGTTGGTACCAGCAAAATGATGCACCTGGGTTTTTGAAAGCATCGCATAGTACTCGAGCTCAGATTTACGCAGAGGAGGGCAGTTTCCAGCGATTAAGACGAGCTTGGCTAAAATCCTCAGATTAGTTCAAGGGACCTTCTCAGCCTCATGCTCCAGCCCTCGGAGAGACAAGTGCGGAAAAAACTCACCTTTCCCGTTGCGCATTTGCTTGAGAGCAGACTTGTAGCCAAGTGTGTATTTACCAGACTTGACTACGAGAGCAAGTCTGGCAGTGATAGACTCTGTGGTTTTGGCGGCCTTGGACTTTTTGGTGGGGGCCATTGCTGTTGCTGTCTTCTGGAGGTTGGTGTCGTCAAAGAAAGAACTTTTTTGGTACCTATATAGCTGTTCTCATGATCACGCATATCAGCTTAGGTAAGATTGCGTCAGCCTGCTCGCGAGATGACTATCACGTGGTCCCATCGTTTGTTGTTTCACGACCATGGCGCGCGCAGCCAACAGCTCCCAGCCTCTCTACGATGATGACGACAGTGATCCTGGTACAGAGTCTGAAACTCCCAAACAGCGCACTGGAACACGGAAGCGGCTCAGTGAAGCTTACAATCCAGACCTTGACGCCAGCTTTGCTTCAGATTCAGGGATTCGAGCTCACAAATCGTCCGTTGACATCAATGACGATGCAGCGGAAAAGCGAAGACGTAGAAAGAGTACAAAAATTGCTGTCAACGAAAACGCTGTCGCCGGGCCTTCGTCTGAAGGTAATGATCTGGCGGACACTTCAAGAACAGCGAAACAAAAGCAGCAGCTTACTACTGTCGCGCCTCTGGTCCCACTAGTAAAAGAGCCTATAGACATCATGAGCTCAAAATTCGAAGAATGGATGAAACTTACAACTGACAATGTATGTCATTTTAATACGCTCTACACTACGATTCATTATTGTGTCATTAGAAAATCACGGCTACTAACTCTTGGGAGAACGCTCTCATCGATTATTTCCATGAAATGTCGCTACTCCGAAACACAGATGATAATACCATCAACTTTCAACGCGCTTCGTGTACGCTCGACGGTTGTGTCAAGATTTGGACCAGCCGTGTCGACAGTGTAGGCAGCGAAACGGCCAAACTCGTCTCCAACCTAGCATCTGGTGGTAATATCGACGACGATGACGACGACGATGCAGGCTCGGATGATCCCGATAGAGAACTGAACAAGGAAAAGAAGAAGAGAGCTACGCGTCGCACTACTCAACTTGTCGAGGCCGCGCAACTGAAGAATAAGAAACCCGATTTAGAATTTAGCATCGATCCTCTCTTCCGAAAAACCTGCGCGGATTTTGACGAGGGAGGTGCTCAGGGCCTACTCATGAACCACTTGAGTTTGGGTGTTGGTCAGGACGGAAATTTACGCGTCGTCTTTGATGCGAGTGATTCCATGAGTAAGGCTGAAGAAGAAGAGGGGAATTTTGAGGAGCCCGAAGATTTAATTGACCTGACCCAACTACGTGGTTTGTACCTCGTTTCTTTTATATGATTGTTTTCATTGAACATTTTACTTACAGCTCAATTCTTTCCCGACCTTGACGCGCTTAAGAGTAAAGTCATTTCCCAGGAGCTCTCCGATTTCTGTTTTGCCCAAGACCCCTCGGCCACCGATGAAACTACCTTCTTCCAAGACAACACCATGGCAGACGACGATGGCGATGACGGCATAGATGCCTTTGCGGCGATGGCCGATGCCCCTGCTGGCGAAGATTTCTTTGCTGGTGATGATACGGGTGGTGACGATTACGGGGGAGGTATGGGCATGATGGACCAGGACGATTTCGGCGACGGCAATTCGAACGGGTCTGTTGGTCCACCAGGTGATGGCCAAGGTGGAGGTCCATTTGTTCCATTCGATCCTCGCAATGCCCCGAACCAAAGAGATCTGATGCTCGCGATGAATGACGAGGACGGCGGAGGTATGATGGACTATTTCGACAAGAACTTTGCGCAAAATTGGGCTGGTCCCGAGCACTGGAAAATGAGGAAACCAGTCCGTCGAAGTGTGTTTTTGTTCTTTTCACCTGAAATACACTCACTCTCCAAGTAGGCGATGCCGATCCAGCTGCGAAAGCCACCAAGCCACGCAAGGAGAAGAAGGAGCCTAACCGGATTGACTTTCTTACCCCCCTCGATCCCAATAAATCATGGAAGACCGTCGCCGAGGAGCTGTTTGCCCCACCAGGTAAAGGTGCTTCAATTAATATGGCTGGAACGAGTGCCACTGCGAAAAAGCGCAAGACAAAGGACGAAAAGAAAAGGGATAACCATTGCCTTCCCGATGATATGCATTTCTCCAGTCGCCAGCTTGTTACACTGTTCTTAAAGCCCAAATTCTCAGTCAGTCCTGTTTTGGCTTCTTCAAATGAGACCGCTCTTTAACTTTTTTTATGATAGCTCAAGATGCGCGGCCAACGGGCGCCAGCTCCTACAAACGCGGAAGGCGAAGTTGATGAAAACTTTTGGGCGCAAGCCGCGGCTGATCAAGCTGCTGGCCGTAACGATGATGACATGGACGATAGTGCGTTTAAATTCCTTGGAAGATCATTCCAGTGTATTCATTGTGCTCAAAAGATGCCGCTGGTGATGCTATTCCATTTAACACACAATTCTTTCACGACGACTATGATGATGGACCTGGTTTCGATGATGCTTACGACGGTGATGGTGGCGAAGGAAGTGGTCCTGTTGATCCAGGAGAACAGGATCTCCTTGCCGTTGCTCAGGGTCAAACGCGGAGAGTTAAACCCGAAGCTGTCAGGTTTTCGAAACGGGCCAAACGAGTTGACGTTAGGAAGCTGAAGGAGAACATTTGGAAAGGGTTGAACATTGACGAGCTTACCCCCAAGAAGAATGCTGAAGACATGGTCAGTCATGAAATAATCTTTCTACTCCTCTTTGATTCGAATGGTTTTTATCGCGACTAGGACGTTGATGATGATGATGATGATGTTCCTGAGCCTGTAAAGCCCAAGGAGGCTCGGCAGTTTACCTCCGTTATCTCTAATCTCCAAAAATCTTATCCTCGGGACAAGATGGAGGAGATTAGCACTAGCTTTTGCTTCATTTGTCTTCTTCATCTCGCCAACGAACAAGGCCTTAAACTCGAGAACAATGCAACCTCTTTGTTAGCTGGCGACTCTGTAGACATGAAAATTGGCAACATATGGGACCTCAAGGTAAAATTGCCTCAGTCCGTATTTACCTTGGTACTGGCTGACTATGCGTCTTATACTCAGGTCTATCGTGATCCCGAGGTTTCACAAACTGCATGATTCCTACAGACTAATGCACGCCGACCACTTATGCTGCTCCTATCCCCCCATCTATGATCTATCAAATTATCTTCTCTCCTTGTATTGGTGCTCCGTACTCTTTTTTTTACATAACACATATATTTTTATTCACCGAGGAAGATATATTAACTTATAAGAACCCTATGTTGAATGAATATGTTGTATTACTGGTAGTCAAGTATGTCCCTTTTATTTTTTAATTTGTTGTAGGTAGATTTGTCTCAAGTTTTTGTCGTTACTTGAGTATGTTGAAGAACCAACCTCATTAAAGAAGTTTACAATTATCGAAAAGTTTGCTGTTTCAACTTTCACAAAGCTAAGTTGACCGTACGTTAATAGACATTGTTGATCTTAAGCTAAGGCAGCCCATCGGTTGTAAGCGGGTATATGCGTGCAGATCGTTTGATCAGAGATCTGATCGTATCTCTCGTGGAAGCGTGGCGCAGCGCTCTGGCGTCTCTGGCGTTCGTGGGAGACACAAAGTCGCAAAGAGATCCTTCCGAATAGGTTTGGTTTGGCGACATTCGAATGATTCCCCTTAGCAGTAACATCCACGCCTATCGACTAATTAATCTTTTCGCTAATTGTCAAAGTTTTGAGTCGCATCTTTTTTGCGCCGTCCTTTGAATTGGAATCAATGGTTGAGTCTGACCGCACGGCTGTTGACTCTATCCGAACTTTCGAGTCGGGATTTCTAGGTCGGACATATGCTAAACTAACCATCCGAAGAGTGGAGTCGGGTTTTCTACATCGGACATGGGCTAAACACCAGCTCACACTCGATGGGAGGAAAAACATATGGTTTTCTCGGATTTTTCTACGCTGCGAAGAACCAATGTCAAAGTGAGCGCTCCGGTTGCTGCGATGGGCGACCCCTCATGTCGAGAGAGACCCGGGTCACCGTTCAGCAAGTGCTAGGCCCTAAAAGATATTGAAGTTTGGGGGTGATACACTATGCGCATTGAGCACATTTAATTAGAGACCGGTTGGAGATTTCGGAGTCTATCACAACTTTAGCTGCCCACGCACGGTGTTTTCGCATTCTAACTTTTGATAACATTGAACTCTACAAACAAGAAGGTCATTTGCGATACTGAATTATTGCTACATACTTTACTGCTGATGATACATGTTGTGTGTAAAGGCACCCCATTTTTGAAACACCACAATGAGGACCTCAAGGCCCAATGGTAAGCTACAATACAAATTATGAGAAGAGCAATCGGCAAGAAACAACGACCAGAAAAAACGGAATGGTGTGAGAATTAGAAAAGTACCCCCAAAGACGGGATCGTACGGGAGAGTTATAAACAATGCTAGGATATGATGCATGAACAAAAGCGAGTTGGGAACAGAGATTAAGAACCAGTCAATGGCAATAAGTAGTGTCAACGGAAGGACGGAGACTACGCGACGAGGGGACGTGCGAGTCTGAGATGTGGCTGCCAGGAGCCCATGGAGACATGGTGCATGCTGACTAGGATAAGGTCTTCGAGATTGATGCCTCTTGTTCCAGACGAGGCAACTCTCCAGCGAGAATCGTATTCATCCTCTAGAGAATGATTTTGGCGTTCCTGCTTGATGAATTAGTATCGCTGAGAAACAAATTTAGGGAAACAGTCTTACCGATATAAATCTCAGAACACATTTTGCTACATTTTTAGCAAGTTTCGCCCTGGTAATCGGACCCGGAGGTGTCCGGAAATCTTTTGTGGGGATTTGGCGACTCCATGGGCGATAGCCTGGCCACTGAAAATGACGTTAATGGAAAACGTTTGCGGGAAAAAAAGGGCCTTACTTCGAGTCGAATTGAAACACTAGGTCCCCTTCCCTCGAACACCGTTTTTTCTCTGTCTAAGAGTCGCCTCACACGGGAATGGAGAGCATCAGAAAGGGATATGCCGCATTCACTGGGGTTTTCCATCCAGAAGTAGATGGGTTCATTGAGGTCGATTTCTTCAACATATCTACGCCTATCGCTGTTGGTATGAGGCTTATACATTTTTTGAGGAATAAAAGGGCCAGCATTTGGCGAGTAAGGCATGCTAAGGGCATCCCTAAATAGTTGGATCTGTTCGCGATGGCTATACTGGCCAGCGTGACTGGTGCTGTCTACCGGGCTCCTAGCCGCCTAAAATAAGATAATTTAGTTCGGCAAAGCGCAGAACCCTAGAATAGAGGACATACCTGACGAGGTTCTTCATCCCCAGAGGAGCTATAGAAGCCATGGTCTACTGGCGGTGTGCCAGTGGGAGAAGAAGACAACGGTACAGAACCGTTACTGTACGGAGAGAGCATGAGCTCATTCGACCCAGGTGTAGATAATTGTGCGCTATTTGACCTGGTATATGGGTTGTTCGTTGTGTATGCGCGATACTGATAAGGCTCGGTAGGGAGGTAATCTGAAGTGGTATAGGAAGAGGAAGAAGCATAAGATGCAGGGATAATATGTGTATCCACATGATTTGAACCCCAATGTTCTTGGAAATTCGAGGACGAATAAGGTGTAATTGTAGAATACGAGGTAGGGTTTGTAGGGGGATACGAAGAATTGCGCGTTGGATGCACATGCGAAGTGTATGCTACACCGGAGCTGGACCCTGCATAGGAAGTATTATAAGAAGACGCTGGAAGATGCGGCGCCGACCAAGTAGCAGCAGCGTTATTGTTGTAGGGGGTACTCTGGTAGCTCTCCGACGGTTGAATATAATTTATTTGCTGGTGAGCCGCGTAATTAATATTATAGTTCTCTAGAGGCTGCGGAAGCGAGTTAGTCTCTTAAAAATAAGAAAAGAAAATGTGTCATACTGGATAAGTGTTGTATTGAGGCATGGCCGAAGAGAACGTAGATTGAAGATTTGATTGAGGATACTGGGACCTGGTGTAGTTGGAAGGGTAAGATGCTGTAGTAGTGGTAGTAGTATCCAACGATGAAGTAGTGGATAGGTCTTGTTCGTTTTGGGAAGTAGCGCTATAAGCAAGTTAGTTAAATACCGCAGTAGTATATAAAGGAATGCTTACTGCTCCGGTACTACCGACATGCTGAGAAAGTCTAGCGAAAAGTAGATGCTAGGAACCAGTCTTATAACGTTTGCTTCACAGCCATCTTTGTGACTTTACATTTTACGCGTGCCTCGGTAACTCGCGGCGTGGGTATCAAAACCTGTGGAGTTTATTCTAACGTTAGATGATTTCGTTGTGACAAAAAACACACACCAAATTAGGAACCTCGGAGGTTAAACGAGACGAACCGGAGTGGTCCTATCCGGATTATATCAAGGCGTCCACATCTGGAAATGGCGAACGCTGCGGCCACAGCTTTTGTCGGTGAATTTTTCATCTTTCTCCGCGATATGATGGGTCCTTCCGCCGGAGAAAGAGCCAACGATTCTAGAAATGTTTTAGTGCACCCAATGTAGGACATGGTCAAGAAGCAGTACAACTCGAGGCAAAAAGGTGTGGATATGAAAAACTGGGATAGGACGTCAGATGCGCCCATACACAGCACCGTTTCTAGAACTCACTTGAGATACGGTGGAATATGAACTGTGGAAAGTTTCGGCTATGGCATGCGATGCTTATCAAAGAGTCGAAGAGGACACACAACGACCAGGAGGAGGTAACTAGAAGAGTTCATTTCGCAACTGAGTACTCAGCGGTGAGAATGCTCCCAAGCTCACATCAGAATTATGCCATTTTGGGGAGGCGCTTTCACGTGTTCGCGTATTCCTAGCCGTTTTCGACGGTGGTGGCAAGGGAAGAGTCCCAAGTCCTTCCTCACCGCTTGTAATGTTGCCTTAAAGAGCCCTTTTCTTCTTTATGTCGTGGCTAACAGCTGCTTTGATGCGTCAAAAAATGCCCCAAGTGCGTAACAACAATCTACGATAATGATATTCAAGTTGCTCCAAATCGAGGGTGAGGGACAACTTCAAAGACTAATCCGACTGTGTCGGTGGTGAGTTGTGCTCAGAAGACACTCGTGGCCTCGTAGTACCATGAGGCCCAGCGACCCTACATGAGACACCATAAAACCATGCTCCCATCAGTAAATGATATCGATAAATACTTACAATAAGCGTCGATTTTGAAGCTTGGACCAATTCTCCCTCTCGTTTGCTCGACCCGGCACTATATTCACGCCAAGGAGATGACACTTGCTTTCTCCCTTGATTTTTCTTGACCGACGCTGCCGCACCCTGGAATACTTGTTCACCCACGACAAGTTAGCAGGTGGGGAGCTACTCGCTGCTCAGGTGTCTCTCAACGAGGTCTACAGCGAGTCATTTTCCTTTCCTGGAATTCGTTTTATTTTCCTGTGGGTCAGGTTGACCTGCGCAACAAGGTAACGACTACTTTTTTTTTTATCGTACCAGATGTATTTCTGACTCGTCCCATTGACCCATGGGCTTCAATTCCTCCACCACCGCCTGGTTCGCGGCATTGTCCTTTAATAAACTATGTAGAGCAAAAATTGCATCTTCCCGAAGGTCTAGCAGGATAAAGTTTCATTATATGCGTAATTGTCGAGCCTTGTTTCCACTTACTGGGGTTTCTCTCGTCAACGACGCATAGATTCATAACAACCTCAATTCCTCCACACTTCCGGAGGCGGTCTTGCACTGCTTGGTCTTCGTAACAAAGGATTCCTAAAAGACGTACCAAATCGCGTTTGAGAAAGTTGAAACCCGGAGTATCGAGAGCCGAAATTGAGCGTTGCGCTGGTGTCCCCTGTTCAACAGCTCTCCCCGAAGAAGACTTCCCGAAATTGATGCGTGGAAGAAATCGGTGCAATAGACGGAGAAGTCCTGTGATGTCAGATACGATAGGGATGAGAAAGTTCAGCCACAGTCACAATCTCTCACACACCTACGATACACTCGGTAAGGCTTATTCCTTCCACGTGTACTTGATGGAAGAAAGTAACGACGTCAAGTTCGTTTTTAGATGATGTAGAGCCGGAATTGGAAGATCCATGGTTGTTTTGAGCATCCAAAACGAGTTTTACAATACACTGTGTGACGAGAACCAGCGCTTCACAAACTTTGTGAAGGGAAACAAACTCTACGGGAATGTTTGATTCCAAGGGACTTGACGCGATGTCGGGAGCGAAATCTGAGGGACCGTCGTCACGATTGCTTCTCATTACTGTTTGAGCATGGAATGACAATGAAAAGAAAAGTTTCGGCATCATGAGAGATAGCCTCGAGTGTATTCTCATCAAACTGGTCCTTGTCCCAGAAGTAGCGGCGGGTGTAGATTGGAGATATGAATTCAATAGTTTGAGAAGTGTTGTTTGATGCGAAGTAACAATTTCCTCCGGTCTGTAAGATCCAGTTACGATCAATCGTCATGGGTAAATTAAGTATAGCAGCGAACTAACATTGCAAGTTTTGCGTAGAGATCAGAAATGAAACCGGCTTCAATAATTTGGACGAAGATGGAGTATCTGTAAAGGTTTTATCAATCTATCTGTGGTCCGCCGGATGAAAAAATCTTGGTGTACCCAGCGTCGAAAACTTTTGCACCAATAGCATTCGTAGCTTCATCCGCGTTGTACAGCTTTACCATGTTGTCTAGCAATGCCATACAAATGCGAGCGCCGGTTGCAGTTCGAGTCAACATTTTTCTGCTCAAGACGGAACGGTTGGATGCTATCAATTGTCCAAAGAAAAAATAGAGACGAACATCCTTGCCCTGCTTTCATGTATGCAGCTGGAGATCAATGTGAGCACTGCTAAAAGTGTTCGAGTGTCCTGCGATGCAAGGAGGCGTCTAGCTTGAGCTGATCAGTTCACGGACAGTCATAACTGCGGTGTTGGTTGACCAACATTAACACAACTTGATCTTCTTGTAGATTCAGATATGTCTCCCATAAGCTCTCTATCAAAGTTTCGTTTCCTGTGGTAATATTGGAGAGCATTTGCGTCAGGATCCTGGCAGCCGAAGTTGCTGAGTATCAGACGCACATTAGTGAGGAGCAACCAACAGATGGACGCCTTTACCTTCTTCGTCGTCCATGAACGTCATGGAAGTAAAATAGTGCAATAGACGGCGAACGATGGGCTCAAAAGTTTTACTATCGCCAACTGTCAATGTCGAACACAATCTCTGAACAAACCCCCTGCTTACAATGCCTTGATCTGGTTCGCCGGCACATCCTTTACCAATTCCCCTGTAAACCTGGCTAAACTGAACAAGCGTTGCTTCTCCTTTTCCTTGATACTACTTTCTTCACCATCATCGGAGCTATCCGAGTCTCCATCCCAGAATGTCATCTCAGCATGTGCAGCGGCTCGCCACAGCTTTTGTATTTTGGTCCATACTATATCGCTTTCCCCCAATTGTTTTCTGGAAAATCGTCAGAAGAAGTTTGGTGCACGTTCGGGACTAAGAACCTGATTTCAATATCCTTTAGATCTTCGGTAGCAAGCGCATCAAGGTCTATAGCGTTGATATCGGCAAGGCGGGAGAGAAGCTGTGAGACGACGGCAGACATAGAAAACCGAGGCAAAGCTGAAAGTCTTGGAAGGTTCTTATATGCTCAGTGCTGGCAGTGACAGACATAGACTAGAAGGATTTCGTGAGCCGTGTCACGATTCTTCGCAAAGCACGTTGAACATTAACGTGAAATTGACGCTGATAGTGATACAGCTGTCATCGTCCGAGAGCTACGCTCATCTGCCAATTTCTCCGCGGCTCACCCAAAAGGTTCAAAGAAAACTCCGTGAATTTGTGCTTCTTCATTATCCAGCTGTTGGAATGGACGACGGCAGAATCGTAGAAACGAGGAAAAATCAAAGAAGCAGCTCAGCGTTGAGTTCATACTTGCGACCGGCGCTTAGCCTTCTGTCAAGTATTGGTCTAGTACGCTCGCGTCAGACAACCATCAAATTTTGGACTTCTACTGCATATCACTACCGCCCACGTCCTACTGAGTACTCTAACATATGATACATTTAATCATATAGCTGCAGTTTCTTCATGAGTGAATACAGATACCAGCCTGTCAAACCCCAAACTTCAAAAGCTTCCTCTTTCCCTCCACCGATTTCCGAATCATTTTCTTCGGCGACATTGTTCCTTTCTGAAGGTTCGTCCGACTTGAGCAACAATCTCTCGGTTAGAACGAAATCAGATACTCCCACAGTGTAATACGGCTTATTTCCACGATACAGAGAAGCACGCAGACGTGTAGGAGAAGCTAAAGCTGAAAATGGGAGATGAAAGATAGCGTCGACTTCTGGGTGAGATATACTCTTTCGAAGGGCATTGATGTCACAAGATGGAATCGGTGTATCAAGATTGTTTAATGTGCTAGGACCAGCATGCACAAAACCCTTCCATTACAAAAGTCAGCAGCGTTGTGAAGCAACATATAAATATATCGTACAACAAAAGGGTATACGACCATATTTCCTCGCAGGTTAACCTCCGGCGGTCCAAATTGTCCAAGTATTTCTACGTTTTGTGGTAGGATACCAAGTTCTTCATGTGTCTCTCTCAGAGCAGCGTCTACAAGTGATGCATCGGTCTATAAAGCTAGTGATTCAGTCAAAACAACTGAAGATAAAGATAAAGAAAACTCACGGGATCAACGCGCCCACCAGGAAAGCTGAAACAGAATAGGTTAACCGTGTAACCGTGCAATCTTCAATTTATTAGTCAAATCTAGGGCGTAATCTCACCTAACCTCGCCGGAGTGACTTCTAAGCGTCTTGCCTCTAATTTCTAGCAAAATCCCGGGAATTCCTTGCACGTTCGCCAACGGGACCAATACCGCAGCTTTTCCTTCTACATTCTCTGTTGAAACTCGACCCTCATTGTGTTGCGCAGCTAGAAGGCCATTAGTAATGGCTTGTAGAGATCGTCGTGTCAGAGGGCGATGTAGATGGAAATACGGTGAAACTCCATTTACACGCATAACGGTGGAAGGAGAAAGAGAGGATGACGTAATGACTCCTTATGTCAATGGTTTTAACTCTTTAGAGGTGTCAAAGCAGAGTATCGCAAACTTATGTGGCGCATGGATCACGACACACATGCACACACAAATGAGATCTCCATCGAATTGCATTCTAAAATAAAATGGTATGTAGCAGATCTTGTTCCGGCGCTCAATACATATCTCTTTATCCTGTGTACACTATCATCCCGGGGGTCAACATCGAATCGGATATTGTCGGAATACTTAAAGGCTTTCAAAGAAAGTAGTATGAAGTATTGATATCCCCAACTTTATCAAGTCCCCGTAGGGGATGTTACCAGATGAGATTGAGAAACTTACGAAGTTCCGGCGCTGGGATCTGGGATCGGAGTCACATCATCCGAGTCAATCTATATCCAAGCCGCAGAGTTTCTGATCAGTGAATTGGTTGTTATCGGAGAACCGTTGGCAGTTGTGACCTAGCTAGTTACTGCATCTCCTAGCTCCCGTTGTGTGCGGAAGAATGTCATCGGCAGCTTTGATAGCGAAGAGAGGTCTATTTTAACCGATCATACATCATGTCTCCGAGCCAAGACGGGGTCCATTGATTGACTCATATCGACTGCAATGAAGAGAGCTTCGCCAATTGTTATATGGCAGTGGTCATCAGGAGCTCCGTAAAATCTGACTGATGACGAGAAAGAATGACTCGAAAGGCAAGTTCCATCCTGACCACTTGGTCTACCACCTACTGACTACCTATACTAATCCCTTGATTCAACCCAGCTACTGGTCTCGACTTTCGAAGCTCGGCTCTTCTGTTGAGCCCGTAGAATAAATGAAAAATAACACAATAAGTGAATGCTAGCCGAAAACATTATTATCCAATACATACCAATGACCAGACTTGAGTTGTTCTGAGCTGCGATTTTGGACTGCTAGATACAGGTTAATGCTAAGATTGTGACTCCGAGGGGGATTCGTATTTTTGTAATCGTCGATACAAAATACGTGTCTAGTAGGTCGATTGTACTTGAAACTATCAATTAAATGACTCAAGTCGAGTTGTGTTGATCTGCGATCTTGAATTTTTAATAAATGCTAACCGAAGGGCGTATTTTCGGGAGCCGCGACTCATAAACAACCAGACTTGGATATGTACAGACCACCAGTCTGAATGACTCGAGTTGACCTGGTTGCGAACTTGATTTTTTGGATGAAATCCACTCGAGAGGACTCATCTTTTCTGCTCATAGATACCGCTGGCAAAAAATACCACCCAGAAAGTCAATTGTATCTTCAACAGTGACTCGGGCTAAGTTGTCACTGTTGAGAGCTTGAGCTGGAATCAACCGAATGCTATTCGAGGGTTCACATTTGTTGTTGTTGTAGGTCTCGGCCATCTCGGAGAACAAGCCAGAGATAATTTATCTACGGCTGTCCTTCAATACATGATGGTGGAGGACCCCTGATAATGGGTGTAGAAAGGTGTAGAACCCAAATTCTTGACCCTCCAAACATGTAAATTTGAGTTCAGGTTCATCCCCAGCCTCGATTTTTGAACAAAAATTCACCTGGAGGTTCATTTCCGCGTCTGAAAACGGCTAAAGCAAATTTCAAGGTTTCTGGTGGTGACTATGTAACAAAAACAATAAACTACTAAACAAAATCTTCATCTTCTTCCCTGATATAGTCCTCAAATTCAGAACTTCCGACTCCTTAGTGATCCTAAAATCCGGACAAATAGGCTCTGACTGAAACTAGATCCAGCATAATGCCAAAATCATACCGAAACAGGATCTCGGTTCTACCCCTACTGTATTACCAGGGGTCCTGATGGTGGGGGAAAGGGGGAAGGCCCAAACGTAAATAAGTACCAACGTTTTTTCGCTCATAGGCACCAAGTATATGTTAGCAAGTCGATCTACCAATTGTTCGGGCTGAGGTTGTGTATTTTCGTCAAAGTCGAATCCCGGATAAGCCGATGAATCCCAAAGTGGGTGGGTCCGGTCCGGCCAGCGCTTAAACATCTCCAGAAACTTTGGAAACTTTCATGTTGTTCGTATTACAATGCGCGGTTTTCATGTTCGGATCGTGTTGAGCAGCAAGAACAAAATATTATCTCAGCCCACTTCTATTCCTGACTCTATCTTTGATAAATTACCAACACATCATCCGAAACCAACGAATCGACACAACGCGACATTCAATCCCCATAGGAAAGATTACAGGTTTGGGCCTATTCGCATTGATTGGATGGACTCGCCGCTACAAGCGTCTACAAGCTCCACTGGAAAGGCAAAGGAGCAGAGAGGTGGTGGTACGTCAATAATGACTGTAAGACGGCAGTACTCGGCAACTGACATCAATTTACAGGACATGCACTTGCACAATTCGTTGCGAGTGAGACCGTGTCTGGGTCTACCAATCTACCAGATGGTGTGATTCATATCTTTCGAGAGTGCGAGAATCCGTCAGAACAACCGTCTATTTCTAGACCAGTCACGGATGGCGTCGTTTTGGCTATCTTAGCAGTCCCTTCGTGGATGGCTCCTTCAGACCTCCTAACTTTTGTTGCCCCTGCAGCAGAGACGATATCCCATCTGCGAATATTGAGGTCTGATAGTAACCTTTTTCATGTTCCGGATGGATCTGATACATTCTTTCGTTAGAGACTGTGTTCCCAATCGTTCAATTGCCCTCATCAAGTTTCAAAAGCCAGAAGATGCCTCCGAATTCATCGAAGCTTATAACGGAAAACCGTTTAACTCTATGGAGGTAAAGCTGGCTTTGCTTGGGGCTTTCGTATCAAACTAATCACATTTAGCCCGAAATTTGCAACATCGTACACATACTTTCCGTCCAACTTCAAACAGAAGATACAGTGTCGCAGGGAATAGCTCAATCTGTCTCGTCGCAGAATCATATGTATGAGCTCCCTACTTGTCCGGTTTGTTTGGAACGGATGGACATGGCAGTCACGGGCCTCATCACTGTTCCCTGCTCACACACCTTCCATTGTCTGTGTCTAGGCAAATGGGGCGATAGCCGGTAATCTCACTCACTCTCCCTTCACTCTCCCTTTGCATAATTGACCGACGCTGGTTCCACAGATGTCCTGTTTGCCGATACTCACAAAACCTGATGTCCTCTCATCCATCTTCCTCCTCAACGCGGCCTACCCCCATTCCATTCGCCAACTCATCCACAGTCAGCATGTCCTCATGCTCTGCTTGCTCGTCCACCGCGAATCTTTGGATCTGTCTCATATGTGGAAATGTTGGGTGCGGACGGTATGGGCGAGCCCACGCCGAAGCTCATTACCAATCTACCACCCACCTCTATGCACTGGAACTCGAAACTCAGCGCGTTTGGGACTACGCGGGAGATGGTTATGTTCACAGGCTTATCCGAAACAGAGCCGATGGTAAGTTGGTCGAACTTCCAAGTGCTGCGTCGTCAATGGGTACAACTCCTCGCGAAAGCGGACTTGGACCTAGTACAGCTGACGCTCTTACCGCGGAAAAAATTGAAGCTATCGGTATTGAATATTCGTATCTGCTCACCTCGCAGCTTGATTCTCAGAGGGCTTACTATGAAGATCAGACTGCAGAGTTGCAGATCCAAGTTGGAGAGTTGAGGGGTTTGGTGGAAAGATTAACAAAACAACTGGATAAGGAAAAGGATGCTTCTGTTGAAGCAGAACAGGAACGCCGGCGCTCGGACGAGGAGCGGATATCAGTACTCATCAAAGAAAAGACGAAGGCTGAAAGCAAAGCAGAAAAGATGACCGAGATTGCGAGGAGGTTAGAAAAAGATCTCAGAGAAGAGCGGGCGGTTACCGATGGTCTGATGAGCAATTTGGGTAAAATGAAAGAGCAAGCTGAGGCAGCGGACAAAGATCGGGAGCAGTTTGGCCTAAAGATTGGTGCACTAGAGGACCAGCTTCGGGATGTGATGTTTTTCTTGGAAGCAAAGACGCAGATTGAGAGTGGTGGAGGTGCGATGAGCGAAGCCGCGGGAGGCTCGATCGAAATCTTGCCATCCCCACAAGCATCTAGTAAAAAGAAAAAAAGATGAATATACTCATACTACTGTAATGGAACTTGTCTATTGGGGAGGCGTATCTATATCTAAAGCATCTAAAGTATTAAGAACTGTTTAATGTTTTCCTCTCTAAAGGTTGTTTCTACAACAAGATTGCCATCTTGCTCTACCCGCATAGGATACTGACCAATATAACACCAGTTGAGCCGGGGGAAAATGCTCGCATATTCTTTTGCAAGCTCGACCATTTTTTGTTGGTGCCACCTCTCCCAGGCAGCCTTCCTGAGCCTAATTTGTAGATACCGAGCTTGATCAAACGTTGCAGAAGCGTGGAATGTCAAACCGGTCACTTTGTTTAGCAACGACTGTTCATCCGACATGAGATAGTCCTGGAAGTGCACGTCACTGGGAAACACTGAGTTGACATAGTAGCCCTCAATAGACGAGTCAAATAGAGGGTGTCCTTCGACCTTATACGAGTCACGAGAAAATGCGAGACATTCAAGCTGATGAAGTGGTCGGAGGACATCGAGCACCACCTCATGCTCGATTTCCCAGTTGTTGCACCAACCAACCTGATTTCCTGCTGACAGCCAAAGTTTTCGCAGCAGGTGCAAATTCCCAATAACACCGAGGGAGATTTCGGGAATACTGGTTGAGTCCCAAACCAGGTGAAGGGAGGTGACGTGACGAAAATCGCTTTTAATCGAGGGTAGGATATGGGTATCGATGGTTGTTGAAGGGAGTGGCTGACAAATGGATAGGGAGTGAAGCTGGGGATTAGCTTGAATGAATGTTATGATGTCCTCCTCGGCGAGTGGGTTTGATTGATTTAACCAGGTGAAACATTCTAAAGAGGGTATTTGTCCTCGATGCCCGAGGAACTCTACTGTAAGAGTATCAGAGCTGCTGACTTCCAGAGAAGTAATGCGGCTGGTGGATGACAAGAAGGACGAGAGAATGCTGAAATCTTGCATCGGAACCGCATTCAAGCTTAAAGTCCGCAGACGCGGGAAATCAATGGTCTCTTGACCGAATGACAACAGTAAAGGTAGTCGTGTTCCCTTCCATGAAAATGTCTCAAGGGTCAGCGAAGTCGCTTGAAGCATTTTCGCTATCGTCGTAGCACACGAGTCTGTATCCCTCCAGTCAGAAGGAAACCACTCCACGTCCAAAGCCAGACTCTCAATGGGCCATTTCGTACTTCCGTAAAAATTTGGGGCGTCCGAATAACAATCCAACACTGCATGATCGATCACAACATGGCGTGCGGCGCATAAAGTCAGTGATTGTACGAGCTCTGCGGGAATTTTTATGCGGCTTTGCCAGTTCAAGCTTTGAAGATTTGGTAGTGAATTGTCAAGGATAGTGGCCAGAGCTCGAAGATACGCATCCTGCGCACTCTTCGGGCCTGTAAGACTGTTGTAAAAGGCAGCCATAGTCGGGAAGCGCGCCAAACGCGTCTCTACCAAGGCAGGACAGCCGATGTCGATAGTAATATGTCGAATACAAGGACCCAGTGCTTGAGTATATTCACTCCTCGCTCCCTCCTGCACCTCTATTAATAATGCCTCTAGGATACCCAGAGACACATCACTGCAAGTGAGCGTCACGCTGAAAAACTGGACGGAGCGTGCCAGCTGACGACAGTCGCGATCAATCAAGGCAAGGGTCTCCAAGTCTGAAGAAGGAATATGAGGTGCAACGTCGTGAAGGACCTCAATAGGAAGTCGAAATAAGGGGAATCGTGATTTAATTGGTCTTCCTCTGTTGGCACGGTCGAATGCTAGAGGACGAAAGGTTCGTGAAAGGGTTGTAGGCTCTATGGTCCAAGTCATGGCGGAGCTCTGTCAAACGTGAAAGATGAAGTAGAGTAATTGAAGGAGCGGAAAGAAGACCACTACCTGCTGGTTACTAGTGCTAGTTTGAGGACTTGCACTTCTATATAACCAGCCCCAACATCACAATGAGGCGGACATAATACGTAAATGCACGGAAGGGTCGTTCGAATACAATCGTTGGGGTCGGGGTTACCTGGGTGAGGGAGGACGTGCCCTGAATGTACCGTAGTAGTGGCGGCCACAGAGTCGCGCTGAACTCGATGTGTAGGTAAATCGACCAAGATAAAGTGGTGACGGACTGAGAGCATCCAATCTCTGAACCACTTTCAAATGGAGTAAGTAAAGTTACTGAATATCAATCCTGAAACTGCCACTGAAAAGCATTAGCGAGTGATACATAATTGAGTAGTGGTTTTTGGAGTTTTTGGTGACCGTGGGGCGTGTTGGGGGTATGTAATCGACCTGTTCAGACTTTCAGACATACCACTGACACCAACGGAGGAGAAGGGCGGACTTTCTTGTAACTCCTCGAGCTTGTACAAAGAACCGTGATCCTATAATGTTCGCCGACGCCTTCTATCCATTAAGTTATAATGAAATCCGAAGACAGAGTGAATGCACGGATAATGAAGTTTCCAGGAGGGGGAGTTGAAAACTTGACTGGAAAGTGTCAAAAGTGAATTGTGCTAAAGTGACGATGACGTCTCTAAGCTGTCACGTGGACCACGTGTCCCTGAAATCCAATCAGGCGGCGGAAAGGACACATCTCTACTAAGTTTCTACAGCTTGCAAAGTTCGCCGATGAATTCCCCGACGTTTGACCGTAGTATCTTCGACTGGGATGAGGATGATGTTCAGAACTGGCTCACAGGCCTTGGATATCCTCAGTATGAATCCCAGATCAAAAGTAAGTTCTCAATTGCTATGTTCAACAATTGCTCACGTTGCTACAAGCACACCGGATTTCTGGCGATATTCTTTGTATGCTCGATGCAGAAACGCTGAAGAGTATCGGTGTCACGACTATTGGACAAAGACTTGCAATCCTCAAAGCTGTGTATCTCCTGAAGATAGCCAACAATATTCCTCTTGACTCAGAATCTTATGTCCCTCCCTGTTTGTCTTTAAACACATCCTTCACACTATCTTTCTGACCTCTGTGTAGCCGAAGCTCAGGATCGCTCCGAGAATATGACAGTGGAAAAGTTACATGGACTGGTCAAGGAACAGTGTACGTCTTGTTAAATTTCGGGCTCGGGGTTGATACTCAACTTCTGTGCAGCCGAAAGACTACGTTCTCTCGAGGAGGAGAACAGGAACCTCAATTCTACATTACAGTCATTTTTGGATGACTACAACACCCTTAGACAATCGTTCGTCTCGAGATCGGTATGTTATCACCCAACTAGGCCAGAAATATGCCTGATAAGATATGGACTATAAAGGATGATCCCAGTCCCTCTCTCCGTCGCCAAGCATCATTCAAATGGGCTCAATTTAAGCCGACAAAGTCGCCTACCAAACCTGAACATGTCGAATCACCTCAACCCTCTCCTCAGCAGCTAGACCACGACATTCCTCCATACACTAGGAATACGCCATCTTCTCAGCTCGCTTCTACTTCTGCTCTCAACGACAGAGCAAAGGGACAGTCGTCCGTTACAGACTCTCCTAATCTATCTCAAGCATCAAAGCCAACCAGACAGGACAGCTCAGATAACCTTAAAAGTTTCAAGGTTAGTCTTGAAGACCCAACCTGGAAGGTCCTACCTGCTGCGCTCAAAAAATATCGTATCAACAATGACAATTGGGAGAATTATGCAATGTTCATATGCTACGGGTCACCCGGTGCGTCCCCTCCTACATGTTATAGTTTTGTGTTCCTCATCCCTTAAGACTACAGGTAATCGCATTGAACGTTGTCTAAGTTACGACGAAAAGCCGCTTTTACTATTCCAGAAGCTCAAAGATGCCAAAAAGAATCCTGTTTTTATGCTCAAACACATCAAGGACATCCGTTCACCGATCGTCGTTGCACAGCAGAAACACGCTGCTCGAAAGGCGTCTTCTATCATGAATGGAGGAAACGAACAGCCCTCCAATTCTACCTCAGCAACTGGCACATCTACAGGTCATACGAAAGCTTCCTCCCGCACGATCATACGCCCACCCAAACTAGAAGTTAACGATATTTCTGCCCCCGCTCCGTTAACGTCCTCCGGTGTTGGTGGCCTCAGTCCTCAGCCAAAATGGCCAGAACCAGGAATTGCGTCTCCTTTGATTGACGCCCAACGAAGGGTAGGAGATGGTGGAGGAGACGACTCGTTACTAGGAATACCTCCTACTTCAGCGGGAACCTTGACCCCTCACGGTTCTATGTCAACTATCTCGAGCAGTCTTACTCTCATAGGCCAATCTGATGCAGGTTCAGGTTCAGGGAAAGCACGCCTGCCTACCTCCGATTCTCCCCCATTAAGCAGTGGAAGGGAGATGCCGGTGGCATCAGCTGGTGTATCATATGCGGTAGCGATTTACCCTTACATGGCAGAACAGGAAGATGAATTTGACGTCGTTGTGTGAGTGTTCTGAATTTCTGATACAACAAGTGCTAATCGTTGTTGTTTCCAGAGGCGATACATTCGTCATTCTGTCCAGAGCTAAAGGTTGGTGGGTTGTTCAGCGTGATCCCAATGGTACTGGCCTTGTCGATACCGATGTGGCGAAGCAGGGATGGGTACCTGCCGGATGTCTACTCGAAACCAACGTTCCCGTCGCATCTGCTATAGCTGAAGCGAATGCTGCCAAATCTGCTACAGGATCTGCATCTGGCCCCGATGCACCCATGTCCAAGACACCAATCTTGCCTCTTAGCATTATATCTACCAGTTTCCCTGGTATTGCTCTGATGGACTATAAGAAGAAGGGCGATGAAGAGCTAGACCTGGCTAAAGATGACGTTCTACGAGTGTTTAAGCGATATAACCATTGGTCTTATGCAAGTATTTCCCTCACTCAATGTTCTGCTCTCTGCTAACATCAATACTACAGGCTGTAAAAGAAGATGGAGGCGACCGCGGATGGGTTCCGGTGAGTTTATTACCCGATTTTCCTTGTGCATACAATTAAATTTTCTCTCAGTCCTGGTTCATTGGGAAGGTTGCGGCTGTACCTCCGACACCAGTCACAAGTATTCCACCGCAGATGAATAACTCCTTGTCCCTTGAAGATTCGAATGGCCAACCCCAGGTATCACCGCTGTCTTCCGCTTTCCCGCCTGTACAATCACGCACGACAACAGTGATATAGTAGAATATCTGTTGTTTATCTTCATTAGTTTTGGTTTATCTTTGTTATCGGTTTTCCCAACGACAACGTTGTCTTCATTGTAGCATTCTTCCATTCCTCATGATATTTGCATCCCTTCGTTCATTCCATTTTCAATGGCTCTCCGATGGATTTTCCTCCATTTGCTCGCTCCTTTACCATCAGCTCTCCGTTATTCATGGATGCTAGCATCTCACCCTCTCTTGCACTATCTCTCTGTCCTTTCTGGACTCTAGTCACTGTACAACATTCAAACCATCTATCTTGCATCCGTGTAGTGCCACGGACCACCTATATTTAGGATGACTTTCATGACCATTTCTTCTAGTATATATTTTCTTACATACATCGTGGGAAATATTACCATTTCGCTCTGGACCATGGTGGCGAATGAGTCTGTAGCAACAAAGTTACCTCCTTATCCTTCAGCCGTTGCCCAGAAAGCTTTATCGCCCTCTCAACGGGCAAATTTGAACGAGACCATTTCGTCCTGCATCGTCGATTTCTTATCGCTGCCCCCTTCCAAACGGAACACTACTTCTGCATGCGCCTTTGTTGCCTCCTACGCCAAAGATGTCGCCGTACAAAGTCTGCAGGCTTTAATTTGGGATACTGAAGATGGGCCTTCCAAAGTCGAAAAGACGATTCGGATACAGGTTTTGCAATTAGCAGAACAGCTAGCCATAGAATTGGACGTGTTTACTCTGTTGGATCTCGCTTTCATCTATGCCAGCACGAATCCCAAACGGACGAGGGCATTGCTTGAAGCGGCAAATTCAAGCTTGTCTTCTACAGATCTTATCACACCTTTCATTTCACTCCTAGAATTTGACAATGGCCTTTACACTCTCCGCAAAACGTCCCATTGCATTTCGGCCCTCTTCCGTGTTGCTCCGCCCACCGTCGTTCGCGCGTTTGCCCACTCCAAATTCTTTATCCTCGCTCTAGCAAACACATACCAGGTAGGGCTAAACAGCATTGCACACTCTTATGGCGGTATCAGTTTGGACATGAATGGACGCACAACTGCAGACGATTGGGAAAAGATCTGGCTGGAAACCAAAGTCTCTTTTATGGACTCTTTCCATGCTTGTATGGTCTGTTTGCTTAACGATGTAACATCAGCTTCTGGACGGGCTCTTGCCGTTGAAGCTGAAACAATATTCGACATTGTTTTTGCTCTTTTAGAGCTCAATTCCACTGCTGGACAAGCCCCGACACCATTTCTGAATCAATCTATTTTGGCGGATTATCAGCAATCTTATGATCTCATGCGGACACTTTCCTCGTCCTTCCGACACGCAGTTGAACGTGATGCGCGCTTGGATTTGTTAGAAGAGAGTCTGAAGAAATTAGAGAGTGGGGAGGGAGGGAAGAAAAACCCCGGTGCATTAAAGATCTTGTTGCGTTCTTCCGGCATTCCAGCGGGTATTGATAATCGGAGCCTTAGTAATCGGAACAAGGGGAAAGGGAAGGAGCAGCAGAGGGACAAGGAAATCAATGTTACTGACCCTACGATACCTGCACCTCAATCTACCACTACGGATGACCCCGACCTCGATATCAAAATAAGTCAAGTCCTTGATATCTTTCCGGACCAGCCTCCAGACTACATTCGGGATTTACTAACCCACCCTTCATATCCTTTCGCCGGCAATACAGATGGGGCGGAGAGGGTTATTGGTGCTTTGTTGGAAGGGACCACTCCTCCTTGGGATGAAGTACGAAATGCAAGTAAAGCTGCCGCTGCTTTGCGAAAGCCAATACCAGTCCAACAACAACCCGAAAGAAAGAATATATTTGACGAAGAAGATATAGATTTATCGAAGTTTAGGGTTGGAAAGAAAAGGTTGGTGATAATCACAGAGTACCGAACATTATACTGAACCTCTCCCCTCCAGCGATGATGAACACACTTTCCTCCGTAACCGAGAATTCGTCGAACAGATGAAGGCGGATATACTTAGACGCGTAGAGGAATTCTCATCGTCTGAGGAAGAGCTAGACGAGGACAGAGATCGGGACGACATAGACGAACCTTCAGTGGCCAACAAAATCAAAGTTGCTGGGGATGGTGAAGAGAGTGGTGCCTCAGACGAAGATGGTCTTGATGGAGAAGAGCCTACAGTTAAACCAACACTGGAAACGATTCTGGAATTGGCATATATCGAAAACCTTAAAGTCTTCGATCGAGACTCAACGACAAGGAGTAGTAAGGCGAGGGAAGATTTGAGGCAGAAAACAGGATGGGAACATGAGCAGATTGAAGGTTGGAGAATCATGTTGGACCGAGACGTAAGTATCCCATTTCGGTTTATTGACTTTATCAACATCCTTACCCCAAACAGCCGAAGAGGAAGGAACGAATCATGAAAAAACACGAGTGGTCAGGAAATAAAGCTCTGCCGGCTGCCGAAATACAAGGAGCTTCTGCCTCATTAAATGGTCGTGGTCGTGGTCGCGGTAGCAGAGGCCGTGGCGGGGGCGGAAGAGGCGGAGGAGGCGCTGATAATGCACACGAGCGCTCGTGGAAGGAGAAAAATAAAAATAAAGCTAGGAGGACGGGGCATGACAAGAAAATGGCGCGATCGGCTGGACCATCAGCCTAAGACGTCAACACTCATAAGTCATAAGCCGCCCCCACATAATCTCCTACCATACATCATTATATTTCTGTCGCTGCTGCGTGCAACTTTTTTTTAGTATTCCTCGTTCCTTTTCAACCTTCTAATTTCTGCGCACTGCGCACTGCGCGCAGCTTCGAAGTCTGTTATCTTGAATCGCACACCTCACGCAGATGGTAATCTTGAGCGCTTTCCTTGCTTCTGGATCGCAGCACTCCTTTCATATTCGCTCAGCCATTCATCATACTCAAGCGCGCGCTCGTTTAGAATAGATGTTCTTTGCTGGACCCGCAGTCCTCTGGCTTCTATTAGATCATAAAGTTCGTCTCATGGCAAACATAAGAACCAACTAGCTCTTCATATTCACCTATCGGTTCTCTCACTGATACATTTCTCTCGATGTTCCAAAGTGCTCGAAAACTCACTCGTCGTGGCACTGTGAACGCGTCGGTCGAACCCAGTACAGGTTCAAGTTCGTTCATCACGATTCCAACACCTGCATCTCCAGAACCTCTAGGCGGGCATAGCCAGACCAATCACTCGAGCGACGGAGTCGCAGATTCTGACTATGCGAAGAGATGCAAAGCGCTTATGGAGCTCGACCGTGAACTCCGAAAGCTTGGGTAAGTGGCCACGGTCCTGAGCGACTGCATTGCGATATTTATTAACGTTATCCTGTAGAGCAGACATGTTTTTCGACTTGCCACATATAGCCGTAATTGGCGCTCAATCTGGTACGTTGCATCTGTTGTTTATATGTACATATTTCCTCCCACTCACACTCAACAATCTAGCCGGTAAAAGCTCGCTCATCGAAGCAGTATCCGGGGTATGTACCACGCGTAACTCTCATCCTCATCTCAGGTTTGTGAAAATCTTCTAGATCAATGTTCCCAGAGATAGTGGAATATGTACTCGCTGCCCCGTCGAGCTCTCCATGTCCTCTGTCGCTGATGAATGGAAATGCAAAATCTCATTGCGAATCGAGTATGATCCTTCCGGCGCACAGCAGGGTGGCTCTACGAACATATCGTTTTGTACACTCTCTTTTAATGGTCAGATGGTTTTACCCTCCTGTCAAATTCAACCACTGCTGATACGCCTATGCTTTCAGAGAAAGACAATGTCGACCTGTGGCTGCGCAGGGCTCAAGCCTCGATACTCTGTCGTGAGAGACCTGTATCGGACTTTCAAGATATGACTTTGGAAGAATTGAAACGTCTCAAGCCTGGCGAAGGCTCAATGCTTTTTTTCTCAATGAATGTGATTGAAGTGCATCTCGAGGATCCTGAAGCCACAGATCTTACCTTCATTGATCTTCCTGGTCAGTACACCAGTTCGAGATACCGCACTCGAGTAAAATATTAATTTTTTTTGAAGGTTTGATCCAGAACGTTTCCGATGAGAAGGAAATTACTGTGGCTCGAGACTTGGTAAAGAAGAACATCCAAGGAACAAAAACCTTGATCCTCGTTACTATTCCTATGAGTGGTGAGCACCGATGTAGTTGAGTAAAGTTTTAATTGCTTATATATTCCCAGACGAGATGGAGAACCAAGAGGCTGCCAGACTGGCAAAGTCAACCGACCCATCGGGAGACCGTACAATTGGTGAGCTAATCACATCAAAAAGGGCCACACTTATTTTCTCATTTCACTTCTCCAGGTGTCCTTACGAAGCCCGACACTATCACTCCCGGTGCTATAGGATCTCGTCAGCGCTGGAAAGATATACTCCAGGGAAAGATCTATCCCCTCCGCCATGGATATTACTGTGTCCGTCTCGCTGATGACGATGAACGCGCACTAAAGCTACTCAGAGCCCAGTCTGAATTGCTTTCAGATGGGTTCTTTGCAAAGACTGAACCTTGGAATGGGTTTGAGGATCGGAGCCGTTTTGGGGTTCCAAACTTTGTGAAGGACATCAGTCGCTTGCTGGTGGGTATGATTGAATCGAAGTAAGTGTTGATTTATACTGCTGTGTAAACTCTGATGCATTTCTTGATAGTCTCCCGAAGCTCAAGGTCGCTGTAGATCAGCTCATCTCAGACTGTTCGAATGAGCTCAATACCATGCCTCAACTTCCGACCAGAGAACCATCGACCGAGATCCTTCTCCGTATTAGCGATTTTTGTAGGGAAGTCCATGAAGCAGTGATGGGCAAAGACCACAAGTCTGTCGTTCAGAGAAACAAGTGCCACTACCAAACATTCAAAGCAGCCATTGAAAGAACAAATCCAGATCTTTGGCCAGTCCCATCTAAAGCTTATTACTCAAACCCGGGAATGCACGTTGAAGGAGGGAGTGTTGGTCCGTTCGACCTGTTCGACGTCCGGAAGGAGATCGCAAAGTAAGGAGCTCTGTTCAAGTACCTTTTATATAGCTCATTCCAAATTCCAGGTCTATAACATGGGAGCTTCCTGGGTTTGTTCCTTTCGACGCCATTAAGGGCATCGTCTTGATGTCAACATCGATGTGGCGGGGTGTCACTGTTGAGTGTTTTGATTCTGTGTTCCAAAGCACAAGTGCGGCCATTGAAGCACTCGTTACCCGTCATTTCAAGCAATTTACAAAGTTGCAAACTTTGATCAAGTGCGCACCAAACTGTCTCATCTTTCGATGATTTACTCAACTTCCCTGTGACATTCACAGATCCAGTAGCCGTTTGAGACTTAATCATTGCAAGGTGGAAGCAATGTCTCTCATTGAGAAGCTTCTTCGCCACGAAAGCGTACCCCTGTACACACAAAATATTGAATACTTCACAACCCAGAAAAGTAACTGGCTTCGGAAGTACACCGATATCGTACGAGATATCGACCGCAATCCATCTCGCTTCGTTAGGCCTCCCAAAGCCCCCCGACCGTCTCTACGGGGTGCTCCAGCTCCATATCCACCATCTCGTCAACCTTCACCAGCACCCTCCGGCAGTCCCAGTTATTCTCCACCCTCTTCAGGTGCTTCCTCGCCGGATGCCTTGGCGTCCATTCTTCCTTCGGTAACATACGAAGATGAACTCTTGGTCATGGCAACCGTCAGTGCCTACTTTCAGGTCGCTTCTAAGGTACAACTCACTTTGGTTCAGACTACTCAGATACTCAATTGTTGTTACAGAGATTCATCGATCACATACCTTTAGCCATTGAGCACCAGCTGAATCAGGTATTCTCAGAGACAATACACGAAGTGTTGGTTGAAGAAGTCATGTCCGGGACTGACGTGCCTCGAAGAATGAAGGAGTTGCTAAGTGAAGATGAAGACATTGCTGAACGGAGACGGTTTTTAGAACAGAGACTGACACGACTCCGAGAAATCAGAGAGACAATCGCTCAATATGAGGCTGAGAACTGATTTGTATGCTTTACGCTCCTACAACCATATCTTTCTTGTTTGTAATCTTATATGTACATACCAATATTATGTGTTCCCAACGCTTGTCAGCAGGATCATGCTTAGAGCACCATGGAAGGAGTGGAAAGAGTCACTAGATGTTATGCACACGTCAGGGAAACAAAAGGTCAGATTA
Source organism: Rhodocollybia butyracea (assembly GCA_015501585.1). Lineage (NCBI taxonomy): Eukaryota > Fungi > Basidiomycota > Agaricomycetes > Agaricales > Omphalotaceae > Rhodocollybia > Rhodocollybia butyracea. The sequence continues at coordinate 1,009,584 of JADNRY010000002.1, forward strand.
AAGCACACTATGTACATCATAACCCCTCAAAAAATGATAAATCCTGTGCCGACAACCCTCCAGCAGCTCGAGTCGCAGTTGATGAGGCGGAGTTGGTCGTCGCCGAAGTTGATGATGATGGAGTTGTCGATGTGGACCCAAAGCCAGCAAAGCCCATCAATGAAGCGGACTGGTGTGTAGGCCTAGGGTTAGATAGGGGGTTGGATAGAGGAACCGGTGGAAGTGTTCCATTTCTACTAGGCGTTCCATTGGTTCCAGGAAATGTGGAATCTAAAGACCCCAACTGAAACGATGAGGGAGTACCAGCTCTCGATCTCGCTTGCTGGAGTGCGAACGTGGACCCCGATGTCAGACTGACGTTCGGATTCGGGGCAGCCGCAAGTGTAGCTAACGGAACATCGTCGTCATCATCGTCTCCGAATGTCCCCAGTCCGAAGAAATCCTTATCTTTTTGTTGTTGGTCAGATGAAGATTCTGGCGGTGGACTGAGGATTGGAGGAAGAGGACTTAGTGGAGGCGCTGTACCGAACCCATACGCCCCATAACCAGGCCCTCCATATCTACCGGTCGCTACTGCATCGGAAGCTGGTGATGGCCACTTCCTGCCATTTGCAGCGGCATCCTCCACTAAACTACGCGTCCGCTGATGTGCCTCCTTCGATACTCTCCTCTGATGAGCTTTTGGAGAGCTAGGAGGAGATGAAGACATTGTCGCTAGATTAGGCTCAGACGCAGATAGACCAAGCGGAGCGTCGACGGAATCAGCTGAGGGTATGGATCCTTGGCCCGTTCCCCAATTTCGGGAATACGCTGAAGCAGCGACCGGAGGAGGTAGGTTTAGCCTTCCTGGGGCCACTCTTCCTCCTACACCTGATCCTCCTGTTGTTTTCTTATTCGTAGACACCTTTCTAATGATTCTGGTAGGGTCCGCCGATCCTACACTGGAGGACGCAAAGACGTTCCTTGTTGCAACTTTTCCGGGCGATTTGGCCGGAGGAGCAGGAGGCGAAGGCGTCCGTAACGTTTCGCGGGGCGCAGGTGATGCCAAGTCGCTGAATGGGTCTGAAAAGTCCCTGAAATGATTTATGTCTCCGGAAAGGAGTATCGTGTCGGTGGAATTGGCAGAGGCGACAGATGAGACAGAGGTGTTCAATGGGTCAGAGTAGTCACGCTCTTTGTATTCTGCGGAAAGAACGCTGGAGGAATTGGGGATGTTCGCACTATCGGGGCCATTGAAAGCAGAAGACCCAGCGGAAAACAAAGAATGCGCAGATGATGAAGAGAATAAGGGGGCAGCTGAAAATGGAGCTTGCGACGGGGTTCCGCTATGAAAATCCGAAAACTCGTCTTCGTCGAAATCAGAGAGAGTGGAAGGTGCAGGTGCAGGCATTGCTGCACTTGGAGGTTCGTCATCGATCAAAAGCGACGACGGACTTGATTGCGGGCGGATAGATGGTGGTGGCGGAAGGAAACTAAATGAATTTAGAGAGGATTTCGATGATGAACCAGAGGAAGACATAATGGCTACGGGCACGGGTTTCTTCATCGTTGAGGCCCCAGATCTGGGATTCAGCAGCGTCGAGGAAGGTTTTAAAAGACCGGTAGCAGTACCCATCACCGAGGCTCTGCTGGCAGCGGCTGATGAACCTGAGACAGCCAACATATCCAGGCCGGGACTAGACGACCGTGAAACAGGAGGAGAGATGAACGACGAAGGCGTCGGGGAACGATGATTATACGGGGACGTATTTTCGGTAGCTGGTATTTGAGATGAATGGGCAGGTAACGGTGTTGAAATTGAACCTGACGACGAGAACAAAGTACTCGGCCACGAGGCACCGGTGTTGCCGTCATCAGTTGAGCTCCGTGTCGAGCTAGACTGCGTAGTGATTCGAGGGGGTGGCAACAGGGGAGCAGGCAGTGGAGCACTACCAATCATATCTTGGAGTCCAGCCATATCGCTGTGATCGTCGGTGGCACTAGGAACAATGTCTCCCAGAAACTCTAGATCATCTGTGGACAGTGCCAAGGAAGTATTCGAGTTTTGTCGAGAATGGCTAGGTCTCGCGCGGGAAAATCTGTTTAGGAACCGCGACACCGCGGAAGGTGCATTGGGAGGTATAGGAGGCGAGTCCTGGAACAAGTCGACTGAACCGCCGTCGCCATAAGTTGAAAGCGGGGAGGTAGGGTTGGTAGGAGATGTGGAGGGAACCGGGGCAGAAACGGGATTGGTGGTAATTCGAACCGAGGACGACTCAATTTTTGTTTCTGGTTTACTCCCTGATGAATCTGTACTCGCTCTGGGTGATGTAAAGTTTGAAGATGGTCTCGGAGTTGCTTCCTTTGCTTCTTGGGGTTCAGCAGGGGGAGTTTGAGCGCTCCTTCCGAAGAAAGAAGACAAGATCCCAGTGCCTTTCCTCTTCATCTCGGGCGCATCTACTTTTTTCTTCTCATCCTCCTTTGGAAGAATTCTCCATCCGACAGGAACAGTTTCTTCTCTTTCCTCCTCACTCGTTTTCTCTGGTCGCGCTTTGACTGCCACCTCCCATTCAATGGAGCCTTTGGTCCTAAGATACATTCCAAGCGGACCGGAGGTTGCAATCATTGTCGAGCGGGTCAAACGGATTGCTTCCGAGCTGCGCTTCGATAGTGAAGTTTGTGAAGAAGAGTTGGGTTTGAAAGAGAGCGCAGGAAGGGCTGAAAGAGGTGGAAGAGGGGGGGTTATAGTTTCGCAAAGTAGAGTGCTATATGGTATATTATGAATACAAACATTACGAGAGTTGGAATATGGTACTTACAGGCCTTCGACGGCATCTATACCACCTTTCCAACGATTGAATGAATCTTCGACTTCAAGCTCCTTCCAACCATCGCTGGCATCTTGGTGGTCTGATTTTGGCTGTCCCTCTGATGCTTTTGACACATCTACCACGGTGACGTCCTTGGCCACATCTTCTACGTCTGTTATTTCCTGTTCCTGTCCTTCTACCACGGTTACTTCCTCACTGAGGTCCGTTCCTTCATCATGGGAGGCCTTCTGTGTGGCATCAACCTTCGGATCATCTTCCCTGGGAGGTTCTGTCAACGATGGGAGATCTCCATCTTTCTTTGTCGGTTTGGCTGGAGCCCATAGATCATCTGAAATTTCGTCTAAAGTTTGAAGGATCGAGGCCAGGAATTCCGGAGGCTAACCGCGAAAAGCATGATGAGAACGAAGTAGAAAAGGAAAGAATGGACTTGCCACAACTCGATCCATTCGTTCTTTCTCTCGCTTGGCTCGCTCCCATTCATCCAACCTCTCTTCCTCAGGTTCTTGATTAATCTCTGTTTCCTTGGCCCAAGTTTCTCCCCATGCCGAATTCGTAGTGATGACTGCAGATGTCCAAGTGTCTTCGCCAGCAGAAGATTCAACTGTCGATGAGTTAGACTCGAAAGTACCAAATTCAAACGCGTCTGGAGTTCCGGGAGCTGGCGGAGGGGATAACGGAGGTCTGTCGACTAGCACAGAATCGATCGAAGTAGCAGGAAATGTGCTTTGAGATGGGGTCCAAGGATCCACAATCTCGTCCGGAGCTTGTTCAGCATCTTCTTCATTTTCCTCGTCGTGTTCAACCTCCCCCAGCTCCTCTTCTTCCACAGATTCTTCGGCAAGTTCTTCATACGTTTCCGTGCCCTGAACGGTAGTCGAATCTTCAAAATGTGCACTCATACTCTCGTACGAGGAGGTCCATGATAATGACTTTGCGCTTGAGCTTGAAATTAAAGCTGGTTCTGTAGCATTAGCAGATTCCCATAATGAAGGCGCGTCGTCGGATGGCTCGTTCCACGTCACGGCTGGCCCTGAAGACCAAGACGGTAGAGCAATATCTGTTTCATTTTCGGCAGGTTTTTTCCAGTTGGTGGCGGGAACAGAAGAAACTAGAGTCGAGGTTTTATTGGACTCTGGTTCTTCCCATGCATTCGCCCACGGATTATCCATAAAACAGATCCACTAGATCATGAGTAGATTTGACAAGGAGTACATTCGGGCCGGAACACCACCGAAGTCCTTGATGATATAGGCGCCCACGTTGATTCTAACATTGAATAGTTAAGTATGTACACCTCCAACTGCTCCTGTCCCATAGTGTTACTCGTACTAATGGAATTCATTAAGCGAGCACGGACTGGGGCGCTCTCTAACAATACAAGTTATGACTCGAATTATCCTTTCTCATAAGTTTGACCATCATGAACCCCACAGGGCCCCGGAAACTCCCCTCAGACCTTGTCCGCCAAAAAATCCTCAAGTACGCTATGATTTTGGGCTCAAGTACGCTATTTCGGACAAGGATCGTCACGTGAATCGAAAAATTTCGCTAAAAATTCCAAAAAATCCCGAAAAAATCCTAGACTGTCCTACAGGCTTCTGCGTGTGCTACGATCCAAGCATTACTGTGAGAAACATTTCTGGCAAGTCTTATAATTTTCAACACCGGTAAGGCCTTGAGAACCTTTTTCGCGCCCTGTTTTTGAATTCAAAACGCCTGCCACCGTTTCCCAGGACAGCCATTTAGCTAGGTGAAGCATACACTAGCATACAATGCATCCTTCCCGAGGTGATACAAGATATTAGCGACAGGCGCATGAGTATAAAGATGGTACTTGTGGCTTTCGCCGCAAGCTGGATATCGTCTAGCTCATCGGGCGAGAACATAATCTAACAACAATAGGACAACAGAAAGGTACATTTTTGTACGGCTTATGCTTTTGTTGCAGGTACCGGTTGGCTCTCGGCTTTGGCATGCTTCTTTGGAGTAGAAGCCCCTCAAAATTTCGGTTCGGCGCTGGCGCGCCAGCCTAAAGTACGCTATGACAGGGAAGCGGACAATCTGGCCTAAAATACGCTATAATAGGACAGGGATTTCGCGAAAATTCCGGCCTAAAATACGCTATTCCGGACAAGGTCTGGGGGGAATTTCCGGGGCCCTAACCCCACAGATACTGACATCAAACTAGCTACCCAAACTCCACTACCGCCTTCCAACTCTACTATTCGCCTCTCTAATCCAAACTCAACAGGATCTTTAGCTTCTCCCGAACACGTCCATAGTTCCAGCACCGACATAGTTCCTACAGCCAGGAACCAGTCTTCTCTGCCTCCCATCGACAAAGGTTTTGGCGCATGGTCATTTGTGCGCTTACCTACTGCTCTCTCTTTGATACAGTGGCCCATCTCAGTTCACCAGCTAACTGCTGCTTTCTTCGTGGAAGCAATCGTATGGGGTTTTCCAAGCTCTTTTGGTGTTTTCCTTGATTCGTATCTGAGCAGCCCCACCTATAACTCTCAGCCCAACGCTTCTACTATCTTCCATTGATTGGGCCGGCTGCCGCTGGCATTATTTATTGCTCTGGTAAGAGAAGTTGCACGGAACACTGGTCATGGAGTAATACCTGATATGCAGGGCCTTTTATCACGCCTGTGATAAGGAAGCACCCATACCACAGAAGAACTTTCTTGTACATTGGTGCTGCTCTCTGTTGGGTATCTCTATTTGCCGCGAGTCATACGACTAAGGTAAAGATATGTAACAACTGAAGTATCACTCCTTTTACCAGATCATCCAACTATTCGCACTACAAAGTGTCTTGTACGCTATTGGTGGATGTGAATTTACGCAATGATTTTGGTAGAAGAACCGATCTGACTCTCGGATCTCCCAGCGTTCCTTTACTTTCCCTGTATCTCTTATCTATCTGAATCGTTTAACCACAAACGTGGATTTGCCAACGGCGTGTTATTCGCAGGAAATACAGCAGGGGGAATTGTCCTTCCTCTCACCCTGCCCCCTTTACTCTTCGCATATGGCCCCTCTAAAACCTTACGCATTATGTCCATAGCGACAGCTCTTCTTGTTGTTTCACTTCCTTTCATCAAAGGTCGTTTACCTGTTTCACGTAGCCATACCAACATTGGACCGACACCCCGAGGACGAGAGAATAGAGAATGGACTAAGAGCTTCACCTTTTGGGTGTTGGTAGTTGCTAATACCTTACAAGGATTTGGGTACTTTGTGCCTATCGTGTGGCTCCCAAGTATGTACCTCCACTTTCCTCCAGAAATGGTCTAAACAATTTCCAACTGCGATCTTAGCATTCGCCAGTGATCTGGAATTAAGCCACGCAACCTTTTCGATTGTTTTGACATTACTAAACTGTACGGCGTGCGTCCGACACGAATCATTCAAGGTCTCATTGCTCTCCACAGGTGGCTCCATAGTTGGTCGACTATCAATAGGGTATCTTAAGGTATCTTTCCGACAGAGTGAATCCTTGGCTTCTAGGCTTCTCAATACCAGCGTCAACCTCTGCTGTGACTTTCATTCTTTGGGGGGGGGTCTTATCGTATAACCTTGCCGGTTTGCTATCTTTCGGTATCGGCGCGTACGGAATCTTCGCCGGAGGATGGTTAAGCTCATGGACTGGATTGACGAAACCTTTGACCGGTGAGGCTTCATGACTACTTATAATGATAAAAACTCAAGTTGTATACCCTCTAGTCAGTGATCCCAGCCTCTCCACAACACCTTTTGGTGCCCTGCTGTTTTCGCGCGGAATGGGAAGCATATTTTCTATTCCCATCTCTTCCCCGGCTTTATTGTCCAACTCTACATCATCTTCCGTAGACGTGTTCAAGAACCATCTAGGATTCCACGTCGGCGGAGGGAAATTTTAAAAAATGATTTTGTATGTGGGGACTTGTTTTGCTGGAGCAGCGTTAATTTCCCTCTTCGGCTGGGTTACAGATGTGGCGAAACGGCGGAGGAGTGGAAGTGTAAATCGGCTGGGGCGATAAATGAAGCTGATAGGTCGGTGCTGTTTAACAAACGTTCTGGTAATACTAGTAGTGATGGCGGGACCAGAAAAAACTAGATTCGAAGTTTTATTGCTGGTTCTTCCTATGCATTCGCCCACGGACTAACCATAAAACACGTCCGCTAGATCGCGAGTAAGTAGAGTAGTAGTAGTAGTAGTAATATACTCGGCTCCGCTCTACAGCGGGGTCCCACGAGGGAACAGCCGGACTCTAGGGGAGAGAAGCAGCGAGCTCAACCCACGAAGGGATGGTAGACTGCAAGCTCTCCCAGAGAGGTAATACAAGGTAGCTAGAGGCTACGGTATGAATGTGTAAATATTAATGTTAGTGTTAGTCCCTCCCGCTCTCGGCCTCGCTTCCTGAGGACCCGTGGTCCTGGCCCTCATCCCTGCCACCTACAAATGCCTTCCAACGGCCCAACACGTCGTGTATGAACTTAGCCGCCGGGATCACCTGGTCCCAATGGAAAATAAATTGCTTCAAGTAGTACGTCCGGCCGGAACACCATCTGCATTGATTTAGGCGCCCATGTTTATTGTATCCTGATCCACTAGATTCTAATACTTCAATGTAAGTATGTACATACACCCCCAACTGCCTCTGTTCCATAGTGTTACTCGTGCTAATTGAATTCGGGTAAGGGAGCCCGAACTGGGGCGCTCCATAACAATAATACAAGTTATGACTCGAATTTTGAATGAACTTGTCCTTTCTCATAAGTTTAACCATCATGAACCCCACAGATACTGACATCGAACTAGCTGCCCAAATTCCACTACCTCCTTCTAGCTCTACCATTTGTCTCTCTAATCCAAGCTCAGCAGGATCTTTGTCTTCGCCTGAACACGTCCATAGTTCTGGCAGCGACATAGTTCCTACAGCCAGGAACCAGTCTTCTCTGCCTCCCGTGGACAAAGGTTTTGGCGCATGGTCATTTGTGCGCTTACCTACTGCTCTCTTATTGATATAGTAGCTTATCTCAAGTCACCAGCTAACCGCTGCTTTCTTCGTGGAAGCAATCGTATGGGGCTTTCCGAACTCCTCTGGTGTTTTCCTCGACGCATACTTGGCCAATCCCACGTATAACTCGCAGCACAATGCTTCTACTCTACTTCCATTGATTGGTCCAGTTACGTCCGGTATCATTTATTGCTCTGGCAAGAGAAGTTGCATCCAAGACTTGGACGTCGTTTACTAACACCTCAAATCAGGGCCTTTTATCACGCCTGTGATAACAAAGTACCCATACCATAGAAGAACTTCTTTGTACATTGGCTCTGTACTCTGTTGGGCGTCTCTGTTTTCCGCGAGTTACACGACCAAGGTAGAGAAAGTTCATCTTTGATCGCTGAAATGCTCTTTACATTCATATACCCAGGTCATCTACCTGGTCTTACTGCAAGGCGTCTTGTACGCTATTGGAGGATGTGAATAAATATGCACAATACGTTTTGGAAAAAAAACTCCTCTAACCTCCCTTCTCAGCGCTCCTTTACCTCCCTTGCATTTCTTACTTGTCTGAATGGTTCATCCACAAACGTGGATTTGCCAACGGTGTGGTCTCTGCAGGAACTTCAGTAGGAGGAATCCTTCTCCCTCTCATCTTACCTCCTTTACTCTCCGCATATGGCCCCTCCAAAACTTTGCGAATCCTATCCATAGCGATCGTTGTCCTCATCGTTCCTGTCCTTCTCTTTATCAAAGGTCGCTTGCCCGTTTCCCGCAGCCGTACTAATGTGGGACCGACACCTCGAGGACGAGAGAACAGAGACTGGATCAAGAACTTTCCATTCTGGATATTGGTGGTTGCCAATACGTTCCAAGGATTCGGATACTTTGTGCCTATCGTCTGGCTTCCTAGTAAGCACTGTTTCGAAATTATCTACCCAAGATTCTAATCTGAATATTATGAACTCAGCGTTCGCTAGTGATTTGAGTTTGAGCAGTACAACCTCTTCGATCGCTTTGGCATCATTAAACGGTACGTATCCTCCAAAAATGGGAAAACGGGTAGAGAATCTGACGACATAAAAGGTGGTGCTGTATTCGGTCGACTATCAATGGGATATCTCTCTGACAGAATAAATCCTTGGTTTTTGGCTTTCTCAACACTGGCGTTAACTTCTGCCGTCACTTTCATTCTCTGGGGAGTCCTCTCATACAATCTGGCCGGTCTACTATCTTTCGGTATCGCGTACGGAATCTTGGCTGGAGGATGGTCAAGTTCATGGACTGGCTTTACCAAACCTTTAACCCGTGAGCCTCCAGCGTCAACATTCGTCTACTAAAATAGCATGTCGTTGATCATTGAACTCGTCTAGTCAACGACCCCAACTTATCCACAACACTTTTCGGTGTTCTCCTTTTTTCGCGCGGAATTGGAAACATATTTTCTACACCCATCTCTTCAGCTTTATCGTCCAACTCTACCTCATCTTCAAGTTCTCCTATCGATGATCTCAACAATCGACTCGGATTTCATGTCGGCGGTGGTAAATTTGAAAAGATGATTGTGTTTGTAGGAACTTGCTTTGCTGGAGCAGCGTTAATTTCCCTCTTCGGTTGGGTTACAGATGTGGTGAAACGGCGGAGGAGTGGAAGTGTAAATCGGCTGGGGCGATAAATGAAGCCAATAGGTTGGACAAAGGTATTACCACTAGTAAGGTGTACGCATGTTTACCTATCTGAACTGGGATATCTTAACTCGAAATCAAAACGGAAAGCTCGACGGAGACTGACGCCGACTAACGGCCGTTCAAGTTGATGAAATCTTTCTTCCTTCCTTCCTCGCTCCCTTCCTTGATAACGGCCTAGTAGTATGTGTTATGGTCCAGGACATTGACAGCTCTTCCACTTTCTTCCACTGCAGTCGTGGCGAGCCGCAGTAATTTCAGTGTCATAGAATTGCAGCTGGATATTTTTCCTGCCAGCCGTTCAGATCTCCCAAGCCTAGATAAGGGTCAATTCATATAACAATGACACAACCCGCTGTGCCTTTTACCTAGTAGAAGGTTTCTGCGGGACAACAAGGTTATTACCGTCCTAATATAATGCCCGAAACAATCCCACCTCCGGAATTTAATGAGATTCAAAACGCATATGATCGTATGTATTCCATTGAATACGCAAATTCTCTCTTTTCGACCATCATGATCAACAGGCCTTCTTCAAATAACGACATCGAGCTAGCTGCTCAAATTCCTCTTCCTCCTTCTAGGTCTTCACTTTTCCTCTCTAATCTAAGCACCGTGTCCGTGGTTACGGTAGCATCCATTTTGGCTGATGATGACCATGTTAGTTCCGATACGGCTTCCATAGGCAGAAATCAGTCTTCTCTTCCCCCAGTGGACGAAGGCTTTGGTGCATGGTCATTTGTGTGTCGTCATTTTTTTTAGCCTAGTGCTACTTACTAGGTTATCTCAAGTCGTTATTAGCTGGTTGCTGCTTTTATCGTGGAGGCAGTTGTGTGGGGATTTCCGAACTCCTTTGGTGTTTTTCTCGATTCGTATCTGAGCAGCTCCACCTATAACTCTCAGCCCAACGCTTCTACTATACTTCCGTTGATTGGGCCGGCTGCCTCTGGCATCATTTATTGTTCTGGTAAGAGAAACTATACGGAACGATGGTAAATGGAGTAACAGTTTAAATGCAGGGCCGTTTATCACGCCTGTGATAACGAAGTACCCATACCACCGAAGAACTTTCTTGTACATTGGTGCTGTTCTCTGTTGGGTATCTCTATTTGCCGCGAGTTATACGACGAAGGTAAAGATATATAACAACTGAAGTACCACTCCCTTCACCTTGAGATTTCACACAGATCATCCAACTATTCGCACTACAAGGTGTCTTGTACGCTACTGGTGGATGTGAACTTATGCAACGATTTTGATAGAAGAACCGATCTGACTCCCGACTCTCCCAGCGTTCCTTTACTTCCCCTGCATCTCTTATCTATCTGAATGGTTCAAACACAAACGTGGATTTGCCAACGGCGTGTTATTCGCCGGGAATGCAGCAGGGGGAGTTGTCCTTCCTCTCATCCTGCCCCCTTTACTCTCCGCATATGGCCCCTCTAAAACCTTACGGATTCTGTCCATAGTGACAGCCCTTCTTGTTGTTCCCCTTCCTTTCATTAAAGGTCGTTTACCTGTTTCACGTAGCCATAACAACATTGGACCGACACCTCGAGGACGAGAGAATAGAGAATGGACTAAGAGCTTCACCTTTTGGGTGTTGGTAGCTGCTAATACCTTACAAGGGTTTGGATACTTTGTGCCTATCGTATGGCTCCCAAGTATGTACCTCCAATTTCCTCCAGAAACGGTCTAAACAATTTCCAACTGCGAACTTAGCATTCGCCAGTGATCTGAAATTGAGCCACACAACCTCTTCAATTGCCTTGACCTTACTAAACTGTTCGTGTGTCTGACCTGAATCATTCAAGGTCTCATCGCTCTCCACAGGTGGCTCTGTAGTTGGTCGACTATCAATGGGATATCTTTCCGACAGAGTGAATCCTTGGCTTCTAGGCTTCTCAACGCTAGCGTCAACCTCTGCTGTGACTTTCATTCTTTGGGGGGTCTTATCGTACAACCTCACCGGTTTGCTGTCTTTCGGTATTGCGTACGGAATCCTCGCCGGAGGATGGTCAAGCTCATGGACTGGATTCACGAAACCTTTGACCGGTGAGGCTTCGTTATCACATATAATAATAAATCTATTCAGGTTCTATACCCCTAGCCAATGACCCCAGCCTCTCCACAACACTTTTTGGTGTCCTGCTGTTTTCGCGTGGAATGGGAAGCATATTCTCTACTCCCATTTCTTCGGCTTTATCGTCCAACTCCACCTCATCTTCTGTAGATGTGTTCAATGACCATCTAGGATTCCACGTCGGCGGTGGGAAATTTGAGAAAATGATTGTGTATGTAGGGACTTGTTTTGCTGGAGCGGCACTGACTGCCCTCGTCGGCTGGGGTACGGATGTAGCGAAAAGGCGGAGGAGTACGAATCTGAATCGCTCTATACGTTGAGCCCAAACTGAGTTGCGGTGATACGATATCGTGCTCTGTAAATAGTAACACGAACGGAGTGGCATGAGAATTTCTAAACGCCTACGCGCTTGTTTCCTGTAGGCAGACTCAACTTGTGTGAGCTTAAATTAGATGTGCATATATGTGCATCCTAGAAATTCTCTGCATGTGACATACTACTTCACCTCAATCAAACCCGGATTATCCCTTTGTACGGAAGAACAGGAGCTCCGCTTCCCGCCTTCATTTTCTTTTTTCTTATCACGAAACCTTCAGTACCTACAACATCTTCCCCAAACCACACCAACGAAATGAGCAACGGTAACGCTATTTCGGCACCGACTCTTAAATCTACCTACAAGATCGCCTCCATCCCGGGGGACGGAATCGGCCCTGAGGTTATCTCTGCGGGAGTGGAGGTCCTCACAGCACTGACCAAATGCAAGAAATTCGAAGGCCAATTCGAGTTGGATTTTACACACCTTGATTGGGGTACAGATAGGTACTTGAAAACTGGGAAGTATACTCCGGAGGATTATCTTCAGCAGCTGAAAGAGTATGATGCAATCTTGTATGTGATTCAGATCGTCGTACTACCTCCTCAGGGGTTACGGACATCAAGTCCAGGTACATTGATGCTGGGTTTGTAGGTTCGGCTCTGTTGGATCGCCCTCGGTCCCTGACCACATCTCTCTTTGGGGACTCCGACTTGCGATTTGCCAGCCTCTCCAACAATATGCCAACGTGCGCCCGACCAGAATTCTACCTGGCACTAAATCTCCGTTGGCAAACTGTCAACCGGGAGACTTGGATTGGGTTATCGTCCGGGAGAATAGCGAAGGAGAATACGCTGGGCAAGGAGGTAGATCTCATATTGGGGAAGAGCATGAAGTTGCTACAGGTCAGTTTTCAAGGAGCTCTCCGAGTCGAGCTTACCATCCGAGACTGAATAACCTTTCCGATTTGAAGAATTATCAATCTTCACCCGGACAGGAGTTCGTCGTATCGCTCAGTTTGCATTCATGGTTGCACAGGGCCGTCCGAGAAAGATGCTTACCTATGTCACAAAGAGTAACGCTCAGAGAAACGGTATGGTGATGTGGGACGAAGTCGTCCGAGAAGTCGCCAAAGATTTTCCGGATGTCACTCTCGACCATATGTTGGGTTAGTATTTCAATTCCAGTTCAGTGGGGAGATGCTTATGGATCTGTTGATCTATCTCAGTCGATGCAATGACGGTTCGCATGGTTCTCAACCCTCGTTCTCTCGATACTATTCTTGCCACTAATCTCCACGCGGATATCCTCTCCGACCTTGCCGCCGCTTTAGCGGGATCGATAGGTATCGCGCCTACTGCGAACCTTGATCCTTCACGCAAGAATCCATCAATGTTCGAGCCGATTCATGGTTCTGCGTTCGATATCACCGGACTTGGAGTTGCTAATCCAGTAGGAACGCTCTGGTCCTGCTCCGAAATGCTTCACTGGCTTGGGGAGTCTGAAGCCGCTGTGGGTTTGATGGTTGCAGTTGAGAAAGTTTGTGAAGCTGGAATTATGACAAAAGATCTGGGCGGGAGCGCAGGCACAAAAGAAGTTACACAGGCAGTTATTGAGGAACTTGGGAAGCTTTAGTACACCGGTTGGGAGTATATCACGAATTAAAGCATAGTACATAAGTGTACATAACAAGAGCGTAAGATAGCAATACAAACATATAGTTCCATGTTACATAGTAGGGCTACAACAGAAAGGATTCCGATCAAGCACGGTTCCACCATCGCTTCTTCGGAGCGCCAGGATGAGGAGGCGAAGACATCATGTCTGTATTGTACAGTAGGGGTGAGTAGGCGAGGTAATGCACAGGCAAAGAAACACGATCACCATCACCAATGTAAGCGCTTGAGTTACGATTGGTCGGAATTACGGGACGTTCGGAAGGTCCTGAGTATGACCGTGATAAGTACATGAGTCGGTGATCAAGGTCGGAACTGACCGCTGTAGTTCATTGCTGCGCCAGGAGCAGGTGAGTAAGGCGGCGGCGGAGGTGGTGGTGGTGGAAGGTAATTATTTCGGGTAGGAGGAGGGGGAGGAATGTGGCCTGGGTCAGGTTGTTCCACTCCGTTGAATGTGACGACCTTTCGGCCATCTGGATAGGTACGAGTGACATGAACATTTCCCTAGTGAAAGAAAGATTAGTATTGGGCAAGCATAAGTCGTATGACTTACATCCCAATCACGACGCTTTTGGATAGTGTGGGTCACTCCATTGACAGTTTGCGACATAGTGCTCTCGGAAGCCCAATTTCCGCCACCGGAGCTAGATCCCATGTCCATTACTAGCGATGGGAACGGTGGCATAATATTTCTCGTCATTGGGAAACCCATTCCCATCCCACCGAACGCAGTAGAAGATGATAGAATGTTACGTTCCATATTCCGCACATTCGCCATTAGGTCGTCAATTTCGGAATGCATATTTCGGGGTCTTTGGAATCCGAATCCATCATCGTATGTTGCACGGCGGCGATGATGCCAATGTCGAGAATGGGGGCCATGCATATGATCCTCAAAGATGGAATTAAAGAGCTCAAAGGGATCGGTAAAGTGAAAGTCTGTAAATGTTGCGGAGGGGAAAAAGGGCTCGGGGTAGCGAGCATATTCATGCCTCTGTCGAGGACGCTCATAGTGCGGTGGTGGTCGCGCCTCTTCTCTTGGTAGCGGAAAAACACCATGAATATCGTAGACCTGAGAGCAAATGAGAGCGGAAGTAAGTGAAGTCATTAAGATTTACCCGTCGTTTTTCGGCATCTTTCAGGATTTCGTAGGCATTGTTGACCTATACCGCATGTCGTACGCCACCATGAGCAATGCGAAATATGCTACGAAGTTGGGGTTTTGCATACCTTTCTGAATTGTTCTTCGGCTGCAGATTTATCAGCGGCAGTAGCATTTGGCGGTAAACGATCTGGGTGTGTTTGGAGAGCTCGTTTCTTGTAAGCTTTGCGGACTGAAATAGGATGTCAACGATGTTTCTCAGTGAACCAGAATGAAGACTGACTTTCTTCCGACGTGGCTTCTGGGGAAATATGTAGGATACCGTAGAGATCACTGGCCATCTCGAAGAAGTGGTGAGGGTAGATGATTGAGAACTATTGTATAAACATGCCCAAGCAGTGCGGTAATTGATCATGGGCGCCTAAATCTGATCTTGTGACTTATGTAGAGTAGTCTTTACCAATTCCCTCCTCGTTTGCCAATGTATAAAGCTACTGCTTCGCTAGCTGCCCAGAGCCAGAGAGAGAGTACATATTTGCAAAGTCTGACAATTTGGAAGTTCCTCATTACATCTTTTTGTGTATGTACATGCACAGCTCAGAGCTGAGCGCTGAGCGGTAGGTATGCTATGCATCCATCGTTAAATATATAATAAATACTGATCATATGCTGTCGAAGCAATTCTTGGGACAATACACTTCGTGTAGCGGCGTCAAAATCTGGTCTGCAAATGGTAGAAGAAACACCAACCTAGTGGTCAACACTGCTTGCTGCTTCGAGTCTGCACACCTCTTTTCGGCTTTCGGCGAGACTCACAATCAGGCGATTTTCGAGGTCATTAGACAGCTCTTGCTCAATCAGTCTTGCCTTCTGACCGAGCCTGAGAGCTTCAATCTCCGCATACAGCTTCTGGACATCCTTGTTGTACCTATCCTTCAACTCTCTTTCTCTCTTCTTCCCTTTCTCTATGTCCTCAATCAAACCCTTCACCAACTCCTCAATCATACCTTCCTTCCTCGTGTCCCGAACCATCTGCTTCGCTGCCCTCGCAACCGCCCTCACTCGCCCTTGCTTCACCTTCTCCGAATCCTCCCTCAACTTCTTCATCTGCCTCTGTTGTTTCCACACAATATTTGATACCAGCAGCCTATCTCGGAAATTGATAAAGGCATAGGATCGAATATTCTGCTCTCTTTCAGCTAGCGCACCCTTCACACGTGTCAATTCTTTCTGCTGCTGCCACACCTTGTTTGAGAGCAAAACGTTGTCGAAAAAGGACACGAGCGGTTGTAGCCGGAGTCTCTTCTGCTGAAACTCGATCACTGCATGTAATCGTGTGTTATCAGACTCAAGCTCCCTACATCTGCGCTCGTAGCGATCCTCATTGGACAAAAAGTGCCGCTCGAGCTGAAGGTACTTCGCCTGGCTGGCCGCAGCAGTGGCTTTGAGCTCTTCGTAGTGATTGTCCTTCTCTGAGAGCTGTTGTTCTAGCTGTTTGCATCGGGTGAGAAGCCATTCGACGTTAGCTTCGGTCAAGGAAACTGTACGTCGTGGGAGAAGCTGATAAACCCCAATAGTGATGCAGATCAATGCGCATGCAGCAAGACTCAGGGCAATCGTGTTGGAGAGTTGAAAGTAAAAGAATGGATAGTCGCAGCGGTCGAACATGGTTGGGTTGGGAGGGGTACAGGGCTTTGTACAATATAAGTATCTAGCGTATACTTATGTTCAATACAGTACTCTACTCGTGGAGAACGCAAGGCCGATCTTCCTGCGGGGTGGTATAAGAGTGTTTTACTCGAGGATGCACTCCTCGAGGTGATAGTGATGATCAAAGGACATGTCATTTTGAAACTACATGCAAAGTATCAGACTTGCAGGTCGAATTGTTAATATCGGCAAGCCTTATACGACGCGGACCAGGAAAAGTCAGTGCGTGGTATATTACTGATATCGGCACGAACTTGCCTGAGAGTTAACTCGTGTACGGCTTTGAAGCTTGAAGATTCTCAAAGCTTTATATAGAGGTTCAGCGTGTGAGTGCTACTAATATTGGAACGATGAAATGAAGGTCGGGTCAACGTTCGCGGCTAGGCTGCGCCCAGCACACCAACGCTTTTTGACCAAGAAAATTATCATGATAACTTTCAGATTTGCCAAATGTCTTCTTCTATGGCTGTAGACTCGGATGACGCCTGAAGGAGATCGAATAATACCCTGCCAACAAATAAGCCCAACAGATAAGCCCCACAGTCACTTTCAATGTTTCTTGAACAAGTGTCTTTGGAAGAAGCCTGGAGTTTCAATCGACATTCGGTGAGGATTCCATACGCTACCGTTTTGTCTTCGCTCAAAGTATCTGCGCTACGACTCGGAAAAGCCGAAGGATAATTATCCTCAAGTCCTCCAGGCTCACAATGCGCTTGAACAGTATTTGATTCGTGTACGGGCTTTCTCCAATTGAGAATACCCTTTCCTTAACTCCGACTTGAAGGGCGCCTTTGGCGCAGATCAGCGGATGAGTGTTGGCTGGTCTAATATATCTTTTCAAGCAGTAAGTACTGTTCTACTAGTAACTTCCCTGTTGCTACAGTCTGTCAGACTATTTATTCATGAATGCTTCAAGCGGAACCGAAGTCAACCCTTGTACTCCCACTTTCATGTACCCGTTCTTCTGCGCCAACTTTTTCTGAATCTCGCGATCAGCTTTCATCTCATCGACATCCCAGTGAGCCCACACAAAGCAACCATGCAACCAAGATGCTTCGGGGGATGATGCCCAAACAGAAAAGTCCGCCGGGAGAGCAACTAACACATAGATCAGTAATCAAGCGGATTCAAGGTATACGGACTCTTACATTCGTCCCATTTCAGCAAGGTTCTATCAAAGTTTTTGGAGGCGCCCTCACTGTATAGCGCCCCAGGATGGAAAGAAATAATTTGAACGTCCTCAGCCGGCCGTTCGTCTGCAATTCGTCCAACTAGGGCAGTAAATGCTCCCTTTGACGATGCGTATACGTTTGAATCAGGCGCAGGATTCGAGTGAACACTTGATGTCGAGACGTTGACGAGATTCAACTGCTGTCCCTTTGGCCTCAGAATCTGCTTGACAAACTTTGCCGACATGAGGAAATTTCCGCCGACATTAACATTGAAAGCTTCCATCAGCTTTCCTTTATCTATGGTCAAAGTATCGGGTCCCGTTGCTGATATATGCGCTGCGTTGAGCACCAGTACATGGACAAAAATATTCTGGGAGTGGAGGTATTCCCAAAGATCGGTTATCGAAGAATCGTCGCCAATGTCTGCCTGTTGCGCAATGAATTCCGTTTTCGTCTGGAACTCTTTGCGTAATTTTTCTGCAGAAGTCTCCAACAAAGAACCCCTTCTGCCCACAATGATAATTCTAGATGCAGACGCTTTCGCGAATGAACGCGCAATTTCGAACCCGATCCCACCACCTCCTCCGGTGATCAGAATGGTCTTCCCAGACTGGCTGAGGGATGGGTTGGTGGGTGAGATTGCTGGATATGTGTCGTGGTGATAGGTAGCGGTTAGCAATGGTAAGGACATGATGGGTGAAAAGAGGATGTCTGTCTCATCTGGGTAAAACCTGAGCTGTCTTATACCAAGCAGTCGGATTATTTACTTAGTTGCTGACGAGCCAGCGGACAACCTCGGTCAAAGGCGACAAGGTAAGATATCCCATCTGCATCGGTGTTTATTTGCAGGTCAACCTCGGCAAAGCAAGCTTAATTTAGATATCACGCATGCATCGATGTTGGTAATCACTGACCGGTCAATCATTGGCTAATTGGTGACTCAATCTGCCTTGCGAAGCGAAGATTTCAGACTGACTCACAATTCAACGTTGAGTCAGTCGAGGAATATTCAACGACAATTCAACGACTCGACAAGAGTTTTCCACCGTTCGTTGCAAGCATTGTCGCTAGATATGACATCGGTGACTAAAAGTTGTGTATCCCATTTGTTGGTACCGCAGCATGTACATAAAACCTACCTACCTGAAGCGCTTTGTACGAGCACAGCCACGCTGTACTGAGGCGGGTGACGTGAATGATCTTCACAGACATATTCAATTTTGATTCCGGACTTACCTTAGTACCTACCTACCATGACTGCGAACCCCACTGCACTCCTTATTAGGGGCCCCACATATAGTTACGGCCATTTATTCATACCTCCTCCTCCCGCAGTTCCTCCTACTTCATCTCAAGTTGTTCAAGCATAACACTTGGCGAAAATGCGCGCCACGCAAAACTGGGCAAGTCTATAATAACTGTTATAACGATGGATGCTAATTGCCACCAATGGTCCATCAACCTGGTAGTCCTGGTTATGTTAGTGACGATGCCTTTGCTGCTTGTATCGCATATGAAAAGTCTGTGATTGACTTGTATACTAGTGCTGCTGATCTTCTCCCTCGTATGCTTTAGCCCAATATCCCTTGCTTACCTTCTATATCGCTGATCTATCGTTCTATATAGCGGCCTGGTTTTCGCCTGCAATCACTGCAGCTTTGGCCCCACTAACTGCCACAGTGCAACAAATGTCTGATCACTACTTTCAAGTGTGTACATAGTTTTCGCTATCATTATCGACTTGTTCTGAATTTTATTCTTGTCCAGAGCCAGAATTCTGGCAACAGGGGCTGAAAGTAGACATATCGGTGATGTTCAAACTTCATTGTCAGACGGGCAACATTTGTAGACCTAAAGTAGTCACGCCCTGCGTATCTAGTTTTGCAGTTATTTCTCTCCTAGTGCCATCAAACCTCCCTGTGACACGAACGATAATTTCTATTCAAGTTGTTGAAGAGGTTATTCTACAGCCCACTTGAATCGTAACCTGCGAAGGTGGCGAGTCAAGTCTTTTGCGCCATGAATTCACAGCGGCTACTTGCTTTATTAAATAGTGCTGTGGGGAGGTCCTCTTTTAGCCTCGCTCCGGTGGTTGCTAGTTTCGTGACGGTCGTGGGTGGGGTTTTGGTTATATTCAAGGATCAGACTCCAGAATGAAAGAGGCCATTCGTTTATGCTACGGATGGAACAGAACGCAGTATTCTGCAGTATTACTATTAGCGTCACCATATTGAATATTGAGGACCTGGCTACAATGGACTACATCATATACTTGGCCTAATGTAACTCCTTACGTCCATGTTATTGGACTCAAGTTCAAAGTCTTGATTTTTCGCAGGTCCCACGACTTCAGTTTCAAATTCAGTAAATCCACATCAACTAAAAGGACGATCCTTTCCTAATATTTCTACTCTTCTATCCGACCACAATTGACGATCGGTCACATCATACTCAGGGGTTACATTGAGTAAAAGCTTGTCCGAAGTGCTTTACGAAAGTTAGCAATTATCCACGGTCTCGAGGACAGTGAGGTATAATTCGTCGATTGTGACGACAGCCGGTATCTCTAGGAAGACGAGGCTCGATAGAGGGGAGGGGGTTGCTTCCCGGACGTTGCTTCCCAGTCAGACAGATAAGTAAGCCAGGCCCAAGGATAATGCGGCGGAGAATGAGTAGACCATCGGACATATAGCGTTAACTGAATCTATCTTTTCCCAAGGACTTGCCCTATTCAGCTGAAATCGAAGCAACAT
Source organism: Rhodocollybia butyracea (assembly GCA_015501585.1). Classification (NCBI taxonomy): domain Eukaryota; kingdom Fungi; phylum Basidiomycota; class Agaricomycetes; order Agaricales; family Omphalotaceae; genus Rhodocollybia; species Rhodocollybia butyracea. The sequence goes on from JADNRY010000002.1 coordinate 1,029,885, forward strand.
CCAAAAATTTGTCGAACGACTTTCTTTTGTTGCTTAAGCCCAGATTGCCTTTCCACGAGGCAAGAGAATTGCGATAAGGGTGCAGCGCCGAGAGAATATGAACCAAATAGTCGACGAAAGCCAGTGGTGGGCAACTTGTCCAGTAAAACTTGTACAATGTACATGATGAGGAACATCAAGGAAATCATGACGACGCCATTGAATTACTTCTGGTACTACGCTCTACACACACCCATTTTTTCTGTATGCGACATGGTTTTACCAAACCGTCAAAACCACATAGTGGCCCACTTCCGAAAAAGTGTTGCTACGGTAGGTCTAAGAATATGACGCCCCATCCCAAAAAGACAGTCATTCTCGTGAACATCCCGACCTCAACCTCTCCTAAAAGAAGGAGGAAGAGAAGTCTCGCTCCGTCAACCAGAAATATCGTCCATTTTTCGAAAGAAAACGCCAAAAAGCTGGAGGCTTCGGTAGGTTGAAGCGGACACTGAAGAGATGAAAATTTTTGAGCAGCTATTTATATGAGAGCATCACGTGTCAATCAGGTGCGTGCAACTGAACCGATTGCCGCGCGCCGGCGCTTAACCGATTGAGATATCGACGCGACGGGAGGTGGAAAACTCTTTGGCGTCCCAGTGCGACGTCAACATTTTCAAAAATTCGGCTTAGCATCCCACATTCAGCGTTCAGATCCAATTGAGGTCCTAACGCACAGGTCTGGCAAGTAATGTTAGTGCGTGTGCTTGAAGTCTTGTTCTCTTTATGTCTTAAGCACTTATAATGAGGTCAAACGACTCAACGAAGACTTGAGCCTTGTTTGTATACCACTGAAAATTTCTCCGTGAAACGACACGGTGCTGCATCGTTCACGAAATTGGTTGAAAGTTCTGACATCGCATTCTGCGTCGATATAGCCAGTAAGTCCGGGATCCTCATAGCTAACTCGGCCTTCTCTCGCTAGACATCGTAATAAACGAATGGGGCCTTTATTCCTGCGTCCGTTTCGCTATATAGTAAGCCTTTTTTGTGGCCATTTCCCTTTCAGCTACAGTTTGATTTTGGTTGTTCTAAGCAGTTAAGCCTTTACTGTCACCTTTAGCCCTAGTACTTCTTCCAATGGCTTTAGGCGCTGCAGCATAACATCAGGCACCCGTAAACCTTGTAAAGTCAAGGAGGCAAGAGGAACGCATACAACATCTTCGCCCCATCCCGCACGATGACACCGAGATTCTATCATTGCACCTAAGCTTTCTAAAAGCTCTTCATTGGTTGTAGACCAGATAGAAAGCGACAGGTCACGCAGGCGAGGGATCAAAAGCCTGGCTTCCGATACGTTCAAAAGCGAGCATACGGACATCACATCAACCTCTCCCATAAGTGCCAGTGAGGAAATGAGCCGACAGGCACTCAGAAAATCCATCAAGACGCCCATTAAATCTCCGCCTCTTATTTCGTGAGGGATGTGTACTTCCAAGGAGGAGACAGATGGCGTCCTACGGAGGAAGGCTGAAATGATGCTCAAATCTTGGATGATCAACTCGTCCAACAATAGGGTTTGCAGAAAGGGAAGGCGAAGACGTGAAAGACCTTCCATCGCACCCCGCATACGTAGTGTCCGTATATTAGGATGGTCAACTATAAATCCAGCGTTATAGTTCCGCAAAAATACATCACAAGTAACGAGGTTGTTGGCGCAGGCAAGGACAATGAGAAAATCTCGAATGTCACGAAAGCTGCCGGAGTACGAGGTAAGCTGAGACCAGGGAAGCTGGAACCTTGAAGGGCGGAAATAGCCTGAAAGAGTGAAGTGTTCTAGCTGGGGAGCGATCTCGAAAGCTTCCGCTGTGGAAGGTGTATCGAGGGTATGGCTCATCGGAACGTTTTCGATGACAAGACGACGGAGAAGAGGCATTCGACTTTTGACTGCGGCACTGAGACTACCCAGAACCACGATGGGTATGTGATTCAATTCTAGCTCCTTCCAACGAAAAGATTCGTTTGTCAACAGATTCCAGCACTTTTCCTCTTTTTGCGATAATACATCCATTCTGTTCCTAGCGCTGAAGCAAAATCTGATGGAAAGGGAGCGGGTACCTGAGCGCTGCAGTGCGAGCTCTAAAAGAGTGCTAGTAAGGTTGGTTCTCTCCACCTTCATGCAATCAATTTCAATCGACGACCATATTTGTTGCATCCCTTCGCAGACGACATTCCTCCACACGCGACAAACTTGGCTAAATCGCCAGAACGGAGAGTTGGCATCCATGGGAACCCCTTTCTCTCCTGGGAGAGCGAAGGAAAATATCACAGCCAAGATCTCTGGTGGTAAACGGCGAAAGGGTGAAAGTACACTTTGCAGCCTGAGAACCCGCGCAAGCTCTTCATCACGTATTTGGAGGACTGTGGCTGTATCCCACCCGTCGGCGTCTACAACATTATCAATTAGTTCGAGCTCTGCGAGCCTCTGATCTAAAGAGAAAAGTTGGCGTTGAGCATCCAAGATAGCGGCTCGGATATCCGGAATTTGGTGCTCGTCAGCAGGATTGTTGGAGGTGAGCAGCTGAGTGAACGATTTCTCCATTGTCGGGATGAGGCCTTGATCGTGGGTGCTGCCCACTAAGCCCTTTCACAGCACGTGAATGGCTGGACCTAAGCTGCTAAGCAACCGAGAAATCCTTCTTGTGACTCATACAATATTACAATGAAAATACACTGATGATAATCCAGTTAGTTCAGGGAATATAAATGGAATATAGCACACACCTAATGTTGCACAGGTCCAAAGGCATATACTTATTACAGAGTCAACTTCTCCATCGCATCCTCAAACTTTTCATCATCGCTCGAGGAATCACTTTCCGATTCATCTGGTTCCTCTCCTTCCTCCTCTTCTTCCTCTTCAAAGTCGAGCTGTGATTCGAGTCAATATTAAGAAACAGTAGATCTATAAAAGTCTACTTGCAGGATCATATATCACTCTAATGATAAGGCTACAGCTTGGGCATGTAGCGATGTCTTCATAGTCTCGTAGCTGTTGACGCGATATCTCGAATCGATCTCCGCATGGGCAGGGATAATGGTAGATTTTGCGGGAGGCATCCCAGACCATATCTTCGATTTCGACTTCATCGTAATAGGCTCCCATTTTATCTTAATAAGGGACACGTTATCGCTGGCGGCCGATAAAAGAGACCATAAAAGCAGGCTGGAGAAAATTAACCCTGGTGAGAGTAAACTAGAGAGAATGAAATTTTTTGAAGTGCCGCCCGCCTATGAGTCATGAATGCATGATACGTGATCTCCATGGACGATCGCAGTTGCGCCACATCTTACCTGACTTGAACGTTAACCTTCATGGAAAAGAGTGACGATGATCTCGCGAGGTAAACGCAACAGCTCAATACGCGGCTGGCGACTCATATATTTCAGAGCAATTTCTCTCAGCCTTTTACACACCGATCCTTCTATCCATCATTCAAATGAAACCGAAGAAGCCTTGTTTCAAGAACAGATAATGCAAGCTATTCAAGCCTCGAGATCTACTGCTCAACCGCCTGCTCAACCGTCATCCACCAACCCGTTTCTATCAGAACGTGCACAGATGGAAAAGGAGCGGAGAGAGCGCCAAAAGAGACTCCGAAAGGCAAAGGGTATTCCAGATAGTGAGGATGAACGCACCCAGGCAGACAGCGATGATGAGGATGTAAAGGAACCAAGTGCGAAGAGGCAACGTCTATCGTCATCAATGCCTAATGGTGTCCAAGCTAACGCTCGGAGTAGCGCTGCTTCGTCTTCTGGCTCAAAACATGAGTCTAGCCAAAATCCTTACTTTTGGGATGGAGAATGGCGTCCAACAGCCACCCAGGGTGTCGAGCCGCGGAAGGACAAACGACCAACCTTCAGGCTTTCGGAGATTTTGGGAAATGTGAGTGTTGCTTTGATGATGAGATTTATCTCTGAACGCGGCGTCTTGTTCTTCACAGAAAACCGAGATTGCCTTTGCTATTCTCTCCACGTTTGCCCTCGACATTCAGTGGATCTATGATTTGTTCGACCGCTCTGTTCCTGTCATTATGGTTTCCCAACCTGGCGAAAACGGCAGAGCAAGCGTAAAAAATGTCCTCCCGAACTGGATCAAGACAACGCCCTTTTTACAAGGCGGATACGGCTGCATGCACATGAAATTCATGATGATATTCTACAAGACAGGACGCTTACGAGTTGTTGTCTCCACTGCGAATCTTGTCCCATACGATTGGCGAGATATAGAAAATGTAAGCCTCAGCTTTACCCTCTTACCTTGACCTTAGATCTCCTATAGGCCGCCTGGCTCCAGGACATCCCACCGCTTTCAAAGCCCGTCACCTTCGACAAAGAGGACAAAGAATCGTTTCAGTATATCATGAAGACTGTTCTTGATAACGTCAATGTTAAACCTGCACTCTCTATCATGGTACAACAAGAGGTGAGTATAATCCTTAATCTATGTCTCTATCCTCGGTGAACGTCCGCATCTCAGCATCGCGATCTGCCTATACAAACGCTGGAAGACATCTGCACGCGCTGGGATTGGTCAAAAGTGCGAGTGCACCTAATACCTTCCATTGCAGGTACGATTCCCTTTCCGCATAATCCTCGATATAGTACTACAATGACTTGGTAGGAAAGCATCAAGGATGGCCAGACGTCATCTTAACGGGCCATACCCGACTGATGAAAGCAGTACGCAATATGGGCTTTCAAACTGGCAAGGGAACGCAAGGGAAGAAACTTGAACTGGAATATCAGGTACGAAGAGTTCTGTTGGCAATTCATATCATATTCAACACGTTCGATGCCAGGCCAGCAGTATCGGGCAGTATACCACATCTTGGATCAATGAATTTTACTATTCTGCCAGAGGCGAATCGGCACAGGATTGGTTGGTCAAACGTAAGAGTGAAAGGGATAATCAGCCGTATCCAATCAACTTGAAAATTCTGTATCCTACGAAGGACACAGTGCATGGTAGTCAGCATGGGGAGCGGGTGCGCTGAGACTTTGTGCCTACTACTAAGATCTCTAACCACATCACAGGGAGGAGGAACGATTTTCTGTAAACGGAATTATTGGGAAGGCAAGAAGTTTCCTCGAAAATTGTTCTATGACGCGAAAAGCAAAGCAGGAAATACCCTTATGCACACGAAGGTTATTTAAGTTTGGTTCTTTCCCCCCCCCCCCCCCCGGTATCTAAAGAGTTCATTTGCAGATGGCTATCGGAGTCGTTTCGCAAAACCGTCCAACCAAACGAGAGGTAATCAATGTCGACTCTGATTCGGAAACAGAAGACGATAGCGACGATGAAAGCCAAGTCGACAGTGCTCAAGACACCAATGCTTGGGCTTACCTAGGCTCACATAATTTCACTGGAAGTGCTTGGGGTTATGTTTCAGGATCAGCGTTCAATCCTGTTCTCAATGTAAGTCTGGTTACTTTCATCTCCAGCCAAATCGAACTCATCTCGAATATGACTTATGTAGATAAGGAATTATGAGCTCGGCGTAGTCTTCCCTTTGAAAAATCCGGCCGAGGCCAACAAGATGGCTTGTTTTGAAAGACCACCGCGACAGTATAGTCCAAAAGATTCACCGTGGGTGAGTCGTGAATGTTCAAATCCTATACTATCGTTTCCTTGACTGTTTTACAGGTCCAAGAGGAATCCGTATACTTTGCTCAAAGCAATCATAACTGACCTGAGCTATATACATCGTTACCTACACAGATGCATATATTCAGCGATACTAGTCGAAAATTTCTTCACTGCGTCTCATGGTATCAGAACCCACGTGGTGCACGTTTGGAAGAAACCAAACCCAAAGAGGTGTACCGATGGCAGCACGCCGACCATAACCTTTACCTGTATGGCGACGTTTCTCGAATGCGAGCCTCTGAAGAGTCAATACACGTTCCCCTAATATGTTGGCCCAGTACTGCATGGATTCGTCTACGGATCCAATCTGACGAATCCGAGAGATGTCCTCTTGGTAGGAATCTTCTCGAAGTTCCACTGCCAACTTGAGAGTGTCGAGGTGTTGGAATTTCTCTAGGATTGCTGCTATCCCTTCCTATATTGTGATTTCTCAGTAGAAAGAGCGTTAAGCAAAGGACTAGTATGATAAATACCATATCTGACTCGGGTTCCTCTGCACGGTTAAAGTAACGGATACCCTGCAGTTCCAGTCCTTGAAGTCCCGGAAAAGTTTGATAAATGCTCTTCAAAAGTTTTACAGTGATACACCAGCCCATTTTGATGCATAACTGTTCTAAGTGAGGGCGAGAAAAATGCTTCACACCCTCAGTACTAAGTGAATTGAACAAACGGAGGACTTCATTGGGGTTGTGATACGCCAAAGTATCTCCACTGGATAGCATATTTTCCCACCCTGGAATAAAATCGAGCACCAAATAACGTAGAGAGTGCGGAAGCCTCTTGAAAATTTGGTCTGATAGGGATGGATTGGAAATGGTTATGGATTCAATCTGCGAAGAAAAACTATCCATTTCACTCCCAATCAACGCTTCTCGGGGCAACAGCTCGTATCTATGAGGCAAGGCGCCAATTATACGCAACCTGCAGTGAATTTCGAGCACATTAAGCCTCGGCATGGACTTTACAACTGTCCACAGGGGATATTTATGCGAATCAGATTCCATCGGAGGGAATCCTTTGATGATGAGTTTGCGCAGTGTTGGCAATGATATTATTCCAGATTCGAGGTCAGATAGCGGACAGTATTCGCCTGGTACTTCAAGATACTCCAGACTCTCGCTACATCCCTGGACAATGTTGGCTACACATTGTATAGAAAGCGCGCGCTTGTGCGCGGGAGCTGAGTAAAGTGTTGCTTGCCCCATTTGTTCGATGACCAAGCGACGAATTCCATGAAATGAGTGAAGCAAAGCTGACGCATCATGGATGAGAAATGGAGTCGAAATATGCAAGGATTGAAGAGATGGAGACGATGCCAAAGCTTCAATGAGCGAGATATTTGGTGCAAACTTCTGGATAGTGTAAATGAATGTTACGATGTTGGGCAAATGTGGAAGAGCCTCGGAAAGAGAGGTCAAGTAAGCTATATGCCGAGAAGACCATGGTGGTTCATTGTCGTATGAGAATTCAAACTTCCTGATACATAAATTAAGCCTTAGATGTCACGGTGTACTAGGAGGCTTACTTGATGTACGGCCACAACGAAGAGGGAAAGAATATTGGCTCCCGATTTTTTGGCCATCGGACTTGGCAGAACACAACAGGGAGGACGTTATTTCTCATCTGCCTCGAGACCATCGATAGAGATATTGCATCTGCAGTATTTTCATTGAGAAGATGAGAGATAACGTGCTCGTAGACATCAAAAGGTAGATTCAAAGCGAACATCCGCGGTCATCCGGACGAAGTGCCAGTGGTTTTTAGAGCGCTTGACTGATAAGCGCTCACCGTCGCTTTTGATCAGATCTTACTTTGCTCAGCGCTCAGCGCTGGCAGCTCTTCAGCATGGTTCTGCCTAATTCCCCAGCGATGGAAGACTTAACATCAGTCCCGGATGCTCCCCAAGAGTGGCTACGTTTTACCAAGGTATCCGCTAGAAGCATGAAGCATCCACTATGTCGCATTGAAGCAGCCGAAGGTATTCGAGAGTTCGCATTCAAATATTTGCCTGCTTGAACATCATTAAAGGCCAGATACTTTACGAGTCCAAAATGAAGAAAACCAAGATCAGTATGCTATAACACTTATTCCCTTCAAAGTCATCCGCTTATCTGCCCCTAGTCCCTATAGAATCCATAAAGGAACTTCGTTTTAGTGAAGACACTAGCTATTACCGCTCCCTTTTCAACCTTCCTCCTGAGACCCAGTCGCGCTGGATCACCATCGTTTATATTCTCGAAGGAGCTTATAAGATTTTACACATTATCGCTCCATCGATGGATGCTTTCCAACAATGGAAAGAGTCTCTGAATAAGCTTTATGCAGTCCGTCAAGGTCTCATGAAAGGTACATATGATAGTGCTATTAGGGATGTTGTCTGGGAGAAGCAGGTTGGTCGTTTGTATAATTCGTGTGGAATGCGGATTTACCTCCAACAGTACTGGAAATTGGCAGACAACAACGCAGACAACAAGCTAGAGTTTGATGACATACATCGCTTATGTCGCAGTCTGAGCTTGCATTATTCAGAACAGGAGCTGAAGAAGTTGTTTCAAGTGAGCTACAGTAACATACATTATGTACACGATGATCTAATCCTCAACTTCAATTAGGCCGCTGACCCTCAAAATCGAGGCTATCTAGACTATCTTGCATATCAAAACTTCGTAAATTCACTGAAAAAACGGCCGGAGGTTGATGTCTTGTATCAAAAAATCAGCGGTGGCCATGATTTGAACCTGACTGCTTTCACAACTTTCATGCGAGAGTCTCAAGAGGTATATGAATTACATTTTAATGAGCAACAAACCTAACTTCCACTAGTCCAAGTTAAACGAAGAAGATATAGAAATCATATTCATCAAGTACGCAGCAACGGAGCCATCCAACATCACAACATCATCCACGCAAAATGAAATCGAGACGGCGAATGTCAAACTAACAAAACCAACGATGAGCTCGGAAAAATTCGCTACTTTTCTCAGATCTTCCGACAACGCAGCGGTATCGGAGCAAAACCATTCAGTTTTCCATGATATGACCCGTCCTATATCAGAGTATCTTATTTCTTCCTCACACAACACATACCTCATTGGTAACCAGCTAGTTGGGGTATCGACTATAGAAGGTTACATTCGCGCCCTTCTACACAGCTGTCGTACAGTTGAATGTGATTGTTGTTCATATTTTACAAATACTTCAGCTGATATATGTGCAGTGGACATCTACGATGGTACTGGGGAGCCCATGGTGTTTCATGGAAATACACTCACCTCCAAGGTATCGGTGCGAGAGGTTTGTCATGCTATAGCGAAATATGCATTCCATGCTTCGCCATATCCTGTTGTAATATCAGCTGAGCTTCATTGCGGAGTGGACCAGCAGGATCTAATGGTCGATATCATGAAGAGCGCCTTTGGAGATGCATTGATCTGTGCTCCCGTCGACGGGAGAGCAAAGATTAATGCTCTTCCTAGCCCAGAGGAGCTTCGAGGAAAGATCCTGTTAAAGGTATGTATGTTGTGCACGCAATCTGCCGGTTTTTTACGTGTTGTTTCAGGCAAAAAATCTCAATATACCAGCTGAAAAGGGACTCCGACCGAAGAAGCCAACCAAAGAAAATCCAAATGACGATAGTGCATCTTCTGCATCTTCAGCTTCAATTTCTTCCTCTGCTTCGCACAAAAGCATTATGAACGAGATTAAGGATATCAAAACCAAACTCATTCGAAAGATACGCCCCAAGTCCCAAAATAAGCATCGAATGTCATTTGCTCTGGCTTCGTTACTTGTCTACACCGTCGGGGTCAAATGTCGTGGAATTAGCCCCGATGAGCATTACGAACCTGAACACGTTTTCTCGATTTCCGAAAATTCGGCCAATAAATATCTAGGCAACAAGATGACTGACCTAGTCAAACATACCCAGACGCATATTGTTCGTATCTATCCCAAAGGTACTAGAGTGGATTCTTCTAACTACGAGCCACATCTTTACTGGGCTGCCGGCGCACAAATCGTCGCGCTGAACTGGCAGACGTTTGGTGTGTCCGTTATTACCTCTCTCGTACTTGGAAGGTTCTTAGGGCCCCATTAGATCTGGGATATATGATAAACCATGCCATGTTCCAACGGAATGGACGCTCTGGATACGTACTAAAACCTCTCGCGCTTCGGCCTGGAAACGAGGCACTTCTTCGAAAGCCTACTAAACATTATCTAGATCTTACTGTACGACTTCACTCCGAGTACGAGCTATTTAAGCTAACGTACCTACCCAGATAATTTCTGCACAACAACTGCCACTGCCCAAGGACAAGTCAGGAAAGGAGATTCAGTCCATCATAGATCCGTTGGTGGAAGTTTCGCTACACATCCCCCTTTGGTCACACTCCCCTTTTGTTGCTCTTGAAGCCGAAGCTGAAGGATCATACTCACCGCCAACCAACATCGCCAACTCTAAGCCTACAACTGCCCGTGTTGTATCTTTCTCCACTGGCCCTGTGAAGAATAACGGGTTCAATCCTGTATGGCAGGAAGAACTGTGTATACCGTTTGATTGTGTCGGCGGGATGATGGACTTGGTTTTTGTGAAGTTCGCAATCAAGCAGGAGAAGAAAAAAGTGAAGGAGGAGGTTGATGAAGATCCTATCGCGATTTATTGCTGTTCATTAGGGTCTTTAGAACGCGGTCCGTATTTTTCCTTTGGATGTGTTCTGTGTGCTCATGTACTCTTCAGGTTTCCGTTATCTACCGTTACATGATTCCCAAATGTCTCCACATCTATTTTCGACTCTGTTTGTCGAAGTGAAGGTGCGGGACATTTAGAATATTTACCTCCTTACTACCAATGTTTCCCCTCATGTTAGATAACAAGCTCTGCAAATACTTGCTGTGTCTGATCTATCCTCCTTTGCGTATATCTGCGGTACTCGTAAGCGTTGCGAGACGCTGATACGGACAGGCTTTGACTAGTAGAGTCTGCGTTCCTTTTTTCTCACGAAAAAGTCTCAGCTTCAGAAAGGGGATTTCCTGAGAAGAGTTCCTCCTGGTCATCTTTGCAGTTGTCCAGTCATTGCTTGATGTATTCCCAGTCCGAGGTTGGGTACTTGGCCTCAGTTGTCGTACAAGAAGCTCGCACTCAAGAGACTTACGCTGAGGGATCGATCGTTACATAGTTCATCATACAATGGTGAAACGCGTTGACTAACTTCCTGCACCTCCGCCGTACGTTTTAAACGCGTTGGATGGTCAAACGGAGCTAGACGCTTAACAGCCTCGAAGGGCCTACTAACACTTTCCTTCCTGGGCGAGTGTAGGTGAATGTACGTAGGGAACAGTCAAAGTTTGTATCAGTTATTACGTAGGCTCAGTTGAGCAAACCAGGCTACTATAAATTAGTCAATCTGGAAAGAAGAAAGGAAGAAAATCGGCAAGCACTTCATGTCTGGTGTGTTCAAACATTCAAATATACCCTCCGGACAGGCCCTTTGGTGTTCACAGGACTACAATCACAATCATGGAGATATTGGGTTCCTGGGCTAGCGGTCTGATCCATAAACTCACTAGCTTCAGCATAAACCCCGCCTGAGCGACTGCGGGCATTGGGGTGGGTACTTTCAAAATAAACCTGCGGCTGGGGACGTGAATCGGCGGAGTGGCGGACACCTCGAGGAGCACCAGGCAATGGGCTACCGGGCTCATCCGTATCAACAGGCATGGGAACTCGCCCTGGAAGTCGCTCTCGGACGATCGCATGAGACCAGTGTGCATCGTTGAACATTGGAAGCTCGAACCCATATGGAGGAGCATCTCCAGGATAAACCTTCCATCCAGCGTCGGAGAACTAATCATGAGTCATCGAGCACCCCTGCAAGCAGTTGAGAGTGGGATCCCGCGAGGTAACGCGGATAGCTGCCAAGAGCCCCGCTGGATTCCACTGATGACCTCCGGAAGCGACTCTGTTTTCGGCATAAACCTGCAAACATATACTCAGTCAGTAAACGCACGGCTTTCACGCCAAAAACGTACTGCAAACACAATTTGTGGGCCCTCGATCTCCTCGACATCAAATCGCTGAGCAGCCATGTATTGGGTGCCGGACCCGACAAAGCGACCGTTCACATAGAAAGAGTAGTAATCATCGGCAGTGGCAATGATAGTTGCTGAAGCCAAGGTGTGTCTGGGAGGAAGATTCACAGCCAAGCGGAAACCTCGCACACCAGGTGGGGCATTTCCATTGTTGAGTTCGTTGGTCCAAATTCAGCGAGCAGGAGCAAAGGACAGTTCATCCCGTCCTGCAATGGTAATAGCATTGGTAGCGTAGTCTCCGGCAGGTTTAACCGGAAGCCAAGAGTTATCGTCATACCATAGGTGGTAAAAACCTTCAGGAACATTAGTTTGACCACGCCAGGTGGTATCGGAAACCAAAGAGGAAGTTGTGCCATCCATGTAGGTTATAACGGCGGCGAACAGGAAGCCGGCTGCGTTGTTGACGTTCCCGTTGTTAGTAGCATTCACGGCGAAGACATTCAAATTTGTGCGAAGGGGCACACAAAAGCTAAAGGCATGGCCCCAGCCAATTTCCGTAGCGACAGGCTCCCCGTTAACCCAGAGTGTAGCAGCATCATCAGCGCCGAACGCAATCGTGGCAAAAGCTGGTTGGCGATTGGAGGGCGCGATGAAGTTTTTACGGAAAGCTCTACTACCATGGCAGGAGGGGCTTTTCCGTCGACGATCTCGGGGGTCCAGATCCACTGAGAGTGATCAAAGCTCAACGTAGGATGCTCGCTGAGACGATAGGAGAGTTCCTTGTCGACGGAGGAACAGAGAAGAGCATTACTGTGACTGTCTCTTGATGGGTCGCATGTGTCTGTCCAACTTGCTTGAGCAATGCGAAACGTCAAAGTCAAAGTTCAAAACATACCATCGACAAGGTTTGAAGACTTGCTAGCCGCCTGGGGGACGAAGAGCAGAGCGGAAGCGAAGACCAGTAGCATCTTGCCTGAGCTTTACTCGTTGTCTAAGTATCCAAGTTTCGTACCCATGGGTTTTATAGGAATTCTGCACGTTCATCTAGATATAAAGTGCATCGTGAAGTTCTTGCCGCTAATATTCGAAACAGCCGGATGCGAGGAGGGCGCATTGAGGTTGGCTGCAGGCCGTGGAATTTGAACTGGTATCGGATCATATACGTATGCATTTTCTCTGTGTCAAGAGGTGGGCGGTCACTTGCAGGACCCTTGCATTTGAGGACTTGAGTGATAACATCCGGGCTGGCGCTACTTTATATGAAGATTTGGCGACCTCTGAGAGGCTAGTAGTATAGGCAACGCCCCCGACCAAAACTCCTTGATATCCCAGGCTGGCTGTGAGTCGAGTCCAAAGGAAGTTATGTTGATCCAGGTTGAGGACGAAAGAGTCATAGGTTCTACTCCCATTGTCAGGTCTTATGCTCGCGCGGTTATACCGCAAATTTCTGACGCTGAAGATCATCCAATCGAATAAAAATATTTCAGGTGATCCTCGAAACCGATAATTAAGCGTTACTTCAGTCAGGCTGACCAAAGAGCGCGATAAGCGTGGAGAGTTTTGACGCTGAATCTTCGAGATGTTCTGCGTCGCTCAATTTACTGGGTCGGGACAAACTTGTTGCGCCAGACGATCGCATTATGGGCACTATACAGAGACCAGGATGCACAAAGGCAGGGCGCCAGTTGAAAAGCTGCTGTCTTGATATTGTTGTTCATTGTTCTTGTCAGAGTGGTATACATTCAGTTATAACAGTCCTCGGAGTCCATGTTTTCTTCGTCGTTGAGATTTCATGTCGGCTCTTCAGCGCTTTTTTAAAATTACCGGACTCGCCAATGGTTTTGTCAAATTTTCTTAACTAAAACTCGGTGTCTTCGGGATGAACGGTATATGTAAATGTACTTTCAGTAAAAGCTGAGCGCTGGATATTGGAACGAGGTGTGGAAAGAGTTGACGGACCCAAAGGCTCAAGCGCTGGTGGTCGCCCGAAATCCTCCTGGAATGAAAGTTCCACCACCGTCTGTAATATTGCTGAGCACAGCCATATTTGTCCAGAAGTTTCAGGACACGGACATAGTGCACAGGGTTCGATTTGTGCGGCTTTGAAGACGATGAAGCTTGAAGAGAACAGAATCAAACGACAGGCCAAAGCTGGAAATAGCCCGGTCCGAAATTAGGTCACTACGCTCCACAACCCGTAACAACCATCTGGTCTGGCGTCCTACATGTTTGGATGAAGTTCCTCTGTACCACAACTTCATGAATCAGTACCAGAAGCTTACTGAGATGTATTCAACACACCCTTTCTCAGCTTCTTTGCGTTCGGTGCGCCACAAGCCTTATTTCCGCAGTATCCTATACAGCTCTCTGGTAATATTCTCGATATATTTCTTGTACAAATTCGTGCATCCCAGCACCATCTATACTCAGTTCAAACCTTTCGCTGGCGATCTATCCGAGACTTATGCGCCAGCTGATAAAGTTGCACCTCAAGTTTGGCAAGACAGAGCGAAGAGCGTGAAGGCTGCGTTTTTGCATGGGTATCATGGCTATGAACGTTATGCTCAGCCCCACGATGAGCTCCTTCCCCTGTCAAATGGTTATCGAAACAAGTGTGTTTCATCGCTTCTAGCTTTGTAGATAGACATTGACTTGCTGTTTCAGCTTCAATGGATGGGGTGTCTCTATGTATGACTCGTTAGACACCATGCTGCTAATGGATCTGGAGGACGAGTATGCCCGTGCGATTCCTTTCATAGAAAAGACCGTGTTTAGTTTGCCAGAAGTGTGTCTTAAATGCATTTCTTATTCCTACTGCTCTGATTTTGCGTTAGGGTCAATTTGCCCCGTTCTTCGAAACTATAATAAGATATCTCGGAGGACTACTGTCCGCGTATGCCCTTAGGAAGGATGAAGTGCTCCTTCGACGCGCGGATGAACTTGCTGAGAAATTAGACCATGTCTTCGCCACTCCATCCGGTTTCCTCTATTTGGAGTGAACCCAGAGTACTTATCTTGCCTTTGGAGATATATCGACTTTGTACTGACAAATTCTAACAGTGGGACTGTTGTTGGACCCGAGATTGGGATTCTCGCTGAGATTGCAAGCCTGCAGTTAGAATACACGACTCTGGCCAAATTCACAGGTAAAAAACGATGGTGGGACAGGGTGCGTACATAAGGTTCCATTCCATTTACTCAGGATAGTGAACCAGTCCTCAGGCGAATACTGTGATTCGAGCTCTAGAGAAGGCGAACCTCCGCGACACTGGGGGCATGTTTCCCATCGGATGGAACCTCTCGAATGCACAGCCAAAAGACAGTACGTGTACCACATGTTACCGTTCACACAAAGCCTCACATTCTCCAGCACATCTATCCGTTGGCGCGCAGGCCGATAGTGCTCACGAGTACCTCCTCAAACAGTATCTTCTCACCGCCAAAACCGACAAGGCTAACCTTGAAATGTGTACGTCCCCTTCTATTTTTCCAGTCCTTCAACTAATAGTCTGGTAGATCTACGGGCTACCACACACATCATAACAAACCTCTTATTCTTATCACCGACACGACATCTTTTGTACGTAACGGATGCCCAATTTCCTACACTAGACCACAAGGGCAGGCCCTCTCATCGATTCGAACATCTGTCTTGCTTTTTACCGGGCTTACTGGCACTCGGAGCACATACTCTACCATTAGACGATCTTACAAGTGTGGGTATCGACTTAGAGCATCTGGGAACTGGAATCTATGTTTGGTAAGGCAGGGGTAGACTACAAGCTACTTGCAGGCTACAACCTAAAGACACTACACATGTGGGCTGCTGAAGGCCTTGCACAAACCTGTTGGCTCACCTACGCCGATATGCCTACGGGGCTGGGCCCCGACGAAATGCTCATGCACACAGTGAGTGACCTCTGGCGCGAGACTGGCGATAGCTTCAAAGAAGGTGGATATTCTTGGATGGACGCGATCAGCAAGTGGAAAAGATCTGGAGCACGAGGGGCTCCGCCTGGGGTCGGTGACAAGACACCTGTTGTATACACGGAAATGGAACGGCTTCGCGGGACTAGCCATGGAAGAGATTATTCTATCAGAAAACCGCCTATTTGCTAAGACCAGAGGTTAGTGGAGCTTTTGCTGTATCTATTAACTATTAACCCACCTCGTATTATAGACACTCGAGTCATTATATCTGCTCTGGCGAACGACTGGTAACAGTAAGTGGAGAGACCGGGGATGGAGAATTTTCGATTCGATAGAACGCAACACTAAAACACCCTCTGGATACGCTAGCCTGATAACCGTCGAGGTGATGCCTCCAGCGAAGGATGATGACATGCCCAGGTGAGCGATGCGTTCGTGGAGCTCAATGTGGCAACCTTCGCTGAAAAATACACTTCAAGTTACTTCTTTGCTGAAACGTACTTCCGAAATGACAAAATCTCTGACGTTGTGCTGAATTCTATCCAGGTTGAAATACCTATACCTCATGTTCAGCGACAATGATCCTATATCGCTAGACGAATGGGTGTTCAATACTGAGGCTCATCCTCTCCCAGTCATTAGGTGGAGCCAGTCAGAAAAGGACGCTTTCAATATTCCGTGATACTTTTAGAATTCTAGACCTACAATAAGTACTTTCTAGCTTTGTACACCAATACCTTATGCACGCGACTTATACTCGTACTTATTCTACTTACGCCTTTCGAGGAAGGAAAGAAGGAAGGACGTACCGGCGCGGTCAGTACCTCGCGTCGATTGGAGCACCCTGTGCTTTGCAAATTGTCTGGCATGCATTCTATGTATAGAGGCATAGAAAAGTCGAGAAGCATTCGAAAAGGGATACAGATCAAAGTACATATTCAAATTATACATCCTGGATAACACCTTATGGACCTGGATTGTAGATACTTGTACTCAACATCACTTCGATACCTTCCGCCCCAAATGAAAAATGCCGATCTCGTTCTCCTGGTACAAAGGTTCCTCCATGTGATTTTCGTGGGATATTGCTCCCACGGTTTTCAACTCTAAGTTGGTTTTCGCAAGGATGTACCCCTCATATGCCGGCGCCCCTTCTTCATGTACATACCGGAACGCACCTTCGAGTACTTGGACACGGCGGGTCCTCCACCATCAAAGAAAGACAGTTTAGCACGGTGTGGACCAAAGTGCCTCAAACTAAAGCGTTGCACAAAGTGGATCGCTTCGTTCTTGACCAGTGCCGCAATCTCCCCTTTCATCGGCGAGCCTGAGGACGAGGGAAGCCAGGAAAGTTGGTGTGGAGGAGCAGAATCAACCACAGCGGTGATCTCTTGGGAAGTACCGCCTCGAGCCTACAAACGATCTGAAACATGAATGGAAAGAACTGAAACAAGAACTAACGGAAATTGGTTTGGCAACACATATGCCAGTAGAGAGGAAGCAACCGACGAGAGCGGTGACAACAAATGTGATAAAACGCATTTTTGGTTTGAGAAGAAAGGGTGTTTTTTTGACCAGCAAAGGGAGCTCGACCAGCAAGATGAAGCATGTGGTATTATTCCGAGCTCCTTAAATACTGCGATGGAGTGCAAGTCCCGCCGTTAAAGGCTGTTATCTCCATATCACGAAACGCCAAGGCTTGCAGCTACCCTTATGATAAGACATAGTCACATTAGAGACAGATAAATTACAGCGATATTGCGATATTACACACCAGTACACGCGGCACGCCACAGGCTAAGTATTATCCTTGTATCAGCACAGCCAGCGAACTTGACAGAGCTCGACTCCCAGAGAGACGAGAGAAGGTAGGAGAGGCTCTAAACCGAAAAGGGCTGAATCGGCACGATCACCGGGCAGAGTCGAGAGTTATTACCTATTTCGGTATATGCATGATCGACGATGACAAACTTCCCTTATTAAATTCCACTACCAGGTATTCTTTGAGCAGCAGAGGCAGTGAGCTCGACTATTGCTTGACTCCCAAAGCTCCCGAAGATAAGGCAGAAGGCTGCAGGGCCAGCAAATCCCTAAACCGAAAAGGGCTAGCTTCTGATACATGTGTTTTGCGAAATCGCGCACATCTGCACGATCAGGCGCATTACCGATCTGCTCTCGATTCTGGGGTAAGATCCTCCACAGGGAGACAGTCAGTGCTTCCACTCACACCGCATAAATTTCCACTTCAGCCTGACCAAAGTAGGCCGCGAAACACAACATTTCTTCTGCCTGCTGAAAAATATTCTTTCGACGCCAGATCATCCAATCAGAACTGCGAGGTTCTGAATCAAAGGACATAATTCAGGCGATCTTCGAAACCAATAATTTCGCAGCCTAAGATGGCAAAACACTTCTACTTACTTCGAGTCCTAATCTCCTAATCCGAAATCCAAACATCCTCGGGCGGGACTACTTTGAATCTTCTTAGTACAAGAGGTGCCTCGAAGGTACCGTCTCGGTGTAGAGGCTAATCCTCCTTTCTTTTGGTACGAGGTCACGCTAGCATCGGCAGACTTGCGGTTTATTACTTAGAGAGCAGACCCATCTCGATCTCAATACAATGTATATCTGGCTTCTCCCTCCCAAGCCGAATCGTTTACACCATTATTTTCAGCATCGCAGACCGTGCGCTTATATGGAAGCTTCAAGCTTCGAGGTCTACTGATTCAAACCCATTCTCTATATGCTAGTCATTTTCTCAGCTGTGTTAAATTAAGGCTATTTCTGTAACCACACACAAGGGCCAGCGCGTATGGGGAACCCAGAAATGCGACCGATAGGCTGGAGCGACCGGATAGATATGTCCAGCTGCTGGAATGAGTAGCTATTTCGCGAAAGGGAGGGAGGGTGGGAAACGCGAATAGGAATACGAATGCGAGAGACGCGAGGAGCAAAGAAGATAACGCTCTTTTCGAGAACTTATCACAGAGGGAAAAGGTGTTACAAACCGTACAGACCAGTGAAGCTCAGCTTCAAATTAGGAGGAAGAAGAGTGCAGATATCGAATGAACGGATTGAAGTCAGTATCAATGCGCGGTGTGCTGAACTCAGGCGTCAATTGAAGAGACGCCCGATGCATTGCTATATAAAGTCGCTTTGTTCCACCGTCTTGTTCTTTTCCTTTCAGATTTGTTGTTCCGTTTTGTTTCTTCTTTCGTGGACTCGGAAGCTTTGCGGTTGGCTTATACCTGGAAATATTGAATCATGGAGATCGGTCGACAAGAAGCCGTTGGGACACACTGCTTGCCCTTGGGAACCTCCTAACTTCTTCGAATCTTACCAGAGCAAAGGGTTTAGTCCACAAGAGCCGTGGTTGTACTTGGTGCACGCGAATTCCGAAGACCAGAGTCAAAGCTCGCATGACAACGGCAAGTTATCGGGGATTGGCCCAGTCCATTCCTTTTCTGACATAGACTCAACACTGCGAAATCGGGTGTGAGCTACGGGCCAAAGCTTGACTAGCTTGAAATATAAAAGTACTTACTAGGTTAGGTCACCATCCTCTTCTTTCCTTTTCTGTTCTACAGCACCAACCTCCGGGGACCATCCTAAGACACCATCCCACATCACTGGTTGGTCATCGGGGGGAGATTCAAGCAGAGCAATCTCCAGGACAATATAACCGTGGAACCAAAGGTGAGGAAGATTGGTCACAAGTGTTCTTGTCTCAGTGTCATCCGACGTGCATGCTTTCCTGTAGTGAGGTATTTGTATTGCATCGAGTTGCTGTTCGATCTCTGAGAGGGTCGCATCAGAAAGGTTATATCGAAAGGGAGCCATGCTTGCGCTTTTCTGTAGGATTGGGCATGTTCAATTCAAACATGAAAAGTGGCCGAAATATGCTCACCAGAACGTAAAAAACGCGACGTGGAGCGGTTTCGTAGACAAAAAGATTACTAGTGTCCAGATTGTTTATTGAGGGGAGCGGTTGGAAGCCGACCCTACGTTCGCTTCCAATACCCTCTAGTTTGTCTGTACGTCGAGCCAGTGGGTACAGGCGTAACTTGGAATGGTCACCAGAGTCAACGACACTGCGCACAATGGCTGGGCGAAAGGGAGATTCCTCGGTATCACCGGTACGATGATAGTAGCTTGGATCTGGTTCTCGAGGTTTGGGTTCATACTCCAAGCTTTCTTTGCACAGAACACGCGCCAGGATCAAATCGCCTCGCCGGATAGAGGGATGGTCTGTCGATCCGTTAGCCTCTTGTTTTGTTTCTTCTACTCCATCTCCTTCGCCACAGCTAAAGGTCATATAGCACTTTATACTTTCTTCGCTCCAGTTATAGGTCGTCTCGGGCCCGGCGATAGCAGATAGCTGGTTCCGCAGGAAATCATAGTCTGGATCTTCGCTCCACTCGAGAGAAAAGCAATAGCACGCAAAACGCTCAACCTCTTGAGGCAGCCCCTGACACAATCTCGCTGTTGTCCATGAACGTTTTTTCTGTTCAATGCGTTTGCTGCGATGTTTCTCGGTGCCTCCTGTCAAATTTTCCCAGGGAAGGGACCCACGAAATAGTCGAACCAATATGTACGACAGAGTTTGAAGATCATCGCGTCGGGATAGGGCTGTAAGAATATGAGCTCATGATGATATGAATACTTACCTTGACCGAGATGCGCGCCCGGACTAGAATATACGAGTGTTCCCACGACAGTACCTTTAGCAGGTGCAAAATGCACGTTGGTGCCGCGGTCTCGGTATCTGCGCGCAAGGCCAAAGTCTATTATGTGCACAGTGTCACGGTTAGGTTGATCGTGTTGCCCAAAGAGAAAGTTTTCTGGCTGAATCGTAGTTCAAGGAAAAAGTCATGAGTCTACTGAAAGAGAAATATTTAATGATTTACCTTTAAATCCCGATGGATAAAGCCCTTGGAGTGTATGTACTCCACCGCGGTAAGCTAGAGATACAATCAGCGAAGCTCTTACTTGATGACTGTGGGACACACCATTCCGAGACCCACTTTGGCCGTCCTTTCAACGGTGAAATCGTGTCTGGATTGGTGAAAACCATGTTCAACAGCCGGACCCAGAAGTTCCATGACCATGGCGCGGCATTGGCGACCAGATATCGTCTTTGTGCCATATGCATATACACGCGGGATGCAAGGATGCCCTTTGAGAACTTGGTAGAGTTTGTATTCGTATTCTACCATTGAACGAGTAATTCGCGAAAGAGCACGTTCACTCTTTATTGCGACGTGTTCGCCAGTTGGACTGAGATATTTTTCCACTACACCTGTATATCGTCCATTAAGCCATTGCACTGGAAGGAGCATTTAGCTCACCGTAGCCACCTTTTCGATAAAACTGATACGAGTAAACTCTTCCAAAGAAACAGTACCACAAGTATTTTCCATTGAACGCGATGTTTAACTGAATGAGAAGGAATTTCAATTTCCAAATAAGTTGATTTCATAGCGGCCCGGTTACTCCGCGTATGCCCCGCTTTATCCTATACCCCGGCTTGGGGTTCACCGTTTTTCCCCACACATATACCCAGCCTGTCCTTTCAGTTTTTCTTTCCGTCTGTTCTTGATGCCTGAGCAGGGCGAATTTGTCGGTTCACTAGACTGCGGTACCACGTAGGTGTTTGCATATAATCTCTTTTTCTCTGACAGTTCATTTACTTTGCTTTTGTACAGTTCCGTTCGGTTTATCATCTTCGACAAGTACGCTCAGATCGTAGCTCAGCATCAACTAGAATTCCCCCAGTACTACCCAAATCCTGGGTATGATTTATTCCGACATTTTTTCCGCCGTGCTAATCTTTCCTCAGGTGGCATGAGCAAAATCCATTAGAAATACAAGCTCATGCCGAAGCTTGCATAGAGGAAACTGTCAAAACCTTAATAGTCAAGGGATATACCAAGGACAGTGTGAAGGTCATTGGTGAGCCTGCCAGTATTAGTATTCATTTGTGCCGGCGCTCAATCATCTTCTTTAGGCATAACCAATCAACGAGAATCCGCTTTTGTTTGGAGTCGAAAGACAGGAAAACCACTATGCAATGCCATTGTTTGGGACGATTCAAGAACTAGGAACTTGGTAGCACATTACGAGGATATCCTCACCACTAAAGGTCTCGAAATCGCTCCTGGTGTGTGGAAAAAGGGTCAAGAAGGCATTGATACTCTACGGGAAATGTATGATGTGTTTCGCCTTTCTCTTCTTGCTCAACACTCTGATTTGCGCTTCTAGTTCCGGTCTCCCCTTATCAACCTATTTCTCGGCTACCAAAGTTCGTTGGATGATAGATAATTACCCCGAAGTTGCCAAAGCTCATGAAAATGATGATTTGTGTTTTGGTACTCTCGAATCGTGGTTGGTTTATGTGAGTCTGGCAGTCTCTCACCCCCATCGTTTATTACTGATAATGTTGCAGAACCTGGTTGGAGGAGTGAAGCAAGGCTTGCACGTATCTGAAATTTCCAACGCTACCCGTACACTGTTGTTCAACACGACGACATTGAACTGGGATCCAAGACTGTTCAAGTTCTTCGGTCTTCGCCAGTCTATCGCTGGAGACGTTGTATCTACATCGCAAATCTATGGTCACATTGCAGTAGGCTCACTCACAGGAGTACCAATAGGTGGTCTGGTGGGCGATCAGCAGGCCGCTCTGATTGGCAACAAGTGTCTTTCGAAAGGCGAGGCCAAGTGCACGTATGGTACTGGAGCCTTCCTTCTCTTTTGTACTGGGAACGAGATTGTAAAGAGCGATCATGGATTACTGAGTACAGTAGCCTTCCAGCCGGGACCCAATGCGAAACCAGTGTTTGCATTGGAAGGAAGCAGTGCGTATTCTGAACACGCATCCTTCGAAAGCTCATCAGGTCGTCTAGTTTCATCCGCTGGAAGCGCAATCAATTGGTTGAAAGACTCGATGCATATGATCTCCAGTTCTGCCGAAGTCAATGACCTCGCAGCGCAAGAGTCAACAAGCGGTGGTGTTTATTTCATTACTGCCTTCTCGGGGCTTCTTGCCCCCTACTGGGACTCTTCCGCCACTGGTCTGATGATCGGTAAGTCTTGAATGATCAACCATCTAACAAGCTCTGACGAGGATCGGTTTCAAGGGATCACCCAGTACA
Organism: Rhodocollybia butyracea; assembly: GCA_015501585.1. Lineage (NCBI taxonomy): Eukaryota > Fungi > Basidiomycota > Agaricomycetes > Agaricales > Omphalotaceae > Rhodocollybia > Rhodocollybia butyracea. The sequence continues at coordinate 1,052,688 of JADNRY010000002.1, forward strand.
CCAATCCTTCACATATCGCGCGCGCTACTTTAGAGGCTACCGCTTTCCAGACCCGCGCCATCATTCAAAGTATGGTTCTTGACTCAGGAAAGGATGTTGAAAGCCTCAAGGTCGATGGTGGGATGACCAATGGTGACTTGGCTATGAGTATTCTCGCTGATATCAATGGAAGCGATGTTATTCGACCAGAAATGAGAGAGTTGGTCTTCGTTTTTTCCAATTCAGAGCCAACGTTGTTGACTTGAGTCCTGCTTTGTAGATCCACCGCTCTTGGTTCTGCCCTTCTCGCAGGCTCAGCGATTGGGCTGTTTGGATGGGATCTCACTAAACCAGAAACTCTGGCTGAAGTCAACACGAAGGGTACGAGGACCTTCAAACCCGAGATGTCAGCCTCTATCCGCGAGAAGAAATGGGCGAATTGGCAGCGCGCTATCGAACGTTGTAGAGGGTGGGGGATTGGTGTAGATGATGAAGAAGAGGACCTTCTTGTATAGTGTAGGACACGGTCAGCAGACGGACTTTTTAATTTATCAGCATTATAATTATATCTTCTTGGTTGTATGGTATGTTTTGGGTAATTTCATGTGTATTTCTAGTGTGTTTGTAGGTTGACCAACGGTCGTCGTTCATTCCGAAGCAACTGTTTTGAAAAACTAGGTAATGTATTCCCTCTTACGATAAACTCCATAACTGGACTAAGTATACGAAATGATACAAACTAACAAAGGTGCTGAAATAGTCCCTAAAAAGATCATAGGTCAAGCAGTGAACAGAAAACTAGAATAAATGATCGTCTCGGAACCGCAGGGGTTCCGATAAAAGAAAAACAACGAGAGTAAGGGTATCAGATAAGAGATGCACTCTGTTGTTGCTGTTGGTGGTTTCCAGTCTGCCCGAACATATTTCCGTTCATTCCCCCAGCGCTCATTCCACCCATACCTGTAGGCATTGCACCATTCGGGGTGGCATTGAACATGGACGCACGGAAAGGACTCGCACCTCCTCCGGTCATCTGTGGCCGGAGGCCCTGGCCAAGGGTGGATCCTGCTCCAGTTGAGCCACCTAGTACCGATGACTGGCCGAACCCTGTAGGTTGCCCCGATACTCCAGTCGAGTTGGTAAAGGGCAGTCCACCGGTAAAACCACCACTCAGACCACCACCAGTCGCACTACCACCAAAGCTTTTACCACTATTGAAGGCACTTCCACTTGTTCCAAGAGACGATGTGGAGGGCAGTCCAGTGATCGCGGGGGTAACAGGAGCAGAACCTGGGATAGAGGGTAAAGACTCTAACAACGAGGCACCAAATGACGACGAAGGTTTGAACGGTTTGAGCCCACTGAAACCAGTGGTCTGACTCCTTAATGGAGCAGCTCCAGCCCCGGTGAAGGAAGGGGTAGATGAAGTGTTCGTTGCACCTGTGGGCTGTGTGGACAAGGAGGACGAGAATAGAGAATCAGAAAACATCGATCCTGCTGCTGTTGATGAAGTAGTTTGGGACTTCAAAGGACCCGAGGACGAGAAGTTGGATTGCCCCGAGGTCAGTGTGTTTTCCGGTTTCTGGGAAGAGAAGGACGAGGCGATGCTAGACATATCGGAGGCCCCTGGATTTAGAGCGCTTAGGTTGAAAGAAAAGTTGCCGAAGCCCGTCTGTTGGGGAAGCTGCGGGGCATTCTGTGGCTGCTGCTGCTGAGGTTGCTGAGGTTGCTGCTGCTGCTGCTGCTGTCCATTCGGACTTCCCATCCCCATCGCCAATTCCATCAGCGTAGGCTGGTGGGGCACCGGCGGCGGGGGGGTTGTAATGGGTCCGAAAGGATTCTTCGTGCCTGTCTGATGACTCCTCACTGGTGCCGGAGATGGTGAGGAGCCAAACGACGTCAACGGCGTCGACGCAGGGCGGGGAGGAACATTCATTGGTGAAGTAGAGTGACCAAAGGGCCCCGCAGATGCCGGAGGAGAAAACACTGAAGAACCCAGCATGGACGAGCTTTGTGGGCTTGCCAATCCACTTGATGGTTGGAACCCGTTTGAAGTACCGCTACTGTTGCCGAACGAGAATGGCTGCTGGGATGAATGGGGTTGGGACTGGGGTTGCTGCTGGAATGACGGGGGCTGAGGTTGGGATTGAGGCTGCTGTTGCTGCACTGCACCCATTCCACCGACCCCGAACATCATCATTCCAGTCGTCTGGGGCATAAGCATACTCTGACGGAATGGGTTTGCACCCGTAGCTTGCGGTTGCAAACCGCCCTGCATTTGTGGGTTGCCGAGCATACCAGTTGGTTGCTGCATCAGGTAGGAGGAGAATGGTCGATGACCGGTTGTCTGAGGCTGCACGCGTAGATGGGATGGAGGTTGAGATTGTTGCTGCGTTTGTGGCTGCATCATGCCAAACGGATTGGGAGCTGATTGTGAGGATGTTTGTTGTGGTGCAAGGAACCCAGTAGGTTGGACTTGCATCTGCTGCTGGCCGAACTGAGGTTGAGCCATACCCATTGCCACGAAAGGGTTAGGAGCTGTTTGTTGCTGTTGGAAGTAAGCTGTATTTGGACTGGTCGTGCAAAGAATCAGTGAGCGAGTTAGATACAGGATAAATAAAAGTACCTGTTGGTTTGTGGATTAAACATAGTTGGTTGCGTCTCTTCAATCCCCGCAAAGAAATCAGCCACAGCTTTATTCTGCTCCGATTTGACGGCTGAGGAGGTGACAGGGGGACTATTCGGAATACTGGTAGGTAATGGCGGAACGGGTGGAGGTGCTAAAACTTTTGGTTACAATTCAGCATAAGAAAGATTTGAAGAGTATCACCTTGACCAGCTTTACTTGAAGTCGAACCATTCGCGCCGTTGCTTCGTCCTCCTCTTTGTGTTGCTTCCTTATTCGTCTTGTACTCGATCCGATTTTGTTCGAAATTGGGATCGGTCAAGTATTCTTCAAGTGCACCAGCTAGTGAAACGGGAGCCTGGGAGAAGGTCAGGAGATGATTAGGGATATAGGTGAAGACACAGACGTGTTTCAAGTTGGGAATCGGTACGTTGAGAATATTTTGTAACTTCTTCGCCACACCGAGAAATTCAACAACCTTTTCAGTCTGTTTGCAGAACTGTCTGTAGAGAGCAAGTGCTTGTTGGGCATCGACATGGGACATTTCGAAATAATGCTCTATACCTCGGCCATTAGTCAAGCTGAAGCAATTTTAGTTGTGTGCGCACCAAGGACGTTGATAACGCCTTCATTTCCGGCTTGAAAGAGGATAAGAAGGTCTTTTACAAGCATCCGAAGAGCAGTAGTCGTGAGTTCATCTTCCAAATCGTCCAAGTAGAACTGAATAGACGTCAGCCCAAGTGTGCCAACGAATCGGCGTGTCGATATACCTTGCATTCCACAAGTGTATCAACCATCTTCTGAACAACCTTCGTTTCCCTCAACAATCCTTTTTCAACAGTCATGACTCTCAGCTTCCGTCCCATAATCGTTTTACTCCGTTGAGGCCCGGACGGTTGAGGTTCCTTTTTCTTTCCACGAGCATAATTATCCTCGTCGACGGAAGCCGTATTTCGCATATCCCGATTGGAATCTGCTTGAACGCGAATTGCGTCGTGCTTTAAATCACGGTATGCACGAATCCGCGAGTCGAGATATACGGCGTAATTTTGTAAATTCTGGGGAGCGGTATAGCCTGGAAATAGAGCTGAGAGGCGTGTAGTAGCTAGCACTAGAACCGGACGCACCTTCCCAGGTCCCTGCTGATACATTTGAAAGTCGGAGAACCTCTGACGATGATAGATATGATAAAACGTTGTCTGTTGAGCCGTTGCGAATCATGGTATGCAGGACAATCAGGGCCTTGAATACAACCTGTCGTGGCGTTAGTAGTGTTCATAATGCTTGAGTAGTAGACGCACCACAGAGTTGGGCTCTCTAAATCTCGGCGACAGGGCCTTGCAAACATCGTGGACAGCACCATCATCAGACCAGGTTGCAGCAATTATTGGGTCCAAATACTAATAGGTGTCATCAGGACTGGGAGTTTGACCATGCTAAGAGCATACCTTTGCTTTTGGAGGAGCTGCCTTTGGCTTACAGGCCAACTTGACGACTTTGTCGTAACTTGACATGAGAGTCACGGTCTCCGGTGAAGCTCGGATCCTATTTATCCAACTTGGAATTCAAAAGGCTGGGAATAGATTCATGTAATGTGGTGTACCTATTCTAGTGTACACACCAGAGGCCAGAGGAGAGGAAATCCGAAAAATCGTTGAAGAGATATGATGACAAGGTTCAAAGGCCGAATTCGGGGACTCGGAGAGAATTAATCAAATTTTTGACGGAACGATCAAAGTACAAGGACGGTACGTCTTGTACACCAAAATAATAGATAAGCCATTTCCCTACTGAAGAATGCTAATATATGATAATTAATGCCAACTAAAACTGCATAACAGTCGCTCCCACTACGACAGCTGCTGTAGCGATTTTCAGCATGTCGCTTGCGGTCACAAAGCCTCCCAAGCTACCGCTAGTGAAACCCTTAATCCCAGAACCAGAACCAGACGAAGAACCATCGCCAGCGGCTATGGTTGGATGTGCTGTGGGAGTACTGAATGTAAAACTGGGAGTAGAGAACGTAAAACTGGGAGTAGTGAATGTAAAGCTGGGCAAGCTTGTTGGAGATAACCCAGATGTCCCAGATAAAGTAGTACCGCCTAAGAGGACACAGCTGATGAGGAAAAAGCGTTAAAATAGGGGGAAGAAACTGTACTTACCACAGTTGATATCAGCGTACTGTGTAAAGTACGTAGATGCTTGATCTTGTTCCGCAGGAGTGCAGTCAAGGATTATGCAGGAGGAAGCATCCGTGGCGAAATCAACACTGTTGCATAAGCAACTTGGAGTGTCACTATCGAGAGGCTAAGTCAAGAGACACTTATTGAAGGCAGACACTCTTACTTGACGCCAGTACATCCAGCCAAATCAGCGGCGGTAGTAGCGCATGTCTGTGCGCAGAGCGGAAGAGTAACATTTTGAGCCCGACCAAGGGTAGCAGTCAGAGCCAACGTAGCTAAAAGAGAAAAACGAGAGTAGGAGGCCATTGCGACGCTCAGCCAAGTTGGGGGCTCTTGATTGGTTTGAGTGGGTGCCTCGGAACTGTCAACTCGAAGTTTTTGTACTCTGGAATCTTAAGCGCCGTTTGGGCGTTGACATGAATGATACTCTTGGCGTATCCATGTTGTTGTTCTGTACGTGATAAGATCGATGAGAGGATTGGTAGAGAGCTGTAGAGAGGCTGAAAAGGGTTAAGGGTCCTAGCTAAAAGACGGGTCATGTCAGCCTTCAAGATCTGCATTAATTGTTTGATATGTTGTTGATGTGGCTGAAATGTCTCGCTATAGAGCTGTAGGAGTACAATGTACATGGAAGGAGAAATATTTTGAAAGAGTTAAGGAAACTTCAAGCTGAAGTTCACAAATTGCAAGACTCAAGAGGTTGAAGTAAGTAGGGCTGAAGTTCAGAATCAGAAGAGATTTGTATGGCACACGTGATGTTCGTGGTCTCGGCACCACCGAGCATCGCGACTCGTGCATCGCTTTTTTGTAATTTCTGTTATTCCGAAAATCACCAAAACAGACTCCACTTGACAATCCAGCATGCTACGTAAAATTTGCAGCTACTCTGGTGTAGGGATTGTTGGAGTGTCTCCTTATATCGCCTCTAGCTTAGTCAGTATCGTCCTTATTAGCTTCATATTCCCACGGGCTAGAGCTCTGATCCGTACTTATCCATCTGTATATTGATAGTATCCGCTCTTATAGACTCCGTGTCTCTCTCGTATCTCTAGTCCAACAGGGATGATCCAAGGTGCTGGTCTACTTTACACAATTTTCTTATAATGTCGACGAACGTTATGGAACTGCGGCGCTGAAAACTGCACACCATGAGTGCATGAGGGGTGTTAATCGATAACCCTGTCGCACAAGACCGAGACACTACATAGTAACCTAAAAGGAAGGCCGCCACCCGTTCCAAGCGTGTCTCACAAAACATATAAGCACTACCCCAACACGTTACACGACCCTTTGTACTTCGAATCGAGGAGATGAGTGCGATGTCAAGGAAGTGATTTGAACAATACAAGGCTCTCGGGACAGTGATCTGAGAGTATTGAAGAACATTAAAGAAGCCCAATTGGCTGGAAACTATCGCGCCCACAAGCAGTGGTCGAAAAACGATCCCCGTTCGCAGTCTTCCGCGTAGGCAGGAAAACCGTGAAGTTTACAAGCCAGTCGAATATCTTCTTTCATGGATCGTCACCACGTTTATTGTTCTACTTCAGAGTAGGCAGCGAAGAATCTCCCTTCAAGCTTCATCTATCGCTGGAAAAGAATATATGTATCTGTCAAATATCTGTCAAAAATTGGCTGATTAAAAGCCAGGTAACACCGGTACCGAACCATGAAACTTTCGAAAGAAAGTATTTCACTTGGTCAATGAAGATTACGATTTCCTGGCCTGACTGAAGTTCTGTGAATATTGCGATTTCCTAGCCTTCTTCAGTCAGCGTGCGCGGGATGCTTGAATTTTTAATCGGTTATGAAATACTTATATTCTTTTTGCTGCCAATTCAGTCTGGCTGCAGGTGCAAGTTCTAGGTGTAGGGTTGTAGGGATGATTCAAGGGCCTACTCTATACAACTCTCTTATGATGTGTTTAGGAAGGAACTGTGCTGAAGACTGCACACCATGAGTGCATCCTGAGTGCATCGTCGCACGAATCTCGTCACTAAAGAAGGCCGCCGCTATACGGTACCAATCAGCGTGACCCTTGGATTATTTCGCATAGCGTGATGTCAAGGAAGTAATCGTCCTCAAACTTCGAGCTTCAAGCTCAAGCTTCAAGGCCTCACTAGTAATTTGTCTCTCAATTCAATGTTACTCTTACGGTGGAAGAGTGATGGAAATCAAGTAGTAGTTCAAAATGATATGCCACTCTGTCATAGTACATATGAATTGTAAAGAAATCGACTTGTGGCTGCCCAAGGGAACATTGTGCGCCCTGGATAGCAGATGTTTCCTTGTCGGAAGTCAGCATCGGTATTTCCCAGTGACAATCAAGTAAACATACCATTCATGCATGGTCACTCAGCACGAAGGTACCATCGTGCATTGTTCGTCAAGCCCATGACTTCCTGTAACTTCTTGAGAATGTCATCAGACGGCGTTACAGGCAGCGTCGCGGTCTGAGTTTTGTCTTCAATGAGCGTAATGCAAGGTCTGGTACCCTTCTTAGTTTGCACATATCGATGAACTGCTCCTGGAAAAACCTCGCGCGCCTTCCGGACTGTGTTGCGAATGAGCTGATCACAAGCCACACCTGCGGCATTATTCTCATCTTCCTCCATAGGAGGCGGATCCGCCGCAATCCATTCAGGACTTTCTGTAAGGTAGGTCGTAGAAAGCGCAAAGCCGAAGATTCGGTCGGGTTTAGAGTGTCTGCCCATTTGGGGAAGAAGAGTTGGGTTCAAATGTTGAGTAAAGTTGGAGATGAGTCGCGTTTTCAGGCAATTTACAATCACGTGATCTGAGTCGACGCGTAACGCCACACGCGCCCACACTGGGCCCACAGACAAATAATCGGAATGAAGAAGTTGAACAGTTTGTTCTGTTCTAGAACGCGCCTTTGTTCTTTCTTTACACAACTCTCACCAAATCCCCTTCATTTTCCTGAAACAGTATTATCGCGCTCTTGGCAAGCTCATATAAATATCCCTCAGAAACACATACGTTAAAGCACCTCACTGCTTTCCATGGCTCCACCATATCGGCGAAAACCAAGCTGGCTATCGCTGCGGCCCTCTCTGTACAGTTTAATCCTCGAAACATCGAAAACGCCTGGCACGCAACCTACGAGCTAATCTTGCATGATCTCACAAGTTCCTTTGACAACATGATTCCTCAGGTTCGGTACACTCAGTGGCGCGCCAAAGAAGGTGTTCATGCTCGCTTGTCCCATGGGCAGCCTTCTGCTGATGGGGACGGGCTCAGTGACCCTGATAATCTGAGCTCAGAAGACGAGTCAGAGACGGGACAACCTGGCCCCGTGGCTACCACAGATGATGATGATGATGACTTGGATAATGTTCACAACGTTTCCATCGTTTCCGCGGAAACTATCACCGGGGCCGACGATCATCATCCCGACCTAACTATCCTTCACACTTGCCAAATTGCGATAGATGATCCTGTTGAGGATCTCGGGGAGGCTGACCAAGTAAAGCGAACCCGGAAACTCGAAAAAGCCAAAATACATAAGCAGCAACGGTTTGGCCACCAAATCTATCACCAATGTCCCGCTCTGCTGGGAGAGATGAAACGGAACGCTTCTCGATCATATATATTAACAACTTTGTCGTCACCTGAAGTCCTGAAGAGAAAGAAGAAAGATCTAAAGGAAGATCTTCATGCTCTGACATAGTGCGCAACTCTTCTTTTGAATATTCTGCTCATCTAACATTGTAAACAGTGAATTGGACAGTGCACGTCTTGAAATGGTCGAATATCTGGAAGTATTTTTCCAGCGCTATCCCAAATTGAAGGAAGTTCTAGCATTTGTGTCTGCTGGTCCTTACTGGCAAGCTGCCATCATGACCAAACGTGACTTGCCAAACGGTCAAGGAGACGCTCATGACTACTCACCCAACACGGACCAACAGTTCATAGCATATCATGCAAAATATGGGCATGTGCACGAGCTAGGGTCACCTGAATCTGACAAGGCTTTAACCAAGCTAAGAGATGGGTATTTGCACAAAATATCGCTTCACCATTAACGGGTAAGTTGGGAAATTTCAACCTCTGTTCCTCGTACTTACCTGCATGAATTCAAGAACTCTTTCTTTCCGTCCAATCTTTCACCATCCACAACAGAGCCATGGCATTCAGTGGCTGATTTCCTATATACCAAGGATGCGAGACAGAATTGAACGGAAAAAACATGAGTATCATAATGACTATGTATATATAATATATACAACGAGGCAACCGAAACAGTGAGTTGAACCGACCGACGAGTTTCTTCGTGAACTACAAGGCGGCTAGCCAGGCAAGGAAGATTTTGTCATTTTATGGCATGACAAGCGTGTCGTGGATATTTGAGGATCATTGCAGGCTAATCATGAAAGATACAGCTAGCGATGTATAGGAGACCCGGAGAACGTATGGTACCCATACAACCTCCAAATGGGCGCTGAAGCGTTCAGGTTGAACATTGAAGACATGATATGTAACTTATAAGTAACATGCAGGAACCATTCATCAGACTTTCGGGACATAGGAAGTGGTGGTGGTGTAACCGACGTGGTCCCACTTACCAGGAAGCGTATATGCACAGGGCGTTTTTTTTTGGAAATGATCGCCGAGAGCAACGAGAGGGACGCATGATTCCATCATCCGACGTGGAGCCCACGATTTTCCTTTTCTGGACATAAGTACCTGGCCATTTTCTTCATAGTTCAATGGAGCGTAGTGTCCTGGATCTTCCTACATATGTAATAGCATGATTATTACACGACTGTCTCCGATTCTGTATTTCGAAAACGACTCAGCCATATCGATGGACTTATACCGGTCGTCGCCGGGCAAAAATAATTGGGGTTTTCCATGAGGAATTCAACTTTCGTTCCAATTTCGGACTCATTTTCGGCCACTCCGGCGTGATCTCGGACTCGAACTCGGAGTTCTAGTTTCATTTTCAGAGTTGAATTCAGATTCAGATTCGGGTACAGTTTCGGCGATTCCGGCGTGAATTCGGTCTCAGATTCGGAACTCTGGTTTCATTTTCAGACTTCAATTCAACACTGCTTTGAGATTCGAATTCAGCCGTCCCGGCGTGATTTTGGTCTCAACCATTTTTACACTACCATGGCCAAATCGGGGAAGCGCTGCCGGAAAGCGCCTATTTAAGCGCCAGGAAGCGTGCAACTTACAGATGCATATCAATTAGCGTTAAAATGCGGTGTGTTATTTATTGTCCGCGCCAATAAGTGCTTCGTAACTGGTACTGGTTTCTGACCTGGGCATTTTGTTGAGCGCGCTTGTAATTTCGATTCGGTGTAGTGACATGGGCCCCATTGCTTACAGTTGGTCCCGGGGCATTATCTTGTTCAGCTATTCGGGCACTTCTTCTGATCCCAGGCCCAGTCCCAGAACTACATTTCACTGGGTGTTGCCCTCTGCCCCTGCCCCCCCTATTACCGCCACTGCCCCTGCTCTGCTGATTTTGGTTTCCACTGTGAGTGCTACTTCGGTAAGCATGACTGTTGAGTCTTTGAACAGTCTTTTCAGATGGAAGCATAGTGCCATGCAGATCAGAACTGTTGAACGACCTAAATTTATGATGAGTTGTACAGAAAAGGTCCATCAAAGCTGGATACTTGCCATAAACAATTTGTGGATGTCCGTATATAGTATTGAAACTCAATATTGCAGAATCCAAACTCATAATATTTTGAATTGGCCTTTAACAGAAACTGTGCACAAAGACCACGACTGGCATCACGGTCCCTGTGAATTGGGGCGATATAGCTTGTTGCGTTGTACAAGTTTGCCCCGCTCATGCCCAGACGATCACAATTAGCAGACACCTTCTCAAGAAGCTTCACCAGTTCTGGATGAGCATGCTTTGCAACAGCTTGCATGATTGCAGATGTCTGGAAATGATAGTAAATACAGAGTACTATCTGTTAAAAATATTCATACCTGTGCTTGCCGGAAGAGAATATTGATACCCTTGTCAGTTCCTCCCTCTAGACCAGCATATGCTGTCAGTGTATCACCTTTTCTCCCACCGCTGGCTAAGCGGCTCCCAATACCAGACAAATCATGCCCGCTATAGTGGCGGAATTGGCCACCTCTTTTGATTGGTTTAACTCCAGTACTTTCAACCACATTCTCTTGCATAATTGCCAGAATGTCATCATCAAATGGGTCCCACCAAACAAAATCCACAATGTTCTGACATTTCAGTTAGCCCAGTCTCTCAGTAGATTACTTCACTTTACCTTGAGATTTTTCCAGTCAACCACAAACCTAGTAGAATCATTCTTGTCCTCTGGTTCATCAACAATCAGAATCAGCTGATGTCCACAGCCTTTTCGGATTCCCGGGTCAGGTTCTAGTGGCACTAGCTTGCACTTGGACTCTCCCACTGAGCCTGGATGATACACAGGCTTTTGAGGCCCATTTCCCTATCCAATCTGATAAGTCTAGCAAATATTGGCCAGAAAAAACATACATCTTTATCAAGTTTTGGTATCATTTGCTCAGATACAGGCACCATACAGATCCCAGCACCTCGAAGTTCTTTATGCAACATCGTAATTTTTTGAACCCGATCTTTTTTTAGAAGATCATGCCAAATACGTGGAAAATAGCGATACTGTACACATCGTTTATCAGCAGACAAATGTGCACACCTGGAACAATGAGCCAGCTTCGAAGAAAATTTGTCTGCTTTTTGTGATAACTGACGAATTTGGTGTGTCATTTTGAGGATGGTACGCCAGCGTTCAACCTTGAAATTTTTGGTATCAATGGGCCGTACACCGTTTTTATCATGTATGCACCAAGTGGACAGAGTTCTTAAAACACTGTCATATAGCTTTTTCAGATTACCCACAGTGTTCAACCATGAAAGCTACATCAAAGTCAACAACATTAAATGACATATAAGAGTGCACTTACATTATAGCCTAAATGATCCATCCAAGGCCCAAGCCATCTCTTATAGTTGCTGCAGAAAGATTCAAAACTAGTCAGAAAAAATATATAGTCATGATGTTCCTCTCCAGGGATCAAAGCTGGGTATTTATCAAAAAGCTTCAGAAAAGCCGGCCCTTTTTTTGTAATTTCAGGACCAGTAGTCTAATAGAAATGTCAGAAATAGACTTTATACTAAGCAATAAAAACAATGATACTTTATTGGAGTGAAATCCTTCTTCATTATTGGCCCAGCTTGCCACAATCTCAGGAGGGATCCACTGCTGAGCAAGTCTCCCCAGCTGATCTGCAATTCTGTATATCTGCTCCACTTTAGAGTTGTGGGTATCTCGATGCTGTATGAGAAAGGTGGGATCACATATTGTCTCAATCAAACGCATCAGGCCAGTCTCCTACACCAATATCAAATTGCAATCAATTTCAGATGTTCAAATCTAACCTTGACCGCCTCATGAAATTCTGCAGAGTGACTCTCGGATATAGCTAGCTCACTTTTCATTGAGCATATAGCCTCAACAATAGGCTTTTTAAATTCATCAAAGGTATAGCCTTTGATGAATTTTGATAACACGCCTGACTAAATAATATTGAGATTTATCAAATAGAGTGAACAAAAACCCACCTCCAAGATGTCAAGTTTTTCTTTCCAATTACTGGCCAGTGTACAGTATCTTTGAAACAATTCTCCATCTTTGTTGACTCTACCCTTCTGTCTCTCCATCTCATCTGTCTTTTGTCCTGCACGTCTCTTTGATTCCTCCTCACTAGGACACTCCTCTTCTCCCCTCAAGTCAATATGGTTCATCTCCTCCCCCTCACTCTCACCATAATCATACTCAGTCAAGTCTGAGTCAAAATCGGTTTCATTTTTTGTGAACATGATATTTTTTTGCCGTTGATTCTTTGAAGAATAAGGCAGGGTATGCATCTTTAAACATAACATACCAATAATAACTCATAACAGTCAATGTAATCTTGAATATTCTCTTGAGATTGGGATGAGATGATATCCAAGAAAGTTTCTAGCATGACCGCTCTGTCTGGATGCTTGTAAACACTAGGTGGAGCCTTCAGACATTGTCCCAACCAGGCTGCAATATCTGTCCACTTTACTCCTGTAAGGTCATGTACCTGCAGCTCAAATGAACTTAGTCCACTCACCAGATTCTCCTGCTCAATACTCTTCTCAATATCAACAGTGCATTCATACACCTTGAAAGCATCTCCCTGAGCTGTAACAAGCTTTTCCTTCCAATGTCTGGCTAGCATGGCCAGACGGCCTGAAAGTAGAGTCAAGACATCCATCGATGATGGGCGTTGGAGACAACGTGTAGTTATGAAATTTTTTTTTAGAACATCTATTAAAATCTACCAGACTGGAAACTTGTTAACATCACTGTAGTGATAAGCGGCACTTCTACTGGCGCAAGAAAACTCATGCTAATTTACTCATCCAAATATATCAACAGAGCCCCTTTAAATGCACAGAACAGCACCATTACTAGGTGCTGAATGTGAACACTTTAGAAAAGAGAACCGTTGGAATAGGTACTGAGGATTCCCGTTGTGAACGGGGGTGGGTCGGAAAGCCGTCGGAAAGCTGTTGAATCAACGGAACATGCATATGAAAAAGTCGACAGAACTCACATAAGACATCAGTGCATCTGACCTACAAGGAACAGACATGTGGAGCTGTTGGAATAAAGTGCTGAGAGTTCCGTCTATGGTGGTCATGGACCGCAACCTAGAGCTCAATCTTTGTATAAGCTTTTCACATGCACCGCAAGAGGCTCACCTCGGCTAAGCGGGAAGGAATGTTCCCTCAAAAGAGAGTAGCGGCGGTAAGATAGTGATTGTTTACGATATCATCAATGCGTAGTTAGTTGGGAGAACATGGAAGCTGACCGTAAATAAATCTTTGGTAATAGTAATTACGGTACTCTCCATTGTAAGATAAAATGCTGAAAGCAGAGGCCGAGGGACATGATCTATCTCTATCTTGATAGAACAGATCGCGAGGGCTCACATTCCCGCAGACACGACCTGCATGAGCTCGCAGGTACACACGACGCACACGCCCACTCCATCGCGTGCAAACACGAGTCAAATAAGTGATATAGTCAAATCCGGATAAGTTCGGCACTTCTGCGCGCACGGCGACAAAACACCATATGGAAAGCTTCGAAATCAGAATAGCGGCGTCGACCGAGAGAATGCCGCAGTTTGAGAGTAAGGACCTTGGTCTGGGATTTCTGCGCAAATTCGCAAGGCAAGAATCGAGATTTACGGGGAATGGGAGTACTCGAGGTGGTGGTTGCGATGGAGGCAGTAGCACCGTAAATTTGTGTGTCCCGGGGTGAAGGTAGGGGGGGCCATTGAATCAACAATTGGAAGCAGAGGACGAATTAGAATATCGGAGGCTAGAATACGAGTTGTTAATCAAACATACAAAAAGAACGAAGAGAAGACATAACTCACATTTTACATCCCAGAAATGGCTAGTTCAGCTCAATTACTTCCTCTGTTGTATGCCCAGGCCTAGCGCTTTTCAGAAATGATAAGCTACACGGTAGAGGGAATGTTGGTTGTGCTTGAAGGTAAGAGCAGCGGAAGTAGCGGAGCGCCCGTATTAGTCGTCACGTGACCTGCATAACGGAACAAATTCCGTGTATCTTTTCTTACTTTCGACCACGACAAAGTGAAACCCCAGCAATGGGGCCGCGGCAAAGTCTTTCGAGACTGAACTGTACTATCTGCGTCTGGTTGATTGGTCAATCTTGTATGGCAGTGTTAGACGTTCCTCAGCTGGTAAATCCCAAGGTAAATCCAAGTCTGTTTGCTTCCTCGATTGCTTCCACTTACCTATTAATTTCAGGACATACACAGGCACCCACCACGTATCAATAAACAGTGGTTATTCACCCATCTACCAGCGGCAAGTTGATATACCGCAAATCAACATACATACATTCATTCCCTCATCCATCAGCACGTTATTACACGCTGCATGCCCGGACATGTGACTATGTAACTCGACGCGTTGACGCGTTATTGGTATGTTATTTGTGAAATCTGCTATTATCTTCACTTATATTTACTGCCCCATAGCTTATTAGGTTCTGTACATTGCGCTTCGACTCTGCGCACTAAATCACATGTCCGTAAAGTGGCGTGTGCCACAGAGCTGTCAAACCCATTTTTGACGTTTTTTACGTTGCTTCCTTTACTCTCTTTGCTCTTGTTCGTCACCTCGAAAGCTTGCTAGTTGCTCTTTAACGCTAATTATTGCCTTTGTTCTCCGCACATAATTTTTTTCGGCTGGTCTGTTTGTGTTCTCAAATTTGAACTTGATAATCATCACGCTCTTGTACTCTTTTTTTCGTTCTTCTTGTTATCGTGTTTTAGATCAATGGTCCCTTCTACAAAGTGTACTCAGTGTACAATGTGTACTGAGTATTTCGAACTCTCAGTACGTTTTTTTGCTTCATCGCACCTACTAATGCTAACTTTACTGGCAGGATAACACTTGCTTTTGCACTCATTCCTTCGCTGCCCATTCATCGCCTCCACCTAGAACCTTACCGATGAGGTATTGCCCGAGTCCAGCGACGACCTATTATGTTACAGTAAGTATTGGCTTGTTTCAAGTTCGACTCGCCGCTGAAAAAAAACTATCTAGCTCGATACTAATCCGAACCCAACTGTATCTTTGTGTGTTAATTGTAGTCTTGTCTATCTGACTCATACCACAACTCGTCCGATGGTACCTGCACCTATTCACCACTCCTCACAAACCGTTATGCCTTGGGTCCCACCCGATGAGCTCAACATGCCACTACCCATCAATTCACCCTCTCAGAGACGACGTATAGCAGGACGCGAACGCCAAGACCATCAGCAGGCACGCGAAATCCGTCGGCCCACTCCTGGTGTTCCACCATCGCCACTAGGTTCTTTGACAAATCCTTCGTCTAGCTCGTACGCTTCTACTCGAGGCAATATTCAGATTACCACTCAGCTTGCAGCATCATCTTCTGGATCGCAACGTGCATCCTCATTGGGCCCAAGCTCTTCAGTTAGCTTTTTTGCTCCAGTGGCATATTCATCAAAGCCTCGTAGTACAGGTCGTAGCTCAAAAGCAGTGGGATACAAGTCCTATAATTTTATTTTTATACTTCATACCGAACCTGTAAGAGAATTTAATTGCGCTTTACTTTATCGACACTTTCTCACCATCTTTTTTCTCTAGCCAGCTACAATGATAATTCCAGATCGACAAGTCCCATTTCCACTACGCGCACCTCCATCTCATGTGCAAAAGGCCATGGTACATCAGGCCAGTGCACTTGGGCTTTGCTTTTCGCTACAGGGAACCAAGAAAAAGTCTGATCGTGTTGCTCCGACACTGAATATGCGTCTCCAGCAACATCTGGAATCTTCTGGTTTGTCATTGCTCGATATGCGGGGAAAGCCTCACAACGGTGCTATTACTGGTCTCTGGACATTCCTCGAATGTAAACAAGTCTCACGGAGTAACTCGCAGCTGCCACCAGTTCTCTATCACTTTTTAAGTCCCCAAGAAGTCACATTCGGGAAACTCGAGGACTGGGCGTCCAAATATTCAAGCTCAGCTCTAGTTGAAGATCCCGATGCGCCAACGCCCCATCTCGTGTTCATTGGTAGGCTTTTTTTATTGCTCAAGGTGTCTCACTAATCATTTCCTTAGCCCCGGTTATGCATATCATCGGAGGACCATTGAACGGGTCTATCAGCATGCACTGTTGCTTAGGCGCGCATCTGTGGCGCTCAGCAGAGCAAAACGATTTCGACAATGAGGAAACTGAAGTCCTTTCGGTATCTTGCAACATCTTATGCCCAGTTGTAAGTTTGCGATCATCAATATAGAACAAAATCAATTTACAGTTTATTAGGTGGAGTCTGACGCAAGACCTCATCGATTTCCTCTTGATCTCTCTCCAGAGCTACCGGCCCAGCCCAGCCTAGGCCACGAGCCGCCTTCTCTCAATTTAGATGAGGACTCGGATTCGGACTATATTCCTGTTCGCTCTCGATCGCGCTCTCGATCCCAACTGCAGTCTCGGTTGCGCCGTTATCGATCCAGATCAAGCTCTGGCTCACCGCTCCCCCCCGTAGAAGAAATACTACCTTTACGCCTTACAACTCGTGCTACAACTCAACGTTCTTCTACTTCCACTTCATTTCCGCTGCTGGATAATCGGTCTCAGTCCCGGGCTCCTTCTCCTCCATGCCGTTCATATCAAGATTATGAACAATGGACCGTACGAGCTGCCCGCTCATTCGTGGAGACTCCAGTTCACGATGCTGTACACATTGCGCTTCAGTCTTTTATTCCTTTAGACGGAGCCGGTGATCTACGCTTGGAAGGTTCAGATATCAAAGCTTTGGCAGCAGCTTTCTGGAGTTTGATTGGTGCAATGGCGAACGGTGCTCCTACTCCTACTCTTCCCGATGATGTTTTTATATCCAACTTTGACGCCGAACATCTAGTTGTACCATCAGCTCATCGGCAGATTAGGATGTATGTATCACTCATATGATCACCACGTATTTACTGATGGTTTTTTCTATAGTGGAATGTCCAGCAGTGCCGACTTTGATAATCGCCCGACCGGTCGAGGAGTATGGCGCGCTCTATTCCAAGAAAATTGAGGATAAAATTATTATTCCGTGTGGCGATCTTACATGCTTAGAGGATGACGGGTTTTATACCCTTCGGATACCTTCTCAGCAGTATGGGAGAATGAACGATGGTCGTCAGAATTTCCTTCGGACAGTGGGGCTCTTTCTCCAGATCTCATTACTGTGGGACATGGAGTTCCTACGATTTTCCCCGTTCCTATTGCATCTACTGTTATCGGGTTCTCGAACTGATGCTACTGCGGTGGATTTCCGGTGCAATGTAGCGCCAGTGTTATCTTTACGCCTGGCAACTTGGCCTCCTTCACGTGCGGAAAATGGTAATTTGAATATTACAATTGGCCAGGATCCTTTTAACCTGGTGGTATTTGGTTATGATGGGAGCATGCTGGTGAGTTATATATTTCATATCGTAACTTGTTTCTAATCAGTGTTCAAAGCCCGAAGATATATCTGGTCTGACTGATACAATGGGATTTGGCAACAATCTCATTCAGCGTGCTATCTTCGGTCCTCAAGAGGCTCTTCTTGAAGATCATCCAGGTCTAATTGCTCTCCGTGAAGGCTTTAATATGACATTATACTCATCGGATAATTCCGGTCCTGGTACCCCCTTGGCTCTTGCTGATCTCTTCCTGCTCAACGACATTGATACGACATCATATATCCAGGAGGTTTGGCCTAGGCGGCTCATCACCTCATTCGAACAGATGGCTGGTACTTTTGATAGTGTCGACTCTGCTGGGGTTGGCTATGCATCGGTCGAAAACGCGTTTATGAGAGCTTTGTTGCGTTTTCTTGATAAAAGTAACACGAATCGCGAACACTTTGCAGTCGCCATATCCGGATCGAAATACTTACCATCGCCTAAGATGCGGACTCTCTACAAGGTGAGCCGGTTCATTCCCAGTTGATTTGTTTTTAATATATAGTAGGTGGCCTTTGTGACGACGGGGGATTTGGAAATTCACTTCCATTCCTGCTTTACCAAGGTGGATGTTCGCCACCACAACCCTCACCTTACGCAGCTTCTGCAAGGGACAAGTCCAGATTTGTCGATTGAAACTCCGTTTGATACGTGGATGTCCAATGTTTTGACACAGACTGCAACTTTTAATTCATTGTGATTATAACTCAAACTTGTACGTCTCTGAAGCTTTTTAGTGTACAACTGATTTTTTCATGCGCCATCTATTATAGAATAACTGTATCATCTACTCCATTGATGCCTACCTCAATGCCCACTGTATCGATGCCTATTATATTGATGCCTACCATACCGACGTCTACTTTATCAATGCTTACTGTACTGACTCCTGCTACGCCTGCTTTATTGACTCCTGCTTTACCGACTCCTGCTTTACCGACTCCTGCTTTACCGACTCCTGCTTTACCGACTCCTGCTTTACCGACTCCTGCTTTACCGACTCCTGCTTTACCAACTCCTGCTTTACCGACTCCTGCTTTACTGACTCACGTTTACTGACTCCTGCTACGCCAACCGGCTTTACTAATGCCTTTTTTATTGATGCCTGCTTTACCAATGCCTGGTTTACTGACGCCTGCTTTATGCTTTACCAATGCCTGCTTTACTGATGCCTGCTTTACTTGTATGTACTTGCTGAATTAGTGATGATGCTACCAATAACATACCAGTTTATGTTTATGTTCGACGATGAAGGTCAAGTTGAAGCTAGAATTTATACACCCTGTAAGGCTATCTAATATGTCAACTATCTAAAGTCGATTGTGACCGTAAGTAATTAGAGGCAGCGTTCCATAGGTTGACCAAAGAAATTTCATCATGAAGTGAATAAAAAGCAAGTTGTTCAAGATGGCTGGTGAGCATTTGCACACCTTCGGCAGTCAAAGGGCATGAAGTAAGAGGTACCTCAACATGCGACAAATCCTCAGGTGTTCCTATATCAAAAACATTTGTCGACTCGCGTCCTATATCAGCCTGGTTATGCTCATGATGATGATTGCGTATATTTGCACGATCCAATTCATCCCAGTCGATCCCTGCAAAAAATGAGAATAAATGAATGAAGAAAAGATGATTAATTACCATATTCTGCATGATGTTCTTCGTTATCATTTTCTTCCTCAGTAGCTGAAGCGACAGATGCAAAAACCCCTCGAAATCCTTGTTCCATCATTCCCTGGCGATACATATCAATGGGGACTGGTAAGAGTGAGTGCTGGAGGAAATAACATGATGGTTCCATGTAGACACCCATATGTCCACATCGGCATTGATGCGAGGAAGAAAGAGAAAGTGAAGAAGCCAAATGTGGATTTCATTTTCAACATTAAGTCCGTGGTGGACTTCAAGCAAGCGAAAGAATAGTTTCCACTTTTTCCCAAAACCTGAAGTCAAGTCCACCCAGAGACGTTCAATGCGGATATTGTGAACAGACCTGTACATAAAGAGTTGTAGAATAGGCTATCATGGAATAGAGGTCAAAAAAACGCACCGTCCTGAAATATAGGATCCACGTCCTCGAACTTCATTCATTCGACTGGCGACCAGAACATTTTCAGTTCCATGATCACCTCGTACTCTACAGGGATAACCATGAACTGATGCAGCATCTTCAAACAATTCCAAAACTGTCCATGATAAGTTGTTGTTATTGGCACGGACACCAACAACAAATCGAGAGCATCCATCAATAAAGCCATGGAAGATAATCCGCCAGCGAATGAGACCTACAAGTATACCTCAGCTGTGAGCATGAAAAATTATTACAGAAACCTGCCATGTTGACCGTCGTGATGCCATAACCAATTTGGACCAGGTACGTTATAAACACCGCGAGGAATGCGTCGCTGAGCAAATGTACGGTTTGATGGGCCAAATAGACGTGTGTAGGAGGATTCAATGCGACTTCGAGGAACACGCTGTCCCATCTGCATAAGGTATCCATCTATCATCCTTCTTCCAAAAGAAGGAAACCGATGCTTGAGATCGATTAATAGAGTATCCAACTCATCATCGGAAAGGAGAGACAGATCACTAGAAGATCCTGGATAGTATACCTGAGTTAAAGTGCCATCTGGCTCCTGTTGTACCTCATATACAGGGGGACCAGATGAAGAGAGGCCATATTCGATCAAGCGGCGGCGTATTGTACGGCTGCTGCACTGGAAAATTCTTCCAACAGTTTCATGAGTCACTCTGGAGCCAGATGTCATTGTCTGAAGAGTGTCTGGGTCCACATGTATTCTAGGGCGCCCAGGTTGTCTTGTACCAGCTGCATCAGTATGAGGAGTGGTTTGTCCCAAGTCAGGGGGAGGAGCATCTGGTAGATCTAAAGCAGCAGATCCAACTTGTTGAAGAGTAGAGATCATGCGATTCAGAGAATCCATATATTCGTTGTAATTTCCACCTAGCTGCACTTGGTACTATTGTACAGACTCAATATATATATCAATGTTGTTCGGAAAATGTAATATACCTCATTAACTTGTCTATAAAGAGCAAGGCATGCCCGCTTTTGCTGTCGAATAGCTGCTGGGTTACCGCGCTGGGTTAACAAAGTCCGATTGACTTCTTGCTTGATATTTTCGAACTTATCGTAGATTGTTTGCGCCGCCTCCATTGATCGTGATACGATGTGATTAAGAAGTAGATTTATTTAGCGCCTGTTAAGCGCTCAATCAATCTCCCAAACTTGATTGTAAATACCAAAGTGAGAAACTGGACTGAGACCGAAAACAAAACTGAAAATTAAAACTGAAAATAAAAACGAATCTGAATCTGAATCTCCGAGTTCAAGACCGAAATCAGGCCGGAATCGCCGAATGTGATCCCGAAAATGAACCCGAGTTAAAAATCAGCGCCGAAAGGCCCAATAATATTGTCCGGTGAGGACCTTCATAATGGACTCCAATCCATGCGTTCAAGACCGGAGGGCTCGTCGCGCATCTCGAATATAGCGGATGTCACTAGCAGCCCTCACCGGTAATTTGTCTCTCGATTCAATGTCCGAGCTCAGGAGGCGGAAGAGGGCACCACTCTCCAGCAATCGACTTGGAACTGCATAAGGGAACATTGTGCATCCCTGGATATCAGATGTTTCCTTGTTCAACAGTTCAAAGTCAGCATCGGTATTTCCCAGTGACAATCAAGTAAACATACCATTCATGCATGGTCACTCAGCACGAAGATACCATCGTGCATTGTTCGTCAAGCCCATGACTTCCTGTAACTTCTTGAGAATGTCATCAGACGGCGTTACAGGCAGCGTCGCGGTCTGAGTTTTGTCTTCAATAAGCGTAATGCACGGCCTGGTACCATTCTTAGTTTGCACATATCGGTGAACCGCTCCTGGAAAAACCTCGCGCGCCTTCCGAACTGTGTTGAAAATGAGCTGCTCACAAGCTACACCTGCGGCATTATTCTCATCTTCCTCCATAGGAGGTGGATCCGCCGCAATCCATTCTGGACTTTCTGAGAGGTAGGTCGTAGAAAGTGCAAAGCCGAATATTCGGTCGGGTTTATAGCGTCTGCCCATTTGGTGAAGTTCAAGAATGGATTCCGTGCGCCGGTCCGTTTAGCCGAACATCTTCTCCAAAACCAAGTTCAACTACTTATGTACACTGTTGAAATCAAGATGACTCCGTCCGTCAATGCAGACGCTCTGGCTCTTTTGTCTCAAAAGTCTCCGGCGGGAATTGTGACAACGCCAACGTCTCTGTCAAACTTGGTTTTAGAGGCTAGGGCAAGTGCCTTGCTGCCTCACAATCCTCATCAGCTATCTGTAACAACGATTTCATCTATACGTCCACAGTTAAACATTACCGTACCAACTTTACTCCCAGTGCCAAACCCTCAAAAAGTACAACAATTTCCGTCTGCACTAGCATCGGCACCTCGAAATCCTGCACGAAACGCAACCCGGTGGGTATCAAATGTTCTTCAGACTCTAATAGAAGCTCCTGAAGCTGATTTAGCCCGAACGTACCCACCACTAGATCGCGATACATGAACAGGAATCAGTGGAAGGCTATTGATTTTGAGGGCCGAGTTCATCAAAGGGCATTTGAATGGGATAACAGGCAAATCGCGGACAGTTGGTACGTTGATAATCTTCTTCCACCAACGCAATCATTGACGATAGGCTCTCTCTTCATCGCCTCTAGGCCTAACAACTGTCGTCCAACTCCGTCTTGACCCTCCTCGATTCTCCTTCCCTATCAATGTATCTCTCAAAGACGAAGCGTCAGATCTTCAGACGACGTCTAGCATCTCAAGCCCTCAAGTTTCAAGCTCAGCGCTCAGTACTCGAGCACTTTCTCGGACCTTTGTCCAACCACCTCAGCTAGACAAAATTTTATCCATCTATCCAGAACTACCGTGACTCGCCATTGTTGTGCTCTTGACTCTGGTATCTTAGGGAACATATGCAAGCGGGATATGGATATACCAATTAGTCTCATAACTTGTGGCTGGAAGCCTCTTCATATTTTCCTATGTTGTCCTATCTCTATACCTCCAACTAAAATGATGCTAGGGGAATAAGTAGCTTTAGCGTGCTGTCATCGGAACGTCGGAATAGCCCGAAACTAAATGCACTGTCAGTCTCGAGCGTGCTCGTGCTTTTCTCCCTTCTTTCTCAATCGATGTCCTTCTTCGAACGAAGTCATGGCTTCCAGGTTAATAGAGGAAACTTCTACGCTGTGACTGGTGACGTGAATATCGAGAAAACTAGCTCGTCTAGTTTCTCCAATGCACAAACATCGGGAGTTCAAAAAAGTGACCCAGGAGGTGCCCGATACATTCCTTACTCAGTGTTCCGTATGTACTGATGAGATTCTAGGCGTTTCGCTATACCCTAGTTCGGCCAACTACAACCAGCCTACAACCACTATCAAACGATTGCACATTTGTGAGCAATACTCGTCAAGGCGAAAAAGGTACGCTGAATACTCAGATGACACTTTTCCCATTAGGATTGAATACCAAGTACAGGAATCGATAAGCTACATAGTGTGGCTGCACTGGAGGCCCTTCACGACTCGGCGGATAGCTTCCCCCAACCAAGATGTCATCCCGAAACGCGTACAGAAATGCTCAAAGATCTGCAGAAATGGTTACTGGAGTTCGACAGACCCCGCTGGTCGCATTCTGTGGTTATTTGGCCCGGCAGGTGCAGGGAAGCCCGCTATCATGCGAACTCTCTCTCGCCAACTGCAGAGAGCTGGCCAGCTTGGAGGTTGCTTCTTTTTCAAACGATCCCATCCAACACGTGGAAACGCAAAAGTCTTATTTGCAACCATCGCATATCAGCTTGCGATTAGTGTTCCTTGGCTGAAAGGTCTGATTTCTCAAGTGGTGGAAGTTGATCCATCTGTTATCGCAAGGTCCATCAAGACTCAGCTGCAAAAGCTGATTTGTGGGCCTTGTCGCATGCACCCCAATCAAGATCCTCTGACAATACTTATCGATGGTCTGGATGAGTGCGAGGGCCAGGATGTTCATTTGGAAATATTGCATGCAATCAGAGACTCTTTCACCGAATGTCCCCTTCCCTTTCGATTCATCATTGCCAGCAGACCGGAGGCCCATATTCGCGAGATGTTTGAATCATCAATCTATCATGATGTCTACCGGTCATTTAATGTAGAACAGTCATTTGACGATGTCAAAACATACTTCCTCGATGAATTTGCTCGAATTCATCGCGAGCACTTTCGCACCATGACCACCATCCCTCTCCCATGGCCTTTGCCCGAAGTCCTGGATAAACTCGTGTGGAGGTCATCTGGGTACTTTATCTATGCATCCATCATCATTAAATTCATTGACGACAAAAACTACCGCCCAATAGAGCGTCTGGCCATAGTTATGAAGGACCAACTTGAAACTGGATCTGATTCGGCATTTGATACACTAGACCAGCTTTACATCAACATCCTTTCCACTGTTCCCATTGCCAAGCGCCCCAGATTAATTTCAATCCTATGTGCTCTGGCAAACTTTAAGTTCTCGCCCGATGGCCTTGATGAACTTCTTGGGCTACAAATTGGGGATACACGTTTATTTCTGCGCGGCCTTCATTCAATATTTGATGTACCATCGGAAGAAAGACATTGGCCCCCGTGGAGCGCGATATCCACCCACCATGCATCCTTTTATGATTTCCTAGGTGACTCAAAGCGATCTCAAGGTTTCTATGTTGGTGGTCTAAACCATCGCACGGGTCTGGCTTGTTCTATTCTAAGATTATTTGCCCGTGAATTTCAAGACTCTCAATATGGTCTTGAGGATCCACAGTATGTCTTTTTTTCATCGAACAGTTGGTTGAACGGCGAACCTCACGTTTTATGTACTATCCCCCAAGGTGCCCTCTACAACAGTTTCCACACTTTGTTGCTTCATTGCCTCCTTTTGCAGAGCTGCTGCCTTTGATTCAAAGTGTTAATCCAGAGTACATCTGCTGGCTTCGGAAAGAGCCACTGGAGACAATGTTAGCTTGGATGAGAGTTAGTTTTTTCTCTACATTCTTTCCATGACAGTGATCCTGACATCCACCAAGAAGATTTATCCAGCACCTAAAGATTCGATTCAACTTTGGAAGACCATGAATATATAAGATTCATTGAAACAGCATTCCAGGACAACAGGCTGGGACCCATGTCACATTCCCCATTCGATGCTTACCCTATTTTATTACAGTCTTGTGGACTTCTTCATTTTCTTTGCTTATCAGTGCTGCTAGAACTGGATAATCGTTCCATGACAATTAGGCTTATTCGACTACTGTTAGATGTTTCCTGGAGCGACCTTAGATCGATTATTTCCTGCCTTCGCTCAATTATTGGCGAAGATGAAAAACGGCTTGCTGGTCTTTGTGATTACATACAAGATCGACCACTTGCGGGGGAGAGTTTCCCTTGGCCGTCATTATCCCGGGATTTGGCACGTAGATGTATCCAGATAGGAAAGGATATTCACGCTGGTAAGCTTGAGGATGTGAGGTCAGTGGTATCATTGCAGATAAAGCATCAAATGATATTCCTCACAACCTTATCATATAGCTGGGGTGAAATCCAGTTTCATACCAACTGGGCCATCCATGTCAGATTATCTCCATGTTGCAATGAACTCCTTCATGATATTCAGAGCCTTCATCCATCTCAGCTCCCACAGTGTAACGTTGAGGACATCCACCATGTTTTGGAGTGGCTCCAGGTGAGAGTGCAGGATATACATATGTCAAGGATTATTGAAACTCATTTTCAATGACACAGTCATTTCCCGATCCTCCGTTCGAAGTAATAACATGCTGGGCACAACATTTGGTTGAGATTCAGGTCACGAATGGGCGTAATTTCAATCCAGATAATGCTGAAAGGGCTTGGAAAAATCATCTAGACCGAGTAAAAAAGAGAAGGGAGATCACGATCAAGTTGAAGCGCGTGTCAACAAATAACATGCGAGATACAATGGTGGCATCCGTTGCAGGCCAAATCTAGCCAACTCTATCCTTGTGTTCGCCCTCGCCAAAAACTCTTCCCAACACTCTCTGTCCAACTCTGATTCCACATAACCAACCAGCTTCTCTCCCATCACTTTACCTTGTCTTAACTTCACAGATACCCACTTCCCGGTCACGACTCCTTTGATTATACTATGACCTCTTTACGCATGCGTAATCGTAGTCCACGTCCGAACGAAGGCAACAATGTGTTGCATGGTTTGACATTAAGAGATTAAGAGAGCAAACTTCCACGAGACTCGGAGGAGGTCAGGTGAAGGACTGATGAAGCAGTGGAGGAATGCAACGCCGAAGGGGCTCATTTGTATATTGATAGTTGGTATACTACATACCACGAAGACCCACGGCTACCCCAATACATCGAAGGAGCAACGAAATTTTTGTTGTGAGGAGCGAGAAAGAGCGAGGGGTAAGCCGAATCGGCAGCTTGTCTAAGTACAGGCATGTTCAGCTGCTTGCTCAAGTGCTCAAGACTAAGAGGAGGCTCAAGTCCGACTCGCCCCTCTTGGTTTCCTATTTATTTCCGACACGGCACAGCTACACAACTAGCTGCCCTAAATGGGCAAAATTTCATCGATCTATCCACCTGCTGACCGATCCAATTGCCAGTCCAACAGAAACGTTTATTCCTTGTGGAAGCAATCAACGACAACGAGTCAAAAATGAAAGTGCACTTTCAAAGTCAGGACGTATAGTGAAATGGTAACATGACATCAACTACTGACCTCCCGCGAGCCCCGCCGCCTAGCAAGATTGTCCACGGACATATATTTGCTGCCACCTTTGTGTTGTCCAAACATGGCCCTCAATAAACCAAATCACAATCTCAAAATGGCATCTGATGCTGAATTCGCTCTTCGTTTTCTCTCGGCGGAAGCAGAGTGATGCAGGAACAGACTTGCTTAAATATCCGGTACTCACGCTGTGTCATTCTAACGTCCAGACTCCAGAGAAGCTAGAAATCGAGGATCGGTAAAAGTTTAGGGGTTCATTGAGGAAAATAGATACTCGAAGTTCCTCGGAGTTTTCGATGGTAAAAAACGCTTTTTTGCAGCTGTTTGAGAAACTCTCCCAGGTGTGATCAAGACCAAGGTTTCACAGACCTTTTTCGCAACGAGAAGGGTAGATATTCGAAATGGCAGATGACTTACAGTGAAGTTACACCAGAAGGTTGGTTCGATAAATAAACACTTCCACACTCTCAGCTGAGGCAAATTTCTCCTTTTCTTTTTCTTCTTGAGCAAGCCATGTCCGAGGGAACCTATGCCACTGTAAAGTAGCTTCCAGTATAACATCCTTGTCGACACCGATGGCCTTCGATGATGGCTTCCGATGTGTGACCGGGATGGGGCTTGTTCCATTCTGCAACTAGATAAAAAATCCTGTCTATTCCAAGGACGGCACTGGGATAACTATAAGTCAGTTAATTCGCTGATACAATAAATAACCTGGTTGATGGACACACCCAAAAGGACCTTCTCATCGCGCTGAGATTACATCTCTATACTCGCCATATATAACCAAATGGTACGCCCAAGTTTTTGCTGAATTGGCGAGGACAAAGCACCTTTGTTTGGTGCACGTGCCGTGATGTCAATTCGCGTCCTACAATAAGTTTTCTTTTCTACCTTGACCTTGACCAACGCCACCTAACATGTCGTGAGTTCGGATTCCTAGTAGCTCTTTTTTCGCTAATCTCGCGTCAAAGCTCATCGAAAACAGAAACCACGAAAGTAGGCTCTCCAACACCCGAGTTATCTCCAGAGAGTGCTATCGAACATGCCAAACGCGCATTTGCACTCAAAAAGTATGAGCAAGCCGTAGAATACTATGCGACTGCCTTGGAGCTCGTGTATGTCGCGTTTTTCTTTCAAGTTCCCCGAAACTCATAACGCGTCTTTCTATCAAGCTCCCAAACATTAGGCGAAGACTCACCCGAAATTGCGGATTTATATTTTGCTTACGGGAAAGCACTTTTGGAAAATGCCATATCTCAAAGCACTGTGCTTGGGAAGGACCAGCCGGAGGAGGACGACAATGCAGAAGACAACAAAGGTGTGTATATACCGCTGTTACATCTGGCCGATTGTTTTATATCGTTGTACCAGGTTCCAGCAGTTCCGGCCCCATCTTATCATTCTCAGGCGATGCTGAGGATGTTGCCGAAGACACCACTGTGGACCTTTTCGCTGAGGCCGCCAAGGACGTGGCCGAAGCTGAAGCGGCAGCAGCAGAAGAAGAAGCTGGAGACCAAGATGACGATGAAGACGCAGAGCCCGAGGATGACTTTAATGCAGCTTGGGAAGTGCTTGATCTAGCGCGCGCGATCTATGATAAACAACACGACGCAGACGGAACCAACGAGGAAGCGGCTCTTAAATTAGCGGACTGCTATATAACGCTCGGAGACGTGTCGTTGGAGACAGGTACGCGTAAAATGTTCAGAAATAACTCTTTTGGTACTCATGACTGGTTCTAGAGAAATTCGACACCGCCATAACTGACTATGAAGTCGGTCTAACCCTCAAAAGTAAACTTCTACCAATATCATCTCGCCAGATCGCCGAAGTGCACTACAAACTCAGTATTGTCCTCGATCTAACACCTGGTCGACTTTCGGACTCTATCATTCACGCAGAACAAGCGCTACAAAGTATTCAAAGTCGACTGGAGGAGCTTCAATCGGCGAAGGCCAATCCTGCACCAGCTCAAACTCCGGAGGAAGTAAAACCGGATCCCAAAGGCAAAGGAAAGGCTCCGGCCGTTGTGCTGCCTCGAGATGACGCGGTGCACAACATGTCGGCAACGCAAATCGAGGGTGAGATAAAGGAACTCACTGAGTTGAAGGAGGAACTTGCTCTGAAGGTCAGTATAACAAATCTTCGCTTTCTCGTGTTTCCATCTTGATGATATCACCAGATCGAAGAGTTGAAGGTGGCACCGAACGAAACGTTAGCAGGTAGTGCTCCGGCCCTGGCGGCACAAGCCCTGGATAAAGAGCTTGCTGCTCGTTCTTCAGCATCTGCGGCCGGCAACGCTCAAGTGAATGACTTGACGAATATGGTTAGAAAGAAGAAAGCCTCAGCAGCAGTACCAGCGGATGCGTCACCCGCGAAACGAAAGGCAGATGATGAAGAGGATTCTGGGTCAGAGAAAAAGCCCAAATTGGATAGCGCGGCCTCGTAAAACGAGAGATAGATTTATTCTTCAGATATTATATCATATACAGTATTCTTAACTTGAGCAGCGTCTCTCAAGTAAAACTCTTGCCAAGTGCCGTGAGATTCTGAGCGAGTCACCTTGTTTCCGGTCCATCACCTCTTTCATGGAGGTCACTGAAAGAGATGAAGCTGGACACATTTTCCGGATACGAGTTGAAGATTCCAAGGTCTCTATTCTACCATACTTCCTGATTTCATAGACTAATCGCGTCCAAGGCGGCACAATTACTACCGGACCAAAACACGAAAAACAATGGCACATCCAGACCATCGTTCTTGAGCTTTTTGACAAGAGTCTTCCTACCTTCTGGATATCCTCGTAGCGTTTCGCCTGGTTCGTCTTGTTTGAATCGTGGTATAGCGCAGATTTAATCAGGAGATCTACAGACTATCTCCGGTAAGGATTTTGTCAAGTGATTGACTCAGGACTGTGAGCTCAAAATTTTGGTACAGTTATCAAATCTTGAATGCCTTGCAGGCGTTCTGCAGTTCTTTGACGAGCTTGCTATCCTCGAGAGCGACTTTGGAAGGCGAGAGTGTAATCAACGTATCCTAGACTAATCACTGAAAATGTTTTATCAGGCTACGGTGTTGGAGATGCTTCGGCTTCAGCGACTAATGCGCTCTTGCTAACCGTTTTGCAAGATATCTTTGGCCGGCTGACTAGTTGGTTCCTCTCTTCTTTTCAGTTACACTCCAAGCTGACACGTTTCCAGCTATCCTGGGAGCTTTCTTTTTTGGTTCATCTCTTTTTCCCGAAGCCAAGAAGTATCGTTTTCTTGCAGACGTGCTCAATGACGCAGCTACCATTATCGATACACTTTCACCACTCCTGGTTTCTTTATACGACACATATGCTCCGTCGATAGCAACATCTTTGCCGTTTCTTCCACCGACGGTTCCTCTACGCGTTTACACACTGTGTGCCAGTGCTTCACTGCGAGCTTTATGCGGCATTGCGGCGGGAGGCTCAAAGACCGCCATTACAATGCACTTTGCGACTCCTTTGGAAGGAACTGGAGATGCTGGAGATTTGAACGCAAAAGACTCTAGCAAGGAGACTATCCTTGCTTTGTTCGGCATGCTAGTGAGTATTCTTGCTATCATAGTGTATTGGAATTAAAGTGCTTTGCAGATCGGAACTATAGCCGTACCATATCTTACAACTCCGTGGTCGACGTACACAGTCCTCTTCCTCATGGTGTCACTCCACCTTTTTATCAACTATATCGCTGTACGGGGCATTGTGCTCAGATCTATGAATCGTCAGCGCGCATGCTTGGCTTGGGTGCTATTCAAATCTGAACGAAGTCTCCCGATCACTCCTTCGCACCTCGCAACCTTGGAACATCTCCTTATGCACTCTGATGACGATATTCGAAGCTATCCCTCCGGAAACAAGATTGGACAGTGCACTATGGGCTCGAGCTTTTCAGCGTGCTATTCTAACCCTGAAACCATTGCCCTGTTTGCTCATAAGCGCTACATCCTGTGCCTCGACAAAAAGAGCTCTCTGGTCGTGGGGAAGGCACCCCACCTTCACATCCTCCTGAAAGACGGTTATAATTCTGCAGATCAATTGCAAGCTTGGCTTCTTGCATGCGAAGTTGCTCGGATTTTCGCTAGTCACCCAAGCGAGACTAGGATGACAGTTTTAATTAAGGACGCTATCGCGTCTGTTGACAAGGATTATGCGACGTTTATGGAAGATATGCAAAAGCATGGGTGGGTGACTGTGGCTTTGTCTTCGAATGGTTCCACGAGTTCGAAGGATGAGAGCGATTACCATTCACCGGCTCTTCTTCCTGGTTCGCAGACGTTGTCGTTCACCGTTGGATCTCCCAAAAGTGTGATACTCGATTTTCAGCCTAGTCGAGAGGGTAAAAAGAGCCAATAGCTGCCACTTGTTAACTATGCGTCTTCTGAACATGTTACCCTGTTGGCTAGTAATGGTAGGATTTTGACAACTGGTAGTACGGGGTATGAGATCATAGATATTTTATCAATTAACTTAGAATTGTGTGCCGACGCTTCGTGTGGGCAGTTGCATGCGATGGGAACTTGAACGATGAGCGAATAATTTTCTTCGCTCTCGTGAGGTCCGTTTGCGAGACTACTCAATCACAAACCCATTGTGAATCATAAGCTCAGCTTTTGCAGCGAAGTAAATACGGAATCTGCAGGTCTACAGCGGTTAACAGTGTCCCTGGGTCGTACCAAGGGCGGTTGTTCTACAACTTTCGAGCCCCGCTGTGTGGGAGGCAAATTGTTCACCTTGTACGCTTCAATATGTTCATAAGATATTACGAGGTTCAATAAAACATAATTAAGAAGGGGCATTTCTACTGGACGCTAATTAAGAGGCCATTTTTCTTCCGCCAGACGAGAGGAAGGTACCCCTAGCCGTAGCACTCGTCAACCCTCATCATTCAATCCAGTCTATTTTCGGCACTCGACAGTCTCAGCCATTTCTTCCACGGCAGTGAGACCTTCGAGTCCAGCTTGAACAAACGCCACTCCCTCGCTCCATTCCCCACAACAACCTTCTTCCCTTGCCTTCCTATCGCTCTATCGCCACCACCATGCACCAGATGCAGGTTTTCCCGGACAGGTGGTAATCGTTTGAAGAATTCGACCCTTCGTTGCTTTGTTGAAATGGTGACTACAGTTTTCAAGCTTTTGTTCTCGACCGGAGATTTGTCGCGTAGAAGTCTGGGGAGTAAATTTGTAGTCAGAGAGGAAGTGTTGAGGCGTGACAAGTCTGGTTCGTCAGAATCGGTCCATCGTTGTATATTGTACGTCCAGTCCACACCGATCACTGGACGCTGGGCACGAACACGGGCCCAGAAGCCACTCTTATAGCCCACATGAGATGTTGTCCATGGGGCGAGGCAAGCTACAAGGGAGACGGTTTTGAGAGCAGGTGCGCTGAATCTTATTGGACCTTTGCATGGTGCCAGTGAGGATGCTTCGTTGATATCTTCATCTAATGCAATTTGGATCGGAACATCATGCATTTTTTCTCTCCTCTTCTGAACCTTCCACACCTCAAGGTATTTGAGTGGACGATGAGAACACGGGCAGGTCTCTTGGTGACGAATGATGAGAGGTAGATCATCCTATGAAATGAAAAATTAATAGATATATGAGATATGTACAATGCAACTTGCCCAGCGGAAAGTTTCGTTCCATTTCGTAGAAACCAACAGTTTAAAGCTCTCTAGACTTCTGTGCGAGCCTGCAAAGACATCCCTCAATTCCTTTAGTTGATCATATTGAACCTGGTGAGGTTCTCGGCGTTTCTGTACATCACTTGAAAAATCAAACCAAATCTCCAATTTCTTCAGTCCCTTCAGTTCCTGCTGCCATTGTTTAAACATTCCGACGTGCATCCCAGTAAGCGGCCGGTTTGTCAACACTAACTCTTGCAGGGGAGCTTGATGGTGAATTTCGTCTAGATATGTACACCTCTGATACCTCAGGAGGGGCAGTAAGTTGGCTTCTCGCTTCTGCATGAAATCTTCAAGAACAGACGATGTGTCACCCTTATTACAGGACAAGTGGCGTAGCCCGGCGTGATGTGCATCCAAGAAGGCACGGAAAAGGATCCTGTGGGCATCAGATCCACCGAGATTAGTGTAGGAAAGTGTTAAGGTGTGAAGGTCAGGCCAGCGAGCATGAACAATCGGGGAAACATCCAGGTATCGTCCACCGCGCATAGTGGGACCGTACTCCCCAATTACAAGGGATTCAAGATATGGAGAACGTTCAAGCATGGTCCAAAACGAATCAGGGAGTTTTTCGTCGAGGCCGATTGGAAGACACTTGTAGTGAATCTCAGAAGTTAAAGAAAAACTTGTTAAATCGGAGAATGCGAACAGCTACAATGTGATATATCAAGTGAAAGTAGCGGCATACGTAGTAATCATACGTACCTCGCTATCAGGATCCAAGGGTTCGACTCCAAGGTTGACGCCGATTTTCTTTAGCAGAGGGCACCCCAGCCTTAAGCTCGCCCACATCGCACTGAAAGGAATCTCAATACCGTCCCATACGAACATTTCTAGGTTTGGGATGTGTGGAGCAAGTAGCTCGACAGCGCGCGCAAGCTCTCGTTCGTCTTCAAGACGTTTTTCTGTGGCAATGCGAAAGTAGTTGGGCCGTAGTACAAGTTTTTGGACTAGCCGAGCTTGGTGGGGCTTCCTCAAAAGCAACCGAATGAATTGAAGAGCGAGTTTGCAGTCCGGGAGATAAATTTCGCGCCACACAAGGGAGTCCGAGTGGATGGCATAAATCCGTTTTGACTATGTGATAAAGAAAGATAAGCTCAACCTTGTTTGCAGATGAGGTCTCGACTTACGGTAAGCCTAGCATGGTTTAAAACACCGTTTCCGATGTCCGGATGAGGGGTAATTCCTCGTAAGATGGTCACAGGAAGAGGTCTTTCTACTATCATATTAAGGTTGGAGAACAGATGAGATGTGTGATGGTGTCCCAGAGGTAGTTGAAGTCAATTTTAAGATGCCACAGACCTTGTAGGCATAGATTTTATACTATTAGCTGTAATTGTTAGCTAAAACACAAGGGGACCAAGGTGACCAGGAAAGAACAAGGATACGAGAGTCTATTATGAGCGGGCGTATTGTTATAAACAATTACAAGAGTCCATAACTTGCCCTTTGTTATTTATTGTGGCGAGTGCTACAGCCATCCGTATTGTGATCGTCTTCAAGTTCCTTGGGATATTATAGTCCTCAATCGGCCAGCTTGGGGGTGTTTGCAGCTAGCACTCTGGGTCGGGGTTACTCGCGCATGAGAATGGATCTGAATTCTAACACCTTAGTTGTGAGTTTTGGATGCAGTCTGGCTCGTGTGATTAGTAAAAATTGATTACGCTTTTGATGTGTCACACGTAATCAGGTAGCCTCGCGATCACATGAGCTTGTTCGTTGAGTTTGGAACGTTCACTTTTACCACAACCGTCAGCGAAATCTTTGGTTTGAAGCATCGACGATGAACTCGTCCTCGCCTGCTCTGGACAATGGCCAAATCGGCAGATATGGTACACTTTCCCTCATGAAACAAAATGAACTCGACGTCGCTGTAACAGCCTTTGGAATTGACTCTGATCTCACTTTTGGTCAAGATCGAAATTGCGGAGTTCGTCTGTGCTATCCCGATGTCAGTCCCATACACTGCAAGATCACTTTTGATGAAGGAAAGGTAAAAGTTCAAACTGTTCTTTGAGAGGTTTACTTATGAGTGCAGGCCTTCCTCATTGTTTTAGGAACACATGGGCTTCTAGTTGATGGGTGTAGAGTATTTGCCAGTAGCTCCGCTTCCTCTCCGAATACTATACCCCTCGCTAACAATTCCGAAATCGAAATCCGCGGCAAACGCTTTCGGTTCACATACCCACCAAAGGAAATACGGGCCCAGCTATTGTCCACTCCAACGCGTTCGTGATATCTTCAATTTCATTTGACATTGTATCTGATTACGACCTTAGTACCGAGAAGACGTGCCCTTCGCCTTTCGATGATTGAATCTGCCGAAGTCTTTTCACCTCGACCTTCCCCAAATCCGCTGGAGAACCTCCGTGTCCTACAGACTCCCCTTAAACCGTATCACATCAGATCACAGTCTTCCTCTCCTCTTAAATTTGCGTCACCCTCAGGCCCGCTGTTCTCTGCAACCATGAGTGCAGATAGTGAGAGAAATGACGACGATGAGGAAGAAATCATTCTTGTAGAAGGAAATTGTCCTCGAGTAGTAGAAGAAGAAAAGGACCTCATTATCTTGGAGGACGTCGAGGTCCCGCTGGCACCTGCGCCCTCTACCCTTTCCCCTCGGTCATCGAGCAAGTCTCCAACAAAGCCGCAATACGTGCCAGCGCCACCACCAATGCTTCTACCACCTCAGCCTCCGATTACCCCTCGTAGACCTCGACCTACTCTCCACAAAGCCGTGCTAATTCGAAGCGCTCATCGTGCGATAATGCAGGCTGAGATACAGCGAGAGGAAGAGGAACTTGATCAAGAGGAAGAGGCAGAAGTCTTTGGTGCTATACTGGGCGATGACGACGAGGAATCCGATGCGGAGAATGAGCCTGATCAAAACGACGAAAGTTCGAGGCCTGCATGGAAAGCAAGTTTGGAACGAATCTGGCCTTTCCGACGTTCTACTTCGCCAACAAGGGCACCTTCGAACGAAGAAAGAATAGAGTCTATTCTTACTCAAGGAGAGCCTATGGATGTCGACCAAGTAGGTTCGTTAGAACATTCAGCCGTGCTACAAGGCACGTTTGAACCAACAGATTCTGTCAACGACGCAAAAGACGAAGTCGTTGAAAATCCAGCTCCTCTTTATCCTCGTTTAGACACCTCATTGGGTGGTGTTCCTTCCCATGGATATTCTAACAACCCCCAGACTCAACGCCAAGAGCCGCGTTCCTCCTCTGTCTTCCCAGATCACCCCAGAATGTCTCTGGGAGGGGGTGAAGCTCGTAGAGTGAAAGTGGAGGAATATCCGTGGAAGGTACAAGATCTTGTAGTCCCGACTCCTCCTGCTTCCCCAACACGGCCTTCAAAGTCTTCCATAGACGGAGAAACGACCCCTAGTGGCAATCAACTTTCAGAGGCAGAGCGACGAGCTATTCAGGAGCGACGCAGATCTGCTGTACGGATGTCAGGTAATTTTTTCCCTGGCGGAGCTCCAGGCCTGGCTCCCTCTTCACCAGTGAAGAAGGGAGAACAGGCATCCATGAAACAAGGGAGAGTTTCTATATCCGCTGTAACCAAGGAAGATCAGCTGGATACCCGAAGCTTGCTTGAAAAGATGAAGGATAAAGTAGAAGGCATCAAGGCCGAGCGAAGGGCGTCTATAGCTGTCTCGCCTCAAAAGAGACGTTTTTCAGAAACTCCGGCTCCTGACAACAACGAAGAGTTTTCTTTGTTGCGGTCCCCTTCAAAACAGGCCGCGCGATTTTCTTCGGTTCTTGAGGAGCCAGAACCTCACGATGTCGTGGATCCTATCATTTCTCCTCCTGAAGCTGTGATCAGTTCCGACTCTGGACCAGCAGTTTCGCCAGGTCATAGCGACGTCGGTGACGTTCAGATAGTTCACGCCGCAGTTACCGTCTCTCCGATAAAAACCAGAACCGCTCGCAATAAAACTGTCCTTGCGAAGTTTGTCGACACACCCTCATTAGCAGACGATGAAGCGTCGCCTGACGTCGTAGGTAGAATGGTGAATGACAGTGATGACGAACAACCGACGAAGGTGCGAGGAAAAATCTTAAGAGGGACTGGGAAGGTGCCAGGAGGAACTTCAAAGGTAGATGTCCCTCTTAACTGCTAAGCTTTCGCCTTTCTGATCCAAGCGTTGATAGGGATATTTGAAACCACCTTCCAAAGCACGATCGACCGCAAAGGTGACGGTTGAAACCTCGTCACCAGAAGCTCCGAGTGAGGCGGAAGCCACTCAACCAAAAGCTCAGCCTTCTACCGCTCGGCGACCAACGCGTTCCCGCTCCAAGACCCCGAACCCACAACCTTCCCTGGCTACCACAGAAGGAACAGACAACCAGGACCATGCTGCGGTTCCTCGGCCAACTCGGAAGGCTTTGAGGGCTGTCGAAGACACTGATACTCGAGCGGCCGCCCCGGAGGAACAGTCTGCCGCTCCTGCGAAGCGCACGGGTAAAGCACCAAGGACAAGGTCCCGAAGTCGTGCGCCAGATGAATCCGAAACAGAAGCTTCCTCCAAGGCTACAGACAAACCACTGAGCCGTACTACCCGGTCGAGGGGAAAGACCCCGGTGTCCGAATTAGAAACGGACGAAGAGACAACACACATCGAGGAAGCGGCGGTAGCGAAGCCGAAGAGGGGGAGACGTCCGAAGACTCCTGCTGTACCGGAAGTTATCAAGGAAGAAGTGGCGGATGAAGTGCCTGCGACAACCACGAAGACTAGAGCTAAGAAGGCCGTGTCTATCTCCGATTCTGGACCGAAACCCAGGTCGAAAAAAGCAGATTCCCCTGCGCAGGCAGATATTGACAAGGAGAACGAGGATGCCCGTGTGTCTGCTGGTGAAGATGAACCAGTGGTGACCAAAACGAGAATAGGCAGACTGCGCAAAGCCCCGGTCGCCAAGGTCAAAGAGGAAACCCAGACAGAG
The DNA here is from genome assembly GCA_015501585.1 of Rhodocollybia butyracea. Taxonomy (NCBI): domain Eukaryota; kingdom Fungi; phylum Basidiomycota; class Agaricomycetes; order Agaricales; family Omphalotaceae; genus Rhodocollybia; species Rhodocollybia butyracea. Next base: position 1,090,049 of record JADNRY010000002.1, read on the forward strand.
CCGGAAATAGGTGGCGCAAGGACACGAGGGATGCGAACGAGGTCCAAGACGTGATGTGTGTCTGCTCGAGCGCAAAAATGTGTATGAAAAATAATGATATTTGTTGATTCACGTCCGTTGTGTTTTATATATGTGTACATGAGAAAGATAACAGTATTATGGTCGTCGCCGTCTGATGCTCCCCTCCATCTCCATTGCTATACTTTTTTAGGTGGACCTTTTCGATAGCCGCTGGCGTCCTACTCGACCTGCTAAGCCTCATTTCAGCGGAAATCTAGTATCTATCCCAACCTCTTCACCAAAAGAATGCATTATCTGAGCTCCGATGAGGAATGACTCGCCACTTCCTTCCAAAGGAACGCCTATATTTTACTGAAGCTGATCAAGAATTTGTTCCGTAGTGAGAGATTTTACACAATGAAGTGGTGAGTCCGAAAATTGAACCGGGGGTTCTAGGCGTTACGAGGAAGGACTTTATGCACGGACTACTTTAATATTCGCTTTTGTGCATGTAAAGATACTCATCCTCTCCCACGATCTACGTCAAGAACGGGACAGCAGTTGCATTTATAGGTTTATGCTTATACTGCTTCTTGCCCGCCCCAAATTCACTTACTATGTGTCCCGATGGAGCCTTGCTCTTCATCATATATTTGTAAGTGACCAAACCATCCAATCCAACAGGCCCACGAGCATGAATACGACCGGTACTTACACCAACCTCCGTCCCAAAGCCATAGCGGAACCCGTCAGCAAAGCGTGTACTAGCATTGACAAAAGTCCCAGCAGAATCGACGCCCCTGCAAAACATAGACGCTGCGGCCTCGGACTCAGTCACGATCGAGTCGGTGTGATGAGAAGAATGAGAGTTTATGAATTGGATGGCGGATTGGAGGGACGGAAGTACGATGACGGAAAGGATAAGATCGAGGTGCTCGGTGTCGTACGAAGATACGTCCGAAGGTGAAACGAGAGTTTCGAGGTTCGTAGGCCGAGGTGAAAGTTCTTTTAGAGCGCCAAGACTGATTGGATCACATAAAAGCTTCACGTTCGCCTCCAAAAGCGCCTTGGCTACAGAAGGCCAGACCGTGTTTACTACTGCCTCATGTAGAATCAGTGTTTCAGACGCATTGCACGCTGCAGGATAGTCTATCTAAAGAGGACGTCTGAGGCTACACCATATTACAAGTAGGTGAATATCTCACTTTGGAATCGAGAGCCACTCGAACAGCTTTAGAAACATCGGCGTGCTCGTCGATGAACACCGAACAGAGGCCATCAGCATGCCCCATAACAGGGATTCGAGTGCTATTTTGAATATTCTTGACTAAACTGTTACTGCCTCTTGGAATAACCAGATCGATGTACTGATCGAGTTCAAGAAGGGAAGACACTTCTGCGCGTGTTTGTATCGATTGAACATATAGTTCAGGAACTGAGGTTTTCGCAAGCCCCGTAGAGATGGCTCTGGCTAATAATGTTGTAGTCCTACTGGACTCCTTTCCGCCTTTTAATATTGCGGCATTACCTGTTCCCTATCAGTAAAAATATGCATCGCAAGGCAACACAAAGTCTCTTGCCTGATTTTATCGCTAAAGATGTTATATTAACAACAACTTCTGGTCTGGCTTCGAATATGACAAGCAGAACACCGATCGGGCAAGCGACGCGGTATAGTTCTAGTTCGTCGTCAAGCTCAGAGGCGTATGAAACATTGCCAGTTGGATCCGGAAGTGCTGCCACGTCGAGAATTCCTTGCAACATCGAATCCCACTTATCACCTCTGTTCAAATCAAGCCGCTTGAGCAAAGTTTCGGGCATTTTTCCAGCCTTGACTTCAAGTTCTGCCGCCTGAAGCGTGGTGATCAATCGACATCGATTCCTGAGTATGGAACTGAACTCATACCGACCTGCAAATCTTGCTCATTGGCTTTTAAGATCTCGGTCTTGTTGGCCTCTAAGGATTTTCGGATTTCGTGTAAAGCATGAGCCCTCTCGGAAGATGGAATCAGCTGTGAGTCTTGAAATGCAGTTTTTGCAGCTTTGGCGATATCATGAGCGTTGAAGGTAGACATTTGTGACTCGGGAATTCAACGCATGACGCAATTTTCCTTAAGCGCCCATATTTCTCCCTTCCCTTCGGTCAGAGTCGGGGACGAAATAACTATGTAACAGTTGTTCAAGGTATTACTGCTTATCATTCATACCGTCCTGCCACGAATGCCTTCGCTGTATGCTGTGGTAACGGAAACTCGAACGTCAGCAACAATCCCGGAACGTGAACGTATCATGAACAAATCATGAACCTACTCTTCCCACTACTGGCTACTCCATGGATCATGGATCATCCTTAGGCAAAGACGAGAGGAAGCGAGGACTACCGACGTCGTATTCAAAAGCTGTCGATGCAAATATGCTTCAGTTCATGTGATAATCAAATCTGAAAATATGACTGTACACTCTACAGCTGATTAGGATATTCTAGCACATTTTCGAAAAAACGCTCAGTAGTGATTTTATTTACAACCAAACAAAGTGACGTCAGCATATTCCATTCAAAGCTCCATTTGCTCCGCTTCGCCGACACTTCACCCGTACTTACATTACTCTTATGCTCTTCAGTAGCCCAAGAAATGAGTCTACAGCACCCTATGATGTATGTCTCATGTAAAGACTGCGATATCAAAAGAAAAAAGTTGCCTTTGAAGTCAATGCGTATGGTAAGATGCGGCCAATACGAATGTCACTTTTGTTTGGTTGTAAACAAAATCACTCATGAGTATTTTTTCGAAAATGTGCTAGAATTTCCTAATCAGCTGTAAGTGTGCTGTGTTCGCTTGTGTTCGATGCAAAATACAATACATTGACAATAGGTTTACACAATTCAGGGAGACAATAGAAAGTACAAAATAATTATAAAGCGATCAGTAACACAACGCCGATGAGACACCAAGGATACAGACGCAAAAAATGTTGAGAATATCAAGGAATGGCGAGGCGCGAGAAATGCCCACATGTTGATAACACAAGGAATGGCGAGGCGCAAGAAATGAAAATGTGAGAATGCGTTGATAAGAAAGGAATGGCGAGATGGAAGAAATGCCTAGAACTGGTACCAGATTGACGGCGAGTAAAAAGACAGCGAGAAGGCTTGCAACGATTGATACTACACATCAAACAGAGCTTGAGCTTGGGGGGACAACGGAGGTTGAACTTGAATGGACGATGATGGTTGAGCCTGGGGGGACAACGGAAGTTGGGTGTGCATAGACAATGAGGATAGAGCTGGAGATCGAGAATCAATAGGTGAAAGTAAAGCTGTTAAAACCTGGTTAACGTCAGTGTATATATGTCTACCATAGATAAATGCAAACTCACACTGCGTCCTGATTCCCTTAAAAGATGTCTATCCCATTTCCTTTCATAGCACCAAGAGAATTTGGCGGGAGATCGAGCATGCATCCATACGTCGCGAGTGGAGAAGGCCAACGGGCAATGTTCGACACGCCAAGCATGACTGTCAATGATCCCTTGTATGTCGCTTACTGGAATCGGAGCATCCTCCACGAGCTGCAGCTTAGCGACGTAGTGAAGAACGAGTCGGATTTTGTTATAGATAGAGTCAGGCTTTGAGACAAATGCCAAGAAATTATTAATGAGAAGCGGTAAGGTCAATGACTTGTAAATCGCTAGAGCGATAGTCAAGGGGAGCGAGATAACGGTGAGGGTGAACGCTATTGTATCCTTTGAGACCATGATGTTCGGCTAGAAGATGGAATTTAGTTGAAGCTCCGACCTGTGTAGACGGTCACTGGTGGAAACTTGTCGTCAAGAGCGATGACAAGCAACACTGAAGAGAAAAGAGAAGACTCACGTTCACGCTATCGGGATATGCTCGGAGTCTATTAGGCAATACAATACGATGCAATGTAAGGAAAGAAGGGAAAATGTAAGGAAATGGTTATCGGGTAGGTACTCGAGTAACACATGCAAATAGCAGGCGCGTGATTGGCTTACAACTGGGTCGCCGGAAAAATTGCTCACGCCGAAGGTCTGCCGGTGCCTTCGACTTAAGTACCCTTTTCTACCTCAATTTACCTCTCTACCATAAGTACTATTAGTAGTACACAATATCAGAAGCAAAAGTGTCAATGAAATATATACAAGTTGGAAGAGAAGAGAAAGAAGAGTATAATATGAAGGTAGAGTGAGACAGGAGGTGGAAGTAAAACATGGGCTACTGTTCTTTAGTATGTGATGAATGGGGAACAGGCTCAACACTGTAGGGAAAGTTTGGTGTCCAAACATCATTCCCAGCATACGTGTCATTACGATAAAAGGAGTCCAAACCATAAAAATAACTGATAGGTCCATTGCGGGTGACTATAACTGATGGAGTGTCAGGAGGAAAGCTGACGAGACAACCCTCTTTCTCTAAAGGCGGGTACAGCTCATAGCATTTTCTGGAATGAGCCACCTGAGCGCGCAAGTTCCATTGAGGAGGTGTAGCTTCTATTTCGGTCTGAAGCGGCCCTAAATGTGATTCTGTCCACTTGTTAGAGTAATCGTGATTCTTGAAATATGTTTGGAGGTATATCCGTTAAAGCGGTAAGTGTATGTTAATACATACTTATATTAAGATCGATACCTTGTGAGATTTCAGAACAAGGGAGAACTTTCGGAAGGAGATGTAATAGTGAGGAAGAAAAAAACCGATGGATCAATGGCCACCGTCTAGAAATTTCGTGGAGCCTTCGAATCGATTTCTCGTATCTTACATATCCAATTAGATGTAATTGCTAGCGCCTAGCGAAACTGAAGAAGCCACTTACTCTCGGAAAGCAACTTCTAGCTCTTGGGTCACAAGCTTGTCTTTCCAGGGGGTGTGCCGAGCAATAGTAAGATGAGCAAATGCGCCTTCAATGACCCAGTCATGTCCAGGCGGTCTCAGAGAGAATAGCTCGTCGTTATGGAAACGAGTAAGTGCGCCAAGTTCAGTGTGCCCGTCATGTCCGAGCGATATTGGAGAGTCATCGTAGAGGTGCATCAGAGTTGTAAGACAAAGGTCTGTGTAATTACTAACACGATTTACATCTTTTACAAATTACAAGCTTATGACCTGTGACTACGTCATGGAGAGGAAGGAAGGAGGTGATGGTGGTACCATTGAACCTGGAATACCTGGGTTCTGTCAGAGCTAAATGCAACACACATTGTGCTGCACCTGTGTGCCATAATCTATAAATGCACCCAGCCCCGGACTCTGCTGTGGCAGAGAGATTTGTTGGAAAAGATGAGCATACCTAGCTTTACCAATCCAGAAGAGTACAAATTCCTGGCTATATGATGTACTCACCCTAACCATGCTTGATTCTGGAGTGAAAAGATAAAATCCTGCTCAAATACATACGGATGATTGGTGCTACTGGGACTATCAGACTTGTTGTGTGATACCCACGGGCCACAACTGAGTGATGGCAGCCAAATGGTACTGCAATTGAAGGTTATCAACCTTGCAGAGACTCACAAAAATTCAATTGTTTTGGTGATGATAGCTACTACAGGGGAGCTCCAAACTTCAAAGCAGGCTTTTAAGTTTCAAGGGTTGAATTTTTGAAGCATTTTAATCTACTACTTGATGAAAACAACTTCAAGAAGAGCCTTGCCTTTATTGCCGGTGATGATCAAGGACCTGAGATCTGGTTGGCAACTGGCTGGGGATCTGGGCGGTGGGATGTACACCTGCAGGTAGTCCACAGAAGGAACAGCTTCTGTATTTGTACACAATTCGTACATGAGATACTATTGAGCCAGATGGAGCTCATACTAAGTATGGTTCAGAACCATATTGTTGCTACAGATCACTGCACAAATTGTGGAAAGAGGTATGCAAAGCTTGCCAGGTGTGGTACATATTTGAAAGCTTCTATTAGATTGTCAGGAAGCAGATTCTGGGAAGTATGTTTCCCGCCTTCGTTTATCTTGTGATGTTGCTGGATGACTTATCATTGTGTCACACCTAAGTTGTACGAATCAAATTCAGTCAATCGGGAAGCTCTTCTTTTCTTCCTGTCTAACATACAATTGTTTACACTTACTTACCTTTCTCAGAGTAGTAGAACTACAAACATCTACAGTAAAATATGAACATACAGGTTTATATGGTATTTGCAGTACTTAAGTTTACAGAGCCACTGCCATGGCGATTTACACGGATCCGGTTCTACCGGCAGCCACTGCGCAGTTAGATCTGCTTAGTCACTATTACCAATCAAATTTAAGCGCCCCGACCGAATTTAAAGTATAGGACAAGCTTTAAGAGACCTGTGGCAAGCCATGGGTGTAACGGCTACGGCCCATCAGCCCCTACCCCCCCTTACATAGTGGTGCCGCTATTACATAATTACGAACCTCTTACCCTCAGATTACCCGTATTTCGCCTATTACTGCAATAGAACGAGGTATAGCTTATGTCTGAGGTCTGAGGCCTTACACTTTTTTAAGCTATCTTGTCCTGTATAGGACTATTACAGCAAATATGTCAGAAATACAGCACAACTCAAGCCATGACACTGTCATGGCTCTGGCCTTCTCTTTTCTCTCTTCTGTTCGCTCTCTGCATCTTCCAGATGCTTCATCCTCTCCAGTTGTATTGTTTGACCTGTCTTCCCAAGGAATACAAGAACAGCTGCTCAATTTCAAGCAGTACTGGGACCAGGAGGGACTTTCATCTACTTGCCAGTCATTGGTGGATGTTGTGGTGAAAACTGTGACTTTGAGGTGTTGTTGGGGTGTAAAGGAACAGGGATTGGATGTAGAGACATGTTTCAGGTGGATAGAACAAGTTAGAAGGCTTGGGGAGGATTTCTGCATCAAATCTTCGAAATTTTCACAACCTTCTCCTGCTCCGGCCCTTCCACCATCTCCAATCGCTCCTCTCGCATTGGTAACACGTCCTACACTCGATTCAGATGCCCCAAAATCGAGTTGATCGTCTACAATTCTTGGTTTCCCTTTTAAACCCATCTCCCATCCACGTGGACCTCGACCGCTCCTTAATGCCTGTTTGTATACACGGCTTTTCAATGTGATCCACTTAGCACAAGAGAGTCTTGAAAAGAACCAAAATCGCTATGCCAACCTGATTGCCCATCGCATCAAACCCATGGAAGAACGGGTATCTTCACAAGATGCACCCATACCCCATTCCTCAGTGCTTTCATCACCTCCATTGATGCCAGGGCATAATACATTGACTCCAGTGCACTCTACTACATCACTGCCACTCTCTCAACCAACTAGTGATCACCTGCCGAACATGCCAGCACTGGTGTTCAGTTGTGCAGCTGAGACTCCTGCAGTGTCGAGTCTTCGTAAACAGGTTAAACGTAACCTCCATGGTCCATTCGGTTCACTCTTGTTGCGATCGAGCCGCTGCCACTCATCACGATCAGGTACAGTCACTCCATTGTCTTCACCCACTGGAACTCCCTCTCCCCATGTATGCGCTCCTGGTTTGTGTTCACATTCATGGCGCTGGAGATCTCCTATCTCCTCAGCTACCTCACCATCTCGCTCTGGACTTTCGTTCAGTGTCCAGAGACTGCAACAGTTTTCACAGGACATATGTTCATCTTCTGTGCTTATGGAAATTTCCAAAATCCTTCAACGTACACTACCCATTAGATAACTGTATGTTTCCCTTTCATGTTTTCAATTTCCCCATCTTCCTCTCTTCCCTTCCTCTTTCTTTCTCTATAAGATGGACCTGTGGGGTCAATCTGGGGGGAATGTGGGGGCCTTCGCCATTTTGGATTTCACACTTTTGGAATTTTTTTTCTCATTTTCTATCCTTATTCTGATAAAATTGAGCTGTGGGTTCAATTTGGGGGGAATGTGTAACGGCTACGGCCCATTGGCCCCTACCCCCCCTTACATAGTGGTGCCGCTATTACATAATTACGAACCTCTTACCCTCAGATTACCCATATTTCGCCTATTACTGCAATAGAACGAGGTATAGCTTATGTCTGAGGTCTGAGGCCTTACAATGGGAACAGACTCAATTTGGCATTTAACCTCAGATATTTGTCAGTAATAATAATAAGGGAAACATGGAGGCCTTAGTACATCTCTTGTACATAGCCCGGGCCCGGCCTCTCCAACCTACCACAAATGTACATAGTAGTACTCCAGCTGCTCAAGTCAAGGCTCAAGTTCTGAGTTTTTCTCTTGGAACCTTGAAGTCAGGAGCCGGAGTGGTACTAAGTTGGGGATAACAAATCCTACAAATTAATTATTATATGGCAATGCTCAAGACAGATTAGTGATGTGCCAGCTATGGCTCAGGGCCTTTGAGCCCCCAAAGCCGGCCGTCTTTGAGCCTAGCCTGGCCCCAGCTGTCATAGGGCTCAGAAGGGCTCAAGGTCCGGCTCAGAATTCTCAAAGCCCTGGGCTGGGGCCTGAGCCGGAGCTCAGTGCTTAATGAAGCATTGAGCAGCACGTCAAAAATTACACTGTACAGCATCACATGTATCATCACTTATGGCCAATTTTGCTCCAGAGGTGTTAACCAGACTAAAAAAAGGCTTCATTAGTGTCAAACAATTTGTTCAACCTACTGATGAATGTATTCCATTGGCCTTCTACAATTCAAATCATCTCAAAAAAGCAGGTGTATCACCTGCACACACTCAGAAAGCAACCAGAAAACCAAAAGTATCATGTTATAGAGTCCACCGAGGACAGGGAGCTTGGCGCCTCAAGACATGTCCCTTAGTGCCTGGGCCCTGGCCTGAGCCTGAGCCGGCTTTGAGCCGGCCCTTCCTGGGGGCTAGGGCCTGGCTCAGATTTTTGACGAGCCCTGGCCAGGGCTTTTGAGCCTCAGCCGGCACATCACTAAAGATTCTGACAGATACATGCAGTAGTATTAGCATATATCCTAGTCTCATGTGTACATGTGAGGCTCAGATACATTGACTTCTGATTGGATGCTCAGGCTGTCCACAGAGTCATTTGGAGTCATTGCAGAAAGGCACAAACACATCCAGCAACTATGCAGTACAATTGACATCCATATAAGCAATGGAAATTTGCCAGTTGCATCTGGATGATCTCTTCTTATACCCTTCCAATTCTCCCCAAGATCTCCCTGCTTCTCACTGTTCAGTCATGCCAATACATGTGTAGAACTAATAAGTATGATCCTCAGAGGTGTACACTGTACAAACAACTTGTATTGGTGTAGTAGATATTTACCTGTAAAACTAATAAGTACAATCTACTGTATAAGTGTAAATACTAATCAAACAGGTATATAAATAAACAGACTTACCCTCAGAAGTGTACACTGTACAAACGACTGAGGTCTAAAAGGACAACATGTCCCAAACATGTCCTGTATATAAGTAATAGCTTGAAACTGCCAAGTCAAACCTAGGCACTCAGATAATCGAATAGGTAAGGATAAATAATAAAGGAAAGGAAAAACTACTGGCCCCCTTTAAGGGTAAACTTAGTATTCTGTAACAAAACGCATCCCATGCCCTTCGGAGGCAAATGGCGGGACTCCTTGGCATTAAGCCTTTGCCTTCAACAACATGTGGTGCTATTAGCTAACTGCCTGAGACTGGAATCTGACTGGAATAGTGGTCACCGTGGTCTTGTGCCACATCTGAAGACACTGTTCTGTTCTCTCCTTTCTTCTGCACACACATTCCAGAGCACCCCCCAGACACAAACTCCGGGATCTGCACTGTAACCTTTTTACAAGGGCAATTTATTGCCGAGTTTCTGTCCTGGAAAAAGCGTACCTTAATCCTGTTAAGGTAATTACTTCCGTTGATTGTGGAGCATTAAATGCAAATTGAACGTAGGTGACGTAGGTGTTTACACAGCTTACTGTACTGTAGCAACAAATCCGAATGAATGCAGCATATTGAAGTGAAAGCTATCATCTTACTATTTATGTTTGTACTTTGCTTAATATCAAGCAGGAAAAAAAAATCTGTTCCCCATGTCCTGTTCTGCGTTGAACGTTCGACACTCCATAGCAGCTTCTGTAGCGAGTTATGTCAGTGTGCGTGTGGGGAGAGTTGACTGCTGCTTAGGTAGTATAGAATGGTGTTGATGTGCATGGTAACGAATTCGATAGGTGAGAGATCATCGAAAATCAATGAGAGCAAAATTTAGTATAGGTCAAGTTGCACTACTTATGAGCAAAAACCCACCTGAGCATCCATCAACGATTGCAAAGAAGTAGTGACAGATGTCTGGCAAACGAAGAAGGTGTGTTTGGCTGTGGCATTGTGAAGGTGTACTGAGAGATGTAGTAGATGGCTCAGTATCCTCACAAATCCTATGTTTTAGAGGCTGTCCTGACATGATTGAGGACTCAAGAGCATAGATATTACCTTGCTGGAAGCGGTTGCAGAATGTATGGATTTTTCCCGATTTTTCTTGGAGAGTTTCAGGTATCAGGTATCATTGTTTCCTTGGATTGATGAGATTGAAACCCAAGATGTCGGTGAATAAACATTGTTTACTCACTTTGTCCACATGCATCCTTCGTTCCTTCTCATCCAGCATCAGGAGCACTGGCTGGACCATATGGCCATCCTTACCACCTCAAACTTGAAAGAAGAGTAGCTCCTCCCTGGGTGCGCTAGCGCAGGGAAGCAAAGCTCAGAGTCATATTACAGTGGCGCGTGCGGAGTGCGCCTGGGAAGTACAGTTGTCAATGCACAGCAGGATAAACAAAAGAAAAACACATTACCGTATACATATTACGCACAGATGGTATGCTGAACATGACAGCAACGAGATTTTTGCTGTAGCCAGATGACATGGACAAAGAGAACAAAAGACTAGTGCTGCCATGGGTTTCAGAGTCAACAAAAAACTTGCGGAACTTCCAAGAGAATTGTTAGCTCTTATTTGTGTATGATATAGAAAAAATCTCATTTGGCATCCAATGGATTGCAGTGGTTGCGACACCAGACAGTGAGATGAACGTCAACTTTCAAGAACATGACCGCGAAAGAGAGTTATCTCCAGAATAAATATGATTCTGTCAACTTTAAGAAAAAATTGTATCTATCTATCTATTGTCCATTACTATACCTCGACAAGGTTTTAGAGTCTGCCTACGGGAGACTACATTACTTGTATATCTTACCTTCCGCTTTGGCCCAAGTAACTGCCACGCGACAGCAATGGCCCACTGCTAGTGCTGTAAACATAAAAACACTTTTACAGCCATGTTTCATTTGCCAGTATATACTATATGCCAGGTCCTGGAGGCTGGAAGTCATACCATATCCTGTAAAGGGCTAATTTTGGAGACTTTACGCTGTATGGCCATAATAACCGTATAAGTACGGTACGCGCTGACAATAATCGATAATTATGTCACTACTTTGAATTTATGCGGCGCGGATGACCGTAACCGTTGCGCCGCTACGCGGCAACCGTTGATTAGTCATTATTAGTAATAAGGAATAGACGCCACGTAGGCGCCCCCGTCCTTTTTTAAAGTAAAGGAAGGAATATAGGATATAGGATAACCGGTAGCGCCGGCAAGCGGCAACTTATCGTACAAGGCTACAGCATTCATCAGCAAAACATGCGTGAACTGGAGCCGTTGTCAGGCACCATACAGCCGTTTCCAGCGGTTCCCAGCGCTGGAGAGTGCCGGAGAGTGCCGGAGAGCGGCTTCCCATCACGTTTTGCTGATGTTTTACCATTAAGTGCAATGAACAAATGAGTTCTTAACAGCCTGAAGTACAACATACAGAGAGAGTACAACACATTTCTAAATTTTCTTGAAATTTTCAAAACTTTGTGCGCGCCCCAGCTCCTAGGACGCGATCCACGTGATGGGTCTCTGATTTTCGGCGCCTATTGTCAACGATCTCTCTGTACCGAATATCGATGTGGAATACGCCGATGGCTCCGCCGCAACTCAATATTATTTCCCTTGATGAACTCAAACTCTACAAGGACTGTGTATCATTGCAATCGCGTCTCTTTTCCTTACCAGGCTTTGCTCTCTACTCCGACCTTTTGGATTTAGCTGATCCTATAGACTGCATTCACCGTCTCTTCATCTTGGGAATCCCTCTTTGCCACCTGTGGAACCTCCTTCCTTCCCGGAAATTTCCAAAAATTGAACTCGACTTTACGCTTGGCCAAGAGTACACGAGAAGATTTGCCATAGCACAATTCGCATCAAGTGTCCATCTGGTGTTCAGGTCTGATCATTTCAACATAGACGACCTGTTAACATCTGAAACAAATGCTGGCTTTGACAAGGTCTGTCTTTGAAAAGGTTATAATGCTCTGTTGTTTACATCTCGTTCGCTACCTAGGCTGTGAGAGCTCTATCAGTTGTTCTTGACGAGCTCCGATCCAACGAATACAAAGGTCCGAGTCATGCAAACCTCAAAGAGCCTACGTCTATAGATGATGAGGCCTACTCTATAGTGGCTCATTTGCTGCAAAGCGAGCGTAATCATGTGGCAGAAATGGAGCTTCTAGAGGTATACCAAAAGTTCCAAATACCTATATGATATGCCTGACTCAAGTCTTACACCGAAGAAATTCTGCAGTATTCTGGCTGATATAGGCACATTGGATGCCAAGACGTTATCTTTGGTATTCCCAAAGAAGCTGTTCATTTTCGCTCGCAAATTCCGCATTCGGCTCGAATGTGTTGCTCAAATGCCATGGAAGGAGCAGAACTGGGGAGCTCCATTCATAGCGCATGTGCGTACAACCCATATATCGCTAATGAGTATGAATTTTTACAACCAATCATATAGGCTATGGACATTGCCATGAATCTGAGAATTCACTGCGTGAACTGGATCTTGGTCAAACCCGCTCTGGCCGGACTTGATATGGAATCGTTGCAGGTAATTGCCAAACTTCTGGATCAAAAACAGTCTCATCTTAAGTTGAAAGATCCCTGATTTCACCGCCACGCCTGTTTCTGTAGAAGCTCTGGTTTCGAAACCGTTGCACCATCTGTTCGAGTATCAACTAATTTTGGGGGTACGGTTGGTTGCAGCGGATTATCTTCAAACCATTCCGTACTTAATCTTATCTGTTCAGGACCTGATGCGAATTTCAGCGGCCACAAATCATAAACATCACGAAGAGTTGAATCTTGGGATTGCTTCTATCCAACAAGTAATGGACAGGATCATGAACGCTCAACGAGAGGCGGTTTCCAATCAAACTATCCAGACTCTGCAGACCCGAATCGCCAATTGGCGGGACCTGGATGCCAACAAGTTGGGACAACTAATCATCGAAGGCAGTCTTCTCACTCGAAGAAACAATATTTTGCAAAATTTTGATGTTTTTTTGTTTGAGAAATTTCTCCTTCTGTGTAGCGAGACCCTCCCGCCCCCCGCTAGCTCTAGGCTTGGTAGACGTAAGGTCTCCTCGGCCTCCATTCCTCCTTCAAGAGGTAACATGCTGTATATCGAGCACTATTTTACCACCCGCGATATCTCGATAATATCACAAAGTCAGTTCTACCGTGCACAAAGTGAGTCCGACTCAGGTTCACCGCTCCAATCCTGATCCTCCCTGCCTTTAGACGATAGTATTCGCAAATATTTTGAGCTAGTGTTGGCAATAGGCACTGATGTTATATCTTTGCTCTATCTCACCGAACATGATATGCAAGAATGGCATGATAAAGTTCAACGGATACAACAGTTCCCCAAGGAGGATAAGAAAAGGGAATCTTACCAGAACTCTCTTACACAAAACCACCCCCAACGGAGCCCTTCCACACTCGCCGGAAACTCTCAATGGGTACCCTGACTAATCTCGAGAACGGCCCACTCCCAAAATCCATTGCTTCGCTAACCTCTGCCGAGTATTCTGCTTTTGTCAAGCTATACTTTGGAGGAAATATATTCGTGCTTTCGATTCCTCTACCTGTCAGGTTTGAAGAGCTGATGGAGCGTATCGATAAGAAGTTGCGACATTTTCCAGGATGGTCACGCGAAATGAGAAATGTTTCTCATACGGACGCGGATGGGCACACTATAATTATAGGGCCGGAAACTCCTTTAGAGCCAATCTTTCAGGAGGGCGTGATGGTCTCGCTAGATATTCGGTGACCAGCCGTGATATCCATTAACTTATGTACTCTAGAACTTATGCTGTTCCAACCTTGATAGTATATACTGTCCGTTATTTATGTATTGTAGAACTCATACTGTTCCAGCCCGCGGTCTATTAGAAAGAGTATTCTACAAAACAACCGTATCAGTAAGCTGAGGGATGGGATTCAAACTGTCTTACTGGTTGTTGCTGTTGTCCTATTGCGGTTTGAAGCCGCTGAAGCACATGTTTTATGTTTGGTGTGCCTCCGCGGTTTGCTATGATCAAGGACTTGAGCTCTGCATCATTTATTGCTTGGGCGTTATCTTGACTATTCTCAGCAATGTCAACAGCAAACTGGATGAAAAAATCCACTGGATCTGCTTCTGGATGTCGAGCTTTCACTGCCCAGCAAAATTTGACCGCTGTTGGCAGACGCTCGATCTGCAAACGACTGGAGAATTTAGTCAGCTACGATTGGATTCAGACCGCTTTTAAGAACTTGACTTGCGATAGAGGATGTACGATCCGATAGAAGAAGTCTACCTTGCTGTTGTGAGGTAAGAGACGAGAGGACATGTTCAAGTGCAAGTCGAATTTCTCCTCCAAGTGCGATTATCTGCGAAATATAAGACATCGATAGCTCAGTAAAGTTAGCGTCCTTGATATCTAGATCACTAGAAAAAGCCGGTATCATTAGAAGAACGAAAACGACACACTAAAGGCATTTGTTTACCAGAATAATAATAGGTCGAAAGCAACGTCGAACATATCCTTTTCACATTTTTAGCCGTAGCTCTGGCATGCTCAGAATGACAGCAATTTCACAAAGTCGGTGTATAATCGCTTTTGAAGAACTTGCCAACCATGATTGCTTTCGCAGATTCGGGGTTTTGAAAGTCATCGCCAGAGAGATTTGAGAGAGGGGTATGACAGGATCAACCCTCGGCCACACCAGATCCAGCCTTTGAGGAGCGCGGAGTACATCCCATCCCCTCTGACATTGACAAAACTTCTCAATGATTTGTTGTACCGTCGTGACCACGATCGGACTTTCGTCAAAAGTGCATTGCTCGCAAATGACCACAAGAGTGTCGAGAAACCCCGACTCTATCACGGCTCGACAAGAGCTTTCATGCTCTTGTGCCAGTTGGAACATGAGATCGAGGAAGGGAAGTATCTCATGAGGTTCGGAGGGTAGTAGTGACGAACGATAAACTGCGATCAGTTCAAGCCTTGCTTTCATTTCAGCATCCAAGATGGAACCAGTGTCCGTGTTATGCCTTCCAATAGTCCAACTATGAGCAAGCAAGAATCTCTGCAACCAACTATTCAAAGCTACATACCATAATAACGGAATACAAGGCATCATCTCAGAAAGAAAGACAATAATCTCTTCTCGAGGCCATTTGACAATGCAGATTAATAGCTGGTTGGTTTCCCGGCTACCAATCTGCATCATGATTAGTTTTAGAGCTTTCTGGCGTACTTTAATGTCGTAAAAAGTCAAGTCTACCAAAGTCAAATGCGTCACTGCGGAACTAACATGTGCAGATTTCACAAATACCTTGATAGTTCCAATAAATCATCGTATACCTTCTCCAGTGGTTCTGCGGGATTCTTTGATACTGAGAGGATTGTATCGATCTTTGCTAGTCTCCATCTTACTAGGAGCTTCTCGACTCCACGAAGACTGGCCTCTCCCAAACTCTTGATCGCTCGGCCTGAAAGAGTTCCAGGTCCCCAGACTGTGGTAGCAGAGCTCTCAGTTTCAGTTGTTTCAAAGGTACCAGAGGTGACTATGCTGAAACGGTCGCTGTCTAGGTCTTCACCATTTCGCATTCGCGGGGGTAGGATCATGATGATAATCACGGTACAAGGCGGCAACACAAGATGATCATTTTCACATAGACTCAACATAGCAATAGAGAGAATAAAAGTTTAATTTTGAGATAAGCGAAAGCATCCAAAAGCAAAAAAACGGAGACTTCAGTACTTTTTGCTCTCAACTACCACGGTAGGTATGCAGCGCGCAGGTATTGTATTCTATTCAAGTTTCGAATTCCAAGCTCCATCACTCTAAGAAGTGAACGAGGAAACATGGTCCTCAACGACCTTCTTGATCTTACCCTCAAGCTCGGGGGTAATGTTACCACCAGCAATCTCCTCGAGAAGAGCGGTCTGGGATGTGGTCAGGTGAGAACGGAATTCAGCTTCCCATCGGGTGATTTGGTCGACGGGGATGGAGTCAAGCTAGAAATACAGACTAAGATCACTGGAATAGAAAGCAGGTTGTAGGCACTCACAAGGCCGTTGACACCAGCATAGATGATGGGAACCTGGATCTCAGTAGCAAGAGGCTGGTACTGTCCCTGCTCTGAAAAATGAAGGTGTCGGATGAGCAAAATACCTACGACAAACGGAGGCATGGACACGTACTCAAGAGTTCAGTGAGACGGGCACCTCGGGAGAGGAGGAAGCGAGTGGAGGCATCAAGATCTGAACCGAACTGGGCGAAGGCAGCAACTTCACGATACTGGGCGAGGTAAAGCTTGAGGGAACCAGCAAACTTCTTCATGATTTTGCTGTGCAAGAGGATTAAAGGTCAGGATAAAGAAATATCAGCGTACACACTCACGTTTGTGCTGCAGATCCAACACGGGACACGGAGAGACCGACGTTGATGGCAGGACGGACACCACGGAAGAACAGCTCAGCCTCCAAGAAGATCTGACCATCGGTAATGGAAATAACCTGCATTAGTAGATTAGTAAAGGAAAAAAAAACAGACAAGTCGTAGATATACGAACGTTAGTGGGAATGTAAGCTGACACATCACCACCCTGGGTCTCAATAATAGGAAGAGCAGTAAGGGAACCTCCACCGAACTTGTCGCTCATCTTGGCAGCACGCTCAAGCAAGCGAGAATGCAAGTAGAAGACGTCACCAGGGTAAGCCTCACGACCAGGAGGACGACGGAGCAGCAAAGACATTTGACGGTAAGCAACAGCCTGTTTGGATAAGTCATCGTAGATGATCAAAGCTAGAGGGAAGTAATTGAGCAAACTACGCCAAATAAGCCGCTCGGAATGGACATACCATGCTTGCCATTGTCACGGAACCATTCACCCATAGCGCAACCGGAGAAGGGAGCGAGATATTGAAGGGGAGCGGCCTCTGAAGCGGTAGCAGCAACAATGATGGTGTACTTCATGGCGTCGTTCTCCTCAAGAGTCTTGACGAGCTGAGCGACAGTTGATCGCTTCTGTCCAACGGCGACGTAGACACAGTAGAGCTTCTTACTCTCGTCCTGACCGTCGTTCCACCTCTTCTGATTAAGAATGGTGTCAATGGCGACGGCAGTCTTTCCGGTTTGACGATCACCAATAATCAGCTCACGCTGACCACGACCAATGGGAACCATGGCGTCGATGGGCTTGAGGCCAGTCATCATGGGCTGGTTGACGGAACGACGGGGAAGAATACCGGGGGCTTTGAGAGAAGCACGGCGACGCTCGGCAGCCTCAATGGGACCCTTACCGTCAATGGGTCACCGAGAGCATCAACGACACGGCCAAGCAGACCAGGACCGACGGGTACATCGACAATTTGACCGGTTCGCTTGACGGTGTCGCCCTCCTTGATGAGACGGTCATTACCGAAGATGGAAACACCAACATTGTCGGCTTCCAAGTTAAGACACATGCCACGAACACCAGAAGAGAATTCCACCATCTCTTCGGCTAGTGATAGAAAACAAAGGTAAGTGGATGAAAACGTCAGCGAGGGCAATGGTACTTGCCCTGGACATTTCTAAGACCCCATACACGACCAATACCGTCACCGACACCTTTAGAAACGCGTTAATGACAGGAAAGCATGAAAAATGGAACCAACACACTCAGAACTCGTCCGGTCTCCTCGACATTTCCGCCAACGGAGGTTCCTGCAATACGAGACTCGAGGATGGATGAAACCTCGGAAGCGGCTGTGAGTGACGTGTTTTATGACCGGCAGGAAGGAGTGAAAATAAAGCAAATTTTCCAACAGTTAGCCACCGCTGAATGTAACAGAACGCAAGCTTACCAGGTTTTGCGGTAGCATAGGCGCGAGAGCTCTACATCCAGAAAAAATGGACAGGTTAAAAAGCGGATAAAAACAAATGATTTGGTGAAGAAAAAATGCACCTTTGCAGAGGCGGCCAGCGCACGACTACGCGCAGAGTTTCTAAGGCTATTCTATGCATGGAATGTAGAGTGGAAGAGAGAGAGACTTAGACAACCCGATGGTTCCCGAAGTCGTTCACGTGTGACCAAACAGTTCCCACCGTAGGCGCTTAATATTTTTAAGCTTTCATTCGTCCATTGGCCCATGGCCAGCCTGTTTAGACAGTGTTCGTCTCAAGTTTTTCTTTTAGCAGGTGCTTCTATCTAACATTTTCCAGTTCAATCAATATGCAGGCCACTTTCTAAAAATCTCTACACTGTTCCCAACACTACAGCTTCGGCACTAGACCTTATTCGCTCCCAGCCTTCTTTGTATGTCGTGGCCAATGTTGTCGGTCGGCGACATCTCCTTGCGCCTCGAGATATACTCACAATACCACGTCTACGTGACGTTAAAGTCGGGGACGTGCTGAAACTCGATGAGATTCACGAACTTGGATCGCGCGAGTACACCTTACGGGGGAACCCAACAATTTCTCCTGACAAAGTAAAAGTGGAAGCTACGGTTGTGGAACATACCAAGGGGGCAATGGAGTTTATATACAAGAAGAAACGGAGAAAGGGCTACCAAAAGACGAAGAAGCATAAACAGACTTATACACGTCTGAGGATTGGAATATTGAGATTCCAGAGTCAGTAATATAACTTGCTTTAATTAATTCAGCTGAGCGCTGTATGAGTCTGACCAGTGACATTGAAAGTTTTCATCATATGTGGCTGTGTTTGTTACTTGCTTTCTTGCCATCATCTCCGGCTACCACAGAATGAACGTCTGGGTATGTAAATTACTAGCTATATTGAATAGCCTCCAATTCTTGTACACAGACAGAACATCGGAATCCAGAAGGTCGCACCTACTGGTTCAATACCGGAACGAGAGAAAGTGTCTGGGAAAAGCCAGATGGTGAGACCATAAATAAATGACTTGTCGACTATCAATGCTCACGAAAATTCATAGACCTGAAATCTCCGTTCGAGGTGCGCTACTTATACGTAGCCACATTGTCATTCTAACCCCCTCCCTACAGCGTGCTTTGAACCAAACTAAATGGAAAGAATACGTTTCTGGAGGCCGAAAATATTATTACAACGTACGTGACATATCCGCCCAATTTTCGCCAATTTATCTTATTTCCGTAGACTGAGACCAGAGAGTCTAAATGGGACATGCCTGATGAGCTTTTGCTGGTTCTCGAAAAGGTAGAAAAGGAAAAGCCTGCTCCTACTGCGTATGTGTTCTTACGATAAAACTGAAACCATTGCCTAATCTCGAATTCTATAGCCCGGTTCCTTCAGCAATCACAGCTCCTGGGTTCACTCCGGTCGGTAGCGCAACCCCTGCCACTCCATCTTCTGCGACACCAAATGGAGTGACTTCATCGGCGGTAGGACAACACACCGGAGGCCTTCCACTCTCTTCTTCAAGTATTCTTCCAGCTCGTCCCAACATTCCTGAGGACCCCGTCATTCCACACAATGATTCGCCACTGTTGAGGAAGGAGAAAAGGCCTTTACTCATCTGCTCAGAAAGGCTGGGGTAGATCCAAGTTTTACTTGGGATCAGACAATGCGTGCTATCATCACGGATCCATTGTATAAGGCACTAAATACTTTGGCAGAAAAGAAGGCTGTTTTTGAAAAAGTATGTCCATATCTCGTTACTGCTAACGCTCTCTGCTGATGCCATTCTTCCTCCCAGTACACGACCAATCTGAAAATCAAAGAACAGGAAGAAAAAGACGCAAGACTTGCTAAATTACGCCCTGCCATCCGAAATATGCTCAAGGGTAATCCGAATGTGTTTCACTATTCGACATTCAATACCGCAGATAAGCTTTTCTCTCAGCACCCCATCTGGCAGCAAGCCAAATTGAGTCCGAGCGTAGACTGATTTTTGAAGAGTACGTCAACGAATTGAAACAGCGCGAAGTGGTAAGCAATCAACCATTGTTCTCGCTCTTGTCTTACACCTGGTATTTTTTACAGCAAGAAAGTCGTGCGGCGCGTTCACGAAGTGTCGCTAAAGTCGTCAATTTATTCAAGCAGCTCGACGTGGACGTTCTTACTCGATGGAGATCCGCTCACAACCTTATTCTCGACTCTGAAGAGTGGACCTCCGATCCTGAATTGCGAAAGTTACCCACTCTTGATATTCTTCTCGCTTTCGAAGACTACAGTCGGGTACGGGAGAGGGAGTACGAAGAACAGATGCGTCGTGCACAAGTTGAAAAAACGAGGAAAGAAAGAAAGGCAAGGGAAGCGTTCAAGGTGCGCCTGTTATCCGCTCGTATTTTTACACTTGTTCCAATCTTCTCTGTTTCCATGATATAGGAACTTCTGGAGTCTCTCGTAGCTTCCGGTGATATAAAAGCACGAACCAAGTGGAAGGACGTATATCCCAAGTTCAAGGACGACGATCGATACATCAATATGCTCGGCAATCCAGGTTCAAACCAACTCGAGCTCTTCTGGGATGTTGTGGATGCGATGGACCAAAAGCTCGATGCTAAGATCGCAATTGTCATGAATGTGATTAGCAAAACCAAGAAGCCAGGGAAAGAAAACCTAGATGGTGCGAGAGGGAAGCAGAGAAAGAAAACGGTGTTTCCAAAAGCTCTGGCTTTGTTATTGGACCTACGACAACCGAAGAAGAGTATTTGACTATTGTAAAGGCGGCAGATGATGATGATATCAAGACCTTAAGCGGTGAAGAGCTTCATCTAATTTTTGACACCGTGAGCATTCTCTGTTTCGGCCTGACTTGCGCTCACAGCGTTTCCCAGTTGCGCGAGACCGCTCTCAAGAAACAAGCTGAGGAGAAACGTCGAACGGAGAGAAAACAGAGACATCTTCAAGAAGATCTCCGATATGCTCTGAGAAAGCTTCCTGAGCCAATCGATCTCACTCTGTCGTATGAGGAGGTAAGTTGTATCGTTTCGTTCTCGCCTCGTTCTAATCAAATTGACTTTTGTAGGCTGTCCCGCTCATTGAGCACCTCCCTGAGTTCCAAGCCATCGAAGACGAAGACCACAGACGATCTGCGTTCGCCAAGTTTGTCAAGAGGCAAAAGGTGCGTCTCCACATTCCCGCACTCCCATCTTCTGAATCTATCACAGGAACGTATACGTGAGGCTGCCGGGTCCGAAGATGGTGGGTCGACTAGCGGTCGAAAACGCAAAGAGCCACCTCGTACTGAACATAGTCGCGAGCGTGAGCGGGGTGACCGAGATCGACATGACCGCGAGCGTGAGGTTTCCTACCGTGATCGTGAACGTGAACGTGGCAGCAGCGGGAAAGACTACGATTCACGACCTCGTCATCATTACAGACACGA
Source organism: Rhodocollybia butyracea (assembly GCA_015501585.1). Classification (NCBI taxonomy): domain Eukaryota; kingdom Fungi; phylum Basidiomycota; class Agaricomycetes; order Agaricales; family Omphalotaceae; genus Rhodocollybia; species Rhodocollybia butyracea. The sequence continues at coordinate 1,111,730 of JADNRY010000002.1, forward strand.
TGACTACGATCGTAAAGGATCTAGGGATTACGAACGAGATTATAGGACTTCCTCCTCCAAGCATCATGACAAGGACGACCGGAGACGAGGGGACAAGGAGAAGGGCGCTAGTAGCAGCAGCGGTAGAAGAGGAGAGTACAGAGATTGGGATGAACCAAGACATGAGGAGCGAGAAAAGAGTGTCTCCTCGGCGTATAAGGATAAAGATGAATCTTCAAAGTCAGAGAAGAGAGAGATGGAGGATCAAGCTCCTGATGACAGGGTGGAAAAGGTGAAATTTACTTTTTACAAGACGAAGCATTAGCGAGGTATACTAATGGATTCTCGTCTCAGCGTCCCCGTATTGATGAACCTGCACGCGAGTCTTCGGCAAGAGCAGATACGCCCGAGGAGGGCGAAATTTAGTTTGGGCGTTCGGCTCTGAATCAGATACAGTACGAGTAGTACGTATAACTATAAGGTCCCTAGCTAGCTGACCTCAATTTAACATCTCTTTGACGTGTGGGAAGGATTTTTGAGCAAGTCTCTGTTTCTTTCCTATAGCTTTCATGAAACTTTTTCGTGGCTTTGGAAGATACAATGAATCTTCGAACGCTAGGCTCAGATCACTTTGCAAACGGTATCGCGTTTCCTGCTGTCAGTACTAACGTTTTGTCTCTGATGCGTCCAGGTTTTCTTTCACTCATTGGCCCGCGTTGAAACCACCAAACAGGCAGTCATTAACATGATCTGTTAGCCCGCTCAACATACTACAATGTTAATACTTGTGAGTAGTTTCTGTTCATAAGGATTGGGATAATCTTATCCAATCTCGACCTTTTCGGTATTTATGATTTCCAGAATTATTTTTTTTGCTTCTGGTAGTAGCTGGTAGTCTGGTCTTGTTACATCTTCTAATACTTCTATTGTCTATATTACCAAATGCATCAAAGTCTAAGTGCCACTAACGATCTCTCCAGATACAGCCAGGGTCATTCTGATGGCCTGCGCTTGTGTTCCCTTTGTTCTTTTACAAGTTGCTTTTGTCTTCAAACCACCAGAATCATCCTCCTAGGAGCTATGTGCCAGCATATACCAAGATTAAAGTCTCGGGGACATGCTATGCTCTTACTGTTTCCAACCTCAGGTGCTGAGATCACGCTGAAAAGGTGTACCCTGTGTTAGTACAGTGTTACCGCGTTTCTTATTGTCAGTGCCACTCGCATTTTACTGGTCGATGAATCACTAAAAGATAGTATTCTCATAGGTAGCTCTGGATGTCAAACAAAGGATTGGGACCTTCGTCACAAACGTTTTTGTCCTCGCTTCCAGGAGGTCAATAGATATGACCTCGAAATTGTCGGAGAAACTTGTGTAACTCTGGAAAAGCTAGTCGAACATCAGGTAGCTCGGTCTGTTTTATGTTGAAATGTTTCATGAATAGGAACCTTTTCCCTAGAACAAGCGTCGTGAAATTTTGAAATCGAAAAAACGAAACCAGAACGAGCCTTGCGAGGATTGCTCCAGAGATATCTTCAAGTTAGTGATTTCTTGTTCTATTTTGCCATTGTATGCTGACCCCAACAGAAATGAAGTTGTCTGTGAAGTATGTTACCAGACTCCTTACCAGGCCAGGCCCATCAAAAATTTCGAGTCTTGTCCCAAATGTCAGCTTGCCCGATATTGCTCTGACCCTTGCAAATCCAAGCTTTCGACAGTTCATTCCCAGCGCGCGTGCGATATGCTAGCACTGCTACACGCTACTGAACGTACAGAAATTGATTATCTCCTTAACCGAAAGCGCTTGGAGGTCGGGTTGATGATCCCATCTCCCAAAAAGCGCGCCAAATATATCCCAATGGCTTACTACACCGACTGGGAGCACTACGACCGTGAACTCTATCAAGAGTTTGGTGGGACAACCAACACGTTTCTTAATTCTCTTGCGCGTGAAATCCAGGCACACAGTCTACAAGCCACTGCTGGACTTAGGCAGCTCTCCACTGAGAGCAGATCGTTTTGTTGTACAATCATAGCTGGCTTGGAGAAGACCATTCCTCGTATATTGACTTATACGTCTCTAGAGATCCATGTTGTTGGTGCTAGCAGTCGCGAGCGCGCGATCAAGCGTATGACAGAGGATATCCTTCACCACTATCCTGGTCTCAAAAAACTACACATTCGCTTCATCGGTCCTGAGGCTGCCAGCTCTGACGACCCGACTGACAACCAAGCGTGCACTTATTGCCTGGCAGTCGGAGGAAGTCGCACTTGCTCTTCACATCCTGAACCATACCATGATTACATGCGAAACAACCCCAATAACAAACCGGACCTCGTTGTGTGTCTCAACTCTGGTCATTCAGACATGCCTTACTTGCTATCTTGGATGCCGACCCTACCAAAAATACTGGATATGAATGTTCCAGCGATTTTCACAGAATATTCGTGGCGGGAAGCTGATAACGAAACTAGGAGACTTCGTGGAATGGGTGCGCGCTTTGTCATTGAGTTGGAAGAGAACAGGTGGAGAGGCGTCATTCCAATCATTAACAGGGCCACTGGGATGAAGCACGGCCGCATCTCGTACAGTAGTCAGGTTTGGTATGCTGTGCATGGTCGCTGAGCAGGCGAGTAAATGCCACTATACACCTTGTATCTTAGTGTGAACAAAAGTTGTTGTGTCTGCCAGGTACCGATTGCGTGATTATACACGAAATGAAATGTGGAGAGGCCTGTATTGGTGACAGGAAGCCAAATGCAACGAGGCTGAGTCTTCGCGCCTAAAAATTGGAGATATCTCAATTTTGGCGAATGTCTGTTCTGAGGAAAGTTGCGAGGAAGACGCGTATAATATATAACTTGGAAGATCAAGCTCCTGATGACAGGAAAATGTGAGATTTACTTTTTATATGACGAGGTATACTCATGAATTCTCATCTCGTAATGAACCTGCACGCGAGCTTTCCTGAGCCTTCGAAATTAGTTTGGGCGTTCGGCTCTGAATCAGATACAGTATTAGTACGTACTAGTACGTATAACTAGCTAGCTGACCTCAATTTAACATCTCTTCGGCGTGTGGGGAAAGATTTTTGACAAGTCTCTGCTTCTTTCTTATACATATCATCCATGAAGCGGGCCGCGGCTAACGTTCAACCAACCTTCGAACACTCAATTCACTTGGAGAAGGCATAGTTAGTATTAGCGCGTTTCCTGCTGTCAATATTACTCATCCTCCGTCTCTGACTTTCGAGGGGCAAGTCGATTGGTAAAGTACGATCCCATCAAAAGAAGAGGAAGCGGCGCCTCTCTCGTAAAAGAACTTACAAACGCCGTTTCCGAGCCAAAAATAGTAAGCACGTATCGTCGTACCTCACCGAATGTATTCCCATTAGTGTTCGGTATTTCGGAGATGCTTCGGATGCGTTACAAGGCATTACAAGCCTCCGAAGCCTGCACAAGCTCACGCGAGTGTTGTCCTGATTCAAATGTTTTGATACTTAAATTTTCATAGTTCTGAACATATATTACATTACATGCAGTGGTCGTATTTGGCCAAACAAAAGAGGGATTAGACTGATTCAGACCGGTGAGAGTAATGCGTGGATAGAAGGTACTTACAACACTTCAACTTGGTCATGTTATCATCTTCGAATCAACGAGGCGCCATTTTTGCAACGGAAGTTAGGTGGACACAGGAGTCGTCCTGAAGACAGTGACAACTCTCTGGGATGGAACACTTCAACTTGGATACTACTTTGGTGAATGCATTGGCATTCATTCTACTATCAAGACGGAAGCACTGTCATCTTGTTCGAGTCCTACTCTTTCGCGAATCGAGTATGGAACGGCGTAGTACATTAAGACTTCAATGATGTGATGGATGATAGCGTCGTCCAAAACAATCCTCATATCAGCATGTATATAATCTGCCTCGCTAGTATCATAAGTAACTCATGTTTATGCTATCTCTTGCTACTTACTGTCAATCTGCAATCATCTCACCTTAGTGGTTGATAATATCTTTATTAATCCCAAATTCTGGGCTCTACAGCTTGCGTGTGTAAGGTTTATGCTGAGATTATTACCATGCATTGTATTGTTTGAAGTTCAGTTATCTCGCTCCCAACACTAAGCATGGTCCCATTCAAATTGAGATAGTTGACTCTACGTTCCAGCAAAGATCTTCAAGGCATCATATATTGCTGTGAGTGAGGCGGCCTGCCCGTGTAATAATTCTCCATACCCGCGTCATTGCGCAACGTGGAAGCGCCATCTCTGCTCCTGCGAGTATGTATATATTATATATATGGCCGATACAGTGACTGCTCATACTACATCAAGTATTCAACCCAAGAAGATTGAACTGTCCAAGACTATGTCATCTACATAAGAAATGTAGCGCTATATAATGAAAACCTCAAGAGCGTGTTTCTTCAAGTTTTCAACAAGTTTCCCATTACAATCACAAGTTGATTGGTAAAAAATGACAGGGTTTAGTTGAGCATCGACTTCAACTCAGAATAAAATACCCAAAGGCCTCATTATTATCAATACACCACCGCTGTTGAAGCAATGCGTGCCCTGCGCTCGCTGTGACTGATGAGGCATCACTCACGGCTCAAAACCGGGGCTCACCGACGGAAATCTTAACTAACCATCAATAATTTGGTCGGTATCGTCATTCCGGAGCGTTTCCCGCTATTCCCGGTGGTTCTTCTTCTGTTTGATGGGATCTTACTTTACCAATCGACTATGGACTCCTGACTTTCTTTCGCTCATTAGCCCGTGTTGAACCCGCCGAACAGTTCATTAACATTGGGCAGTCGGGCAGTCATCAACATGGTCTGTTACATTCATACCAGGCCGCTCAACGTCGGAGGGATACTACAGTGCTACTTGTGAGTAGATCTGAGTATTCTGTCCATAAACAAATGTTTGTCGTCCAGGCAGACCCCATTCAGCAGGGATAATCTTATCTAATCTAAATCTCTTCAGTACCCCAAAATTATTATTTTTCGCTTGCTCGTTACAACTTCTATTACCAAATGCACAAACTATCTGTACGGATACAGGCCAGGGTCATTCTGATGGCATGCGTTTGTATTTCTTTGTTCTGCTTTCATCTCCAAACCACCATCGGTTATCGTGATCATGTCTGCTCAGTTTCCTCCTGTGATCTATGCGCCAGAATATACCAAGATTGAAGTCTCTGGGGACATGCTATGCTCTTACTGTTTCAGATCTTCAAGTGCTCAAATCACACTGAAAAGGTGTAGCCTGTGTTACCGCGTTTCCTATTGTCAGTGCCACTCGCCTTTTACCTTCGATGTACCACGGAACGATACTATTCTTATAGGTAGCTCTGAATGTCAGACAAAGGACTGGGACCATCGTCACAAGCGTTTCTGTCCTCGCTTCCAAGAGGTTAACAAATATGACCTCGAGGTTGTCGGAGAATCTTGCATGACTTTGGCAGAGCTCCTCAAACATCAGGTAGCTTGATCTTTTTTGGAAGTGCTTCGCGATTGGGTATCTTTTCGCTAATCTTTTCGCTAGGACGAGTGTTGCAAAATTCTGAAATCGACAAAACAAAACCAGCACGAGCCTTGCGAGGAATGCTCCAGAAAAATCTTCAAGTTAGTGGTTTCTTGTTGTATTTGTCACTGCATGCTGAACTTAATAGAAATGAGGTCGTCTGTGAAGTTTGTTACAAGACTCCGTACCAAGCCAGGCCCATTAAGCCTTTCGAGTCTTGTCCCAAATGTCAGCTTGCCCGTTATTGCTCCGACGATTGCAAATCCAAGCTTTCGACCGTCCATTCACAGAACGCGTGCGATATGCTAGCTCTGTTGCATGCTACCGAACGAACCGAGATTGATTATTTCCTTAATCGAAAGAGAAAGGATGGATTGAAGTTGCCATCTCCCAAAAAGCGCGCCAAGTACACGCCAATGGCTTCCTACACCGACTGGAAGCATTACAACCGTGAACTCAGTCGAGAGTTTAAAGATATACCCGACACGTCTATGATGTTCTACCTTGCGCGCGACATCCGAGCACACAGTCCCCAAGCCGCTGCTGGGCTTATGCAGCTCTCCACCCAGAGCAGGTCGTTTTGCTGTACAGTCATAGCGGGTTTGGAGAAGACCATTCCTCGTATATTGACTTACACTTCTCTAGAAATCCATGTTGTTGGTGCTAGCCATCTCGAGCTTGGGCTCAGGGGTATGACAGGATATCCTTCACCACTATCCTGCTCTCAAGAAACTGCACATTCGCTTCGTCGGTCCTGAGGTATTCCCTGCTGACATAGCATCCACTCACAATCGAGCATGCATGAGTTGTCAGGCAATTGGAGGAAGTCGCATCTGTTCTTCGCATCCTGAACTATACCACGATTACATGCAAAAAAACCCTAATCACAAACCGGACCTCGTTGTGTGTCTCAACTCTGGCCATTCGGACATCGGTTTCTTCCAATCTTGGATGCCTACCCTGGCGAAAATACTGGATTCGAATGTTCCAGCAATTTTCACAGAATATTCATGGGAGGAAGCTGACTCTGAAACTAGGAGGCTTCGTGGCATGGGTGCGCGCTTTGTCATCGAGTTGGAAGAGAATAGATGGAGAGGCGTCATCCCAATCATCAACAGGGGCATTCAGATGAATCATGGCGGCGTCTTGTACAGTAGCCAAGTTTGGTATGCTGTTAATGGTCGCTGAGCAAGCGAATAATTGCCATTGTACATCTTGTATCTTGATATCGTAGTGTGAACAAAGGTTGTTGTGTCTGCCACGTATCGATTTCGTGATTGTACGCGAAATCTGGAGAGGGGGCCCTGTATTCGTGGCTTTTCTGGTTTACTTTCCGGAATATGCGACAAATTGTCGAACACTCAATTCACTTTGAAAATGTATAGTCAGTGTAGTAGCGTGTTTCCTGCTGTCAGTGTTAATCCTAGTCACCTTGCATCTGACGCTCAGGTTTGCTATTTTTTTCTTTCGCTCAACTTCACTCGTTAGCCCCTGTTGACTCCGCGGGGCAGTCATCAACATGGTCTGTTACAAGACGAGTTAATTCATACCAGCCTGGTCGGAGGCATACTATTACTACAGTGTTACTTGTGTGTATATTCTGTTGTTTATGGTCTATCTGTCACAAGCAAGAACTTGATTGGGATAATCTTATCTAATCTCAATCTAATCTACATCTTTTCAGTACTTATTATTTCCCAGAATCTTTTTTTTTGCTCTCTTGTTACAACTTCTATTACCAAATGCACAAACGATTTATACGGATAAAGGACAGGGTCGTTCTGATGGCACGCGTTTGTGTTTCCTTTGTTCTTTTCCAAGTTGCTTTCATCTTCAAACCACCATCGATATCCGAATCGTGATCATGTCATTGTCTGTTCAGCCTCCTCCTGTGGTCTATGCGCCATAATATACCAGGATTGAAGTCTCGGGGGACATGCTATGCTCTTACTGTTTCAAACCTTCAAGTGCTCAGATCACACTGAAAAGGTGTAGCCGGTGTTACCGCGTTTCTTATTGTCAGTGCCACTCGCCTTTTACCTTCGATGCATCATGAAACGATAATATTCTTATAGGTAGCTCTGAGTGTCAGACAAAGGACTGGGACCATCGTCACAAGCGTTTTTGTCCTCGCTTCCAAGAGGTTAACAAATATGACTTTGAAGTTGTCGGAGAATCTTGCGTGACTTTGGCAGAGCTCCTCGAACATCAGGTATCTTGATCTTTTTAGAAGTGCTTCGTGATTAGGAATATTTTCACTAGGAAAAGCGTCGCGAAATTTTGAAATCGACAAAGCAAAACCAGCACGAGCCTTGCGAGGAATGCTCCAGAACCATCTTCAAGTTAGTGGTTTCTTGTTGTATGTGTGGTTGCATGCTGAACTCAATAGAAATGAGGTTGTCTGTGAAGTTTGTTACAAGACTCCGTACCAAGCCAGGCCCATTAAGCCTTTCGAGTCTTGCCCCAAATGTCGGCTTGTCCGATATTGCTCTGACGATTGCAAATCCAAGCTTTCGACGGTTCACTCACAGAACGCGTGCAATGTGATAGCTCTGTTTCATGCTACCGAACGAACCGAAATCGATTATTTCCTTGGTCGAAAGCGAAAGGACGGATTGATGATGCCATCTCTCAAAAAGCGCGTCAAATATGTCCCGATGGCTTCCTACACCGATTGGGAGCATTACAACCGTGAACTCAGTCGAGAATTTAAAGGTACACCCGACACGTCTATAATATTTGACTATATTGCGCGTGACATCCAAGCACATAGTCCACAAGCCATTGTTGGGCTTAGGCAGCTCTCCACCCAGAGCAGGTCGTTTTGTTGTACAGTCATAGCGGGTTTGGAGAAGACCATCCCTCGTATATTGACTTACACTTCTCTAGAAATCCATGTTGTTGGTGCTAGTCATATTGAGCTTGGGCTCAGGGGTATGACAGAGGATATCCTTCACCACTGTCCTGCTCTCAAGAAACTGCACGTTCGCTTCATTGGTCCTGAGGCATTGCCTACTGACCTAGGGTCCACTTACAATCGAGCGTGCACGGATTGTCAGGCAATCGGAGGAAGTCGCATTTGTTCTTCGCATCCTGAACTATACCATGATTACATGCAAAAAAACCCTAAACACAAACCGGACCTCATTGTGTGTCTCAACTCTGGCCATTCGGACATCGGTTACTTCCTATCTTGGACGCCTACCCTGGTGAAAATACTGGATTTGGATGTTCCAGCGATCTTCACAGAATATTCATGGGAGGAAGCTGATTATGAAACTAGGAGACTTCGTGGAATGGGTGCGCGCTTTGTTCTTGAGTTGGAAGAGAATAGGTGGAGAGGCGTCATTCCAATCTTCAACAGGGGCGTTCAAATGAATCACGGCCGCGTCTTGTACAGTAGCCAAGTTTGGTATGCTGTGAATGGCCGCACCTGAGGGGCGACCAAATGCTGTTATATCTATCATAGTGTGTACAAAGGTTGTTGTGTCTGCCACGTACCGATTCCGTAATTGTACGCGCAGTGTGAAGAGGCCGGTGTTCGTGACAGGCAGTAAGGCTGAGCCTTCGTGATCGTAGAAAGTCGTAGAATTGGTGCACACTTCGTGCCTTGAAGAACCCAAATTTGGCGAGTGTGTAATTATGATTATGTGAGCAATCAGTAACTCGGACCATGCCGGAATTTACATAGCCAAATGCGGGGCTGCGGGGAAAGTTGCGGGGAAGACGCGTATAACTTCACGTTCAACTGTCAACCGTTTGTACTATTTCGCTCTCTTGTTCTCAGTTTTTGTAACATGGTATGCCATTACACTACCGATCCATGAACTTGGTTTGACTCAATCTAGTCTGCCTATCCTGCTTATACTATGGGAGGTCTATGCGCAGTTGGAGGCTTTGCTGGCTTCCTGAGGACAAGATCCTATCCCTCTATCATTGCTGGTCTTGGGTAAGTTAAAGTTGTGGTATGCCGCATTTTCCTCTAATTTTGTGATAGTGTGGGTGCACTGTACTTGTGGAGCGCTGACAACATACGAAAGGGTACTAGCAATGGCTTGGAAGGAGCATTAGGTGCGTATCAGTGCAATAATACTTCGTTTGTTACTTACACTTACTTTCATAGGTGCTTCTGCTCTTCTGTTATTGTCCTCCCTACCTCGTGTGGCCAAAGGCCCTGTCCCTGCTCTTCTCACTGTTTCCGCTGCGACTTCCGCTTTTTACTACGGAAATGTGATCTACAAACTCGGCGCTTGAAGTTAAGCGTCGGTCGTATCTCGAATGTAATACCCAACTCGATCTGTATCTATGTATCCTGCAAATATCGAATACTCCATCCCCTGCTCGAACGACGAACGATGCATGGATAGGTATGACTGTCCTGGTTTATTTTCTGCCCGCGTAGGTGTATGGTCTGTTCAACACAGACAACACAGACGTGTAATTGATTCCACTTAAAATCTCTGTGAATCGCGTAGCTTCTGTTAACTGCAAAGACATATAAACTGTTCAGTGTCGAAGTTAACGCTTGTAATCGCCAGGTAGAATCGAGAGTCTAGTAGCAATTTGCGGAGGCATTCGGAAGTATATTGTTTCACAATGATTTCCAGGTACCCCTCTTCTCAGTGCTTGTTCACGACTTTGCTTGAGTCTCTATCAATGACATCCTTTCCTTTCTTCCCCATCCTCCTCCTCTTCGCCGCAGTCCCACCCACTGTTTCAGCACTGACTAATGTAACCGTCAACAACAACGCCTCCACGATTATTTACACGCCCAATTACGCGTGGTTTTCCTCAAACAGCAGTCTCGACTACTCCCAGTCGCACAGATCTACCAATGCGGCGGGTGCTTCGGCCACCTTCAGCTTCACAGGCAAGGTGTAACCTAAGCTATCTCTGCCGTTCCTCATGTTTCTTCGCTCAGGTATTGAAATATATTATGTGGCTGCCTCATGGCCATACGATGTCGGTTCGAGCATCTCTCTAGACGGGGATACGGCGACCTACGTGGATCTACGGGACTGGACATCCACTGAAACGAGTGGGGGGTCAGCGTCAGAGCATGCAACAGTACACTGGTACCGAACAGGGCTAGAAAACACGTCGCATACCATTGTTATTTCCCTTCCTGCTAACGACTCCGACACCAACGACTCCGACACTTATGCCGTCGTGGACGCTTTCATGTAAGGTCTTTCATCCTCTATAATCAAGGATTCAATACACCTCTCAATAATCGATCAGATACACTATCGACGACGATGATAGCGAAGATGCTTTTTCAATGGCCAAGGTACCGATAATTGTTGGAGCTGTATTAGGAGGTCTTGCGCTCTTTATTGCCCTCACTGGACTCTTCTTGTTTTGCCATTTTCGACGAAAGCAGTCCAAACAGGAACCGATATGGGATGAACCTATACTGGGTAACCCATCTTCCGGATCTGAAGCACAATCACCACAAATGACATCTGGCCCACATTTAAACACTTACTCTAGGCAATCCACCATGTCCACTATGTCTCTCCAGCCGCCTTCAAGATCTTACTCTTTAGCACCACCGTCACCACAGGTAGCGTCAGGTCGTTCTGATTTACACATTATCACCCATTCTGGGCAATCCATGGACACGTCTTACCAGCCTGCGCCTCACTCTTTGCCTTCGTCGCCACTACAATTTGTTGAGGGCAGTACTAGTAGTCCTGCGGGAAGCGCGCCTCGGACATCCCCCGTGGTAGCATATGGGAATGAAGCCAAGTCTGTTGTGGTACTCAGTCCAGAGACAGAGGAAATACCACCGCCTGCTTATGCTGAATTTCACGAATCATGATATCAGTTATTTTCGCGATGAACTAACAGACTCTCGCAGTATAGCATGGTAATTCTTATCACTGGTTGTTATCATAGTAGGCAATAACTTAGACAATGGACATGCACGACTTTTTCCTATCCAGACAAGTTATCTCAAAAAGAGAAAAACTTCATCTATAGTCTAGTAACACAATTGCAGCATTATTTACGAATGGAGACTTTCAAATTCCCACTACAGCAACATTTGCCGTCCAATAACGCCGCCTGTAACGTGATCTAACTCTAAATTCCTGGGTCAGTTCGTTACAAATTATTCGGAGCTGCGTTGTGAGGATACCAGTCCTCAATGATATCGAGTGGATGATCGTTGGATAATCGTCGAGATATCACGGGCGCTTCCCTTTTCGGAATTATTTATGACAAACAAAAAACACCGTACTTGTAATCGATAATCGTTCGCAACGTCCTGTCTTTTTATTCTTCTCGGTCATTTGACGATACAGGAGTTTAAGCTGCAACGATAGTTTACGCCTCCCACAAAACCAGGAGCATCATTAACTCGTTGTGTTGTCCCTCCTCACATCCCCTAAGGTCAGCTCTTCTTGTATGTTTCTGTTGGTTTTTTTACCACTTTTTCAGACTACTACTATGGCGTCTAATAGTTTTGGCGGGACCCTGACAAGCGGAATCCAGGACATTTCAGCCTTGCTGCCGTTGCTTGGAACAGATCAGTGCGAGCAACACGTCTCTTGCGCACTTGACAAGGGGTTCTTATATGCCTCCGCAGCGCCACTGTCCATTTTTGGGAGTCTCGGTGTCGTAAAAGTCGGTATCCGAGTTCTCCTGGCCAGCCTCAATTTCAGATTTCACCTCTTCAATTTTGTCGGGGCCAGTTGGCTAGAGAATACCGGTCTTTCAGATGGTTCTGAAGGCGGAAAACATAATGTGGCATCCCTCATCATCCTCAACCGCCACGGTTCTCGTTTTGTTGCAGAGGATCGCCTTGATGCGATGCTGGACGAAGCGCATATCGACGATGTTACCGATGTCGACTTGGAGTGGCAGTCTTCCTCATGGAATGTATGGCTTATTCTTTGCACGTCTATCACCGCTGCAGTTGCCTTTGTTCCATATATACCTCTCCTGCTCGAGAAGCGCCACATTCACTCGCACATGTTGTGGGTTGATTGGGTATTTCCTCTTTTACGAGGATTCGGTACTTCATTGACGGCGGTCACAGTTCAAGCCATACTTCAGTTCCGTGTTCTAGATATTACGCGAAAACGCCTTCTGCTTAAAAGACTCGAAAGTGATGACAACTTCCGGGTCGTCCTGGATGGCATTGATTTCTCGATGTCTGCAGACAAATGTATTTGGCAGCTGAAGCAGAAAATTCAGAAAAACTACTTTTCAAATCGACTGGGCGGTGGGATGATCCTGCGGCATATGGTCTCCTATTTGAAATATGCATTTATACCCTTGGCTGCGAGAACAGATCTAGAGTCTCAGGAGTCACCTTCATCACCGTCCAACGCAGAACAAGAGCGTGAAAATCTGAAGGAACTTCTGGAAAAAAAGTTTCCCACTAGCAAAGTCTTCTCTCGAGTATCATTTCTACTTATGCTGCAAGGTCTCACCTTTGTTGGCCTTCTTATGTCAATATTGGGTTATGTAGGCTGTTTTAGTGCTGTTCAAGCAAGCAGTACTACAAGGGGTCCCATCATTTGGTTGGGTGTTGAGCTCTCTCTGTCAATCATCCGAATCATGATATGGGGCTCCAATCCTCAGTGGGACGAGATGACCAGCATCCGCTTCCATCTTAAGCTCCGTGACCAACCCCCAAGCATTACTTGTAACAAATCACAGGTATGATTCACTACATAACACTTTTTGAGTTCTTATTCATTCTGTAGGAAGACATTCAATCAAAGCAGCAAGAATTCGCAGTTCTTCGAGCCGACAATTTTTTGAAAGATTTGACAATTTACACTGGACCTATTGAACCCTTCATTCATGATAAAGTTTCTCTCTATTACACATTCACTGGAAATCGTGGCAGTGGAAAAATGGTCCTATGTGTGACCATTTTTGATTATACGGAGCGCGCAGCATGGACACTAGTTGTGGATTCATGGGCTATCATCAACTCTGAGAATGCAGTAAGTATCCGCTTCTGGATCACGCACGGTAAAACTGACCTTCTCGAATCTAGCTTGAGTACTTTTCAAAATCATTATTCAGTGCAACCTTAGAGGTCGATTCAAAACAGAATGATCCGATGGTCAAACTTCATGACAAGGGCGAGACTGATCACCTCAGCAATCCGATTATTCAAGACCGCACCTTCATTACAAAACTCAAAAAACATTGTCATTCCATTATATGCGGCTTCGACCGCCAAAAGCGCATTTCGGAAATCCATTTATGTTGGAGCCTAAATGTTTTACCGCCTTTGGCACGGGCGGAAGTGAAGATAGGTGGTATAAAAAGTGATCTTGTCAAAGGGAAGGGGGTGGTGGCAAACATGAAGCTGAACTCTGTGGAAGGCACCGGTCTAAGAGTGTCGGAAAATGCCCATAGTCCATGGCATTGTCTTGATACCAGTGACCAGTTATACATGTGGATTGGAGAGTTCCAAAAAATCTTCACTCATTACAGGGACAATCGACGAAAGTGGATACAACATGCTTCTGAAGTCCTGAGCTCTGCATCCACTGCTGCAGTGAAGGACCTACAACAGTATCGTCAGAAATCATCTGGATCCGCCGATGTTCTGGGGAACTTGGAGTTGCTGGCTCGCAGAGTGACTGATATTGAAGAGCATGTCCGAATGGAGATTGTTTGGTTATGGGAAGCACATGCTCTGCTTGTCACTCTGTTCTACCTTCTGGCTAGGAATGCGCGATGTTACAAGGACTGGTCTGAGCATACAGGCAAAATTTTCTCCGTTGAGCTAGATGCATTCCAGGACCGGATGAAAATCCATGCCACAAGGTTGCTTGATGACACCAACAATTTAGTAAATGTGTTCATAGCTAAAAGAGTGATCCTTGGTGGTTTGAACCAAGAGATACAGAAGCTGTGGACAAACAGTTCATCTATTGATGTGCTGCGTGCAGATCTGGATAACCAACCTAGACCCCCAACCGCCTTTCATATTATGGCACTTTGGAAGGAGAAATTGTTGCTTGGGATTGACCAATCAGAAGCCAAGTTTTCTACTATACAGAGAAAGCTCACCTCCTTGCTAAGGCCCAAGTTAAACAAGGCAGGTCATGATCCTACAACAATTTTGAATGCATTATTTACCAGAGCAAGGGCACCAATGAAGCAACGTATGGATGCCGAATATGGTGCAGCTGAGGCCCGATTGCATCAGATCCTGGATTTTCCTATAACCTCTTATACATCTGCGGAAGCTACCAGCTTTGTGGAAAAGATGATAGAAGCAATAACTCCATACACGAATTCCAATATCACAAGACTGGTGGATGTCACCTTCAATAATCGTAGACATTCCCATCTGGACATTGGTATGACTACAAATGATCGCATGCCTCTTGAAGAATTCTGTCAAATAATCGTTCGGAATCAATACGCTTCTGTAATTTCCTTAGGCGGGGAAGGTTATCCCCAAACAGGTGCATCTACCCTTAGGCAGTGCGCCGACGCACTTGCTCAGCGGAGTGGTACAAGTTCGATATCGATTGTCATGAAGAATGCCACATTTGATAATAATGCTGTTGATGCCTTGCTTCACGCTGCGAAGCAAAACCATAGGATTGTTTCGCTGCAATTGCGCCATGACCTTTCCATCCCAAGGACCTGGATAGAGCCATGCAGAACTTGAATGATGTGATACAGAAAAATCGTCAGATTATGGAAACGGAGAGTTGTACAACAGATATTTTCTACGAACATGATCCCGAAGGTTTTAACATCAGGGGGTACAAGTACGGATGGGTTGAAATAAACAATAAATGCGTTGTTTGTTTTACCACTCAGCTTTCGAAAAACGCTTATCCTTGTATGTTTACATTGTCATAGAATTTTATGGATTCTATGATAATGCGGAGCCCATTATTCTCCAACTCAATGGGAAAACCCTTTCCTTCAAGAGCACTAATGTTGGTTCTGATGACACTCTTCGATATTATATTCTGCTCCCAAAAGACAATTTGCTTAACTCAGAGCCTCATCGCAATCACCTGGAGTTGACAGCAAACACAGTGTCTGAATTCAGGTCCTCTTTCACTCTCCTGGATCTAAAAATATGTGACCATACTGGTAATGACTGGAATGGGCCTGAGAATTTTTCACCAGCAGTCTCAGGAACTGAACAGTGGAATATCTGGTGGGTGTTTTGTTTTGTATCGAGTCAAGGGTGAAATCTTTAAACACACTTTGTAGACAAGAGTAAGTCTCAGCTGAACAAAAGAGTTGTTAGTATCTGCTCCGAGCCTCTGTTACATATTGAGTAAGTTAAGTACAACAGAGCCTTGGAGAACACGTACATTCCGATGTTTGGGTTCCGCTGTCGACAGAATCTAAAGGCGGGAAATGTTATTTTGTTACGTTCACCGACGATAGTACCTGCCTAACTCACCTCTTCCTACCCCACTTGAAGAGCAATACGTTCTAAGCTTATAAACAATACACAGCGTCCGTGAAAATCTTTTCGGGGTGACTACACATCCGAATTTTCCATTCAGCCGCTCTTCTCACTGTTTCTGCCGCTACTTCTACTTTTTTAAATACAGAAATGTGATCTACGGTATTATTTACGAACGGTACAGTAGCATAGTTTAAGAAGAGCAAGCAGGACCCATTAATCATACAAGAAAATAGCCGCGATCACAACCATGCCCATCAGCTTTACTGGATAGTACCACTTCCAGACACCGTCTCTTCATCATCCTCGTCAAATTCCGATCCTTCTTCGTCGTCGTCAAACTCGCCTTCGTCCATAGCTTCTTTGAGCTGAAAGAAAAAGATTTGAATGCCAAATTGGGATTTTCATTGAGAGAACATACCATCTCAATCAACTCATGGCACTCGTTCAGATGCGCCATACACTGCCCTGGCCCTCTGGTATCGAACCGTCTGCCCCCACAAACTTCCCGTCTTTCCTTCGAGACTCGATTTGATGTAGCGCGAGTTGGTACTGCCAAAAAAAATGAGTGTCAGATTCCATATGAGGGTCGGATTAAAGCATTGCAGAATTTTGGGTGTTTTTGGTTAGACAGAAAGCCGAATACGCACGGGATACAAATCTCGGGGACTAAAGAGTCCACCGTATTTTAGAACTTCATTTAGGCATTTCTTGACGGTGGAGAGTTTATTGGCCTGAGAAATATTTAGTTTGTAGATGAAATTTCGTCAATAGCACTTACAATCGGGGTTAATTCTTCTGACACTGGCTCGCTCGAGGATAATAATCGATAGATAAGGCCATAACATCGTCGTAGCAAATATAATAGCACCTGGACGCGTTAAACGAGAGGAACAGAACATCAGTCACAATACTCACATATTGCCCTTCTGGCCGATTCCCTTCGGTGTCCAAAAACTTCCCATCCACCCTCATCTTATCAATTTCTTGCAAACTTAGGGAATAATTCCAGAGATCCGTCTCTCTCAAGGTCCAGCGACGAGTAAGAACGAGACCTTCTAACTCGGCTCGTAGATCTGTGAGTCGATCATAGATTGGCTTTAGAGAACTGGCAACATTCTTAGACTCTTCGTTTGCTTTGATTTCCTGGGAAATTTCGAAACATTCTTCAAGGAGAGAGGAGCAAACAGCTTGGGATGCAGGGACGATACCCCCTGGACCTAGGAATTTACCGTCTACACGGTTGCTGAACATGCAACAGAAGGGTTTAGAATCTGAACGTAGCGGCAGATATTTGAAGACTCAACGAATCGATTTTGCGAAGTTCGTCCTGTAGAGGCTTGAGCTCAGCCTTGTGTGAGCCTTCCTTGGCTGCTAGAGCGACCAGCTTTCGCCGGATAGTAACTAGCTTTTCGTGAACCGGGACAAGCTCTACGGAGATGACGGATAGAGATTCTGCCAGTGACTCGACAATGGTGTCTAAGCAATACAATAACGGTCAGGATACATCTGGATTCGATACCATTTGGAAATCACGGACCGCATTTTTTGAGCTGACGTTCCAAAAGCTTGAGAATGGCCTCTGGGTGCTTGTTTTCACTCGCGTCGCGTTGAAGGATTTGTCTGAGTTCTGATATTCGCCTTCGGAAAGGCGCAAGGTCGGCTTCGTTATACACTGCCGATTCGTTCATATGGGTGAGGATTTGCTGTAGAACACGTTAAAGCGTGAAAGAGAACGAAGATTCGTTACGGACTCGCATAGAGGCTATCTGAGAGTAAGTTGCCGGCGCGTCCCTGGTTTTGCCAATGGTCAGATAGAAAAGAGACAAAAGGCCAAACACGTCGGAGAGTGTTTGGTCTAATCGATTGTTTGGAGCTGTGCCATCGTCTCGCACATCGTTCAGTTTTGTGACTATTCGTTATCGTTATCATCAGTGCTTGAAAGTAGCAAAACAGGACACGCCTTGTTTTATGACCGCCTGGTATAGCACATTGACATCAGAGGCTTTGATGAATTCTGCGCGATTTTTCTTGAGGGCAGTTAACCTATTTCTGATACTTTACAAAACAAATGAGCCGGAAGTGGTCTAAGATGCGTCGTGAAAGCCTACTTGACTAGTGCCTCGAGGATAGGAAGTTCTGTATAGAAATGACACGTCAAGTTGGAAAAGAAGAAAGGTTTAGGTTGATATCTGACCTTCTTGAGGAACAGGAGCAGACATTCGTCAAAAACTTGGTGTTTGATCGTCAAGATATAAGAAACGGTTTCGAAACGGTTTTAGACCATTTCCCACGGAGCTTCGCCCTGCCCATTGTAGCTTGAAGGCCCTCGTCAGCCGTTCCACGTAGGGACAAATTTGCAGCACAGTACAAGTCTATCAGTTATCATCGGCAAGTGTTTTGACGGCGCAGAACAAAGCAATAATTACTGTATAAACCTGGCAAAATTCACGCAGATTTCGGCTTTCAGCGTTAGCCATCACGTGTTTGGATCGCAGCAGTTCTAGTGCATTGCCTTTCTTAGCTCCAAACAGCACATTCCAGTTCTTGTCCTCCTACCACCATGACTGAAAAGATCAAAGAGGTTTGTCGATTCTCCTTCACGCTCTTCACGATCTTACGAGATATCACCATCAGAAATTGAACAACCTTCGCCTCGAAGCCGACCACGCCATCGAGCGCGCCGAGGCAGCAGAGGCAAAGAACAAGAAGCTAGAGCAGCTCCTTCTCGAGAAAGAGCAAGAAATCACCTCACTCCAGCATAAACTGAACGTTGTAGAGGCCGATATGGAAAAGGCAGACGGGGAATTAGACAAGATGAAACGCCAGAACATGGAGCAGATCGGATCTCAGACGACGAGCGAGGGACTACAACGAAAGGTACAATTGCTAGAAGAAGAACTAGATGCTGCTGAGAAGAATGCCAAAGACACTGTTGAAAAGTCAGTTATTACGATATCCCTGGCGATGACTTCTGATCAAGTGATATCTTTCGTTTAGGCTCAGGCAGGTAGATGTCAAGGCAGAACACTTTGAACGTCAAGTTCAGCGACTAGAGCAGGAGCGCGATGCTTGGGAGAAGAAATACGAGGTGCGATCATGCCTCTTTTCTTTCAGCTGCGCTTTATATACTGACCTGCCTCATATAGGAAGCGGAGGGCAAATACCAGAAGTCAAAGCAAGAGCTCCAGGACCTTGTTGTCCAGATGGAGGGCCTCTGATTGCGATGATTCCTGCCTCTTCTTGCTTTATTATCTTCAACCTTTTACTGGTTCTTTCGAATGTAATGATCAAGCCCCGATACTAATGAAATCTTTTCTTACGACGTTATCCGATCCCGTTATCCAAGATGAATTATACACGTTAATGACACAGTTCCTTTCCTATTGCAATTCTATTCTTCAAGACTTGAACGTCAAGGAAACCGAGTTGACGCAGTGTCGTTCGTCAGTGGGAGTTGGAAAGCCCTCTCCTTTGAATACATGTCCGAGATGACCTCCACAAGCAGCACAGGTTATCTCAGTTCTGACCATACCGAAAGCCCGGTCTTCGTGTCGGTTCACTGCTCCTGGGATAGCTAATGGACTAATTAGCACCGATATCGATGAACTCTGATCGACAAACCATCAAAGAAAGCAGGCCAGCCACATCCACTCTGTTCGAATATTAGATGAGAAATAAAGCTCAGATAAGATAACGCTAACCTTAAACTTTGTATCACTTTTGTACAGAGGCGTTCCACAGCCTGCGCATCCGTATACACCTTCTTCATAGAACGAATCGTACTCTCCGGTACCAGCAGCTTCAGTCCCTTTCTTGCGCAGAATCCTAAACTAACACAAAGTTTAGACGATGCAGGCCAACAAATTGTCTGATAGTATTATACATACCTGCTCAGGGGACAGAACAGCTCTCCATTCCTCGTCGGTCTTGGTTTTGCCTTCAGACATTATGTTTCTGCGGATAACTGTATCTCGAGGTCGGGGCGGATAAGAAGCAACGGACCCAAGTAAACTTGGACTTTGTGGGAATGTGATAAACCTGGTTGCAGTCCGGCCAGAGCTTTTATACCGGATTCCGATTGACAAAGCTGCACAGGTTGAATGTGACCGGTGCACGAGATGGTTGGTAACGCGATTTAGCATCTGCTATGTTGCGAAGAGGGATTACATAGCTGACAGGTGTCTTTATAATGTTCATGGAAGGGCTGTGGCGCAGTATGCGTCATAAAGAGCTTAAGATCTTCAGCTCACTCGCTCAAATGCAACGGTTCACCCAAAAACAACGAGCCGGATTCGTACAGCACTACTTATACGTTACACAACCCTTCATCAAAGCTGAGAAGAGAAGTTTTTCGAAAAGATAGATAACGGTATAACGATAACGCGACAAGAAAAAAAACTCGAAAAGTTTTACCCCATTCAAAAACTTCAAGAGCACGGTTTTGCCCCATACCTCGTCACAAAAACTTCCTCCGAGTCGAGGGCTCAAACGTTGGTGCTAACGCAGCTAAGACATGGGAGTACGATCTATAGCAGAATTTCGAAAGCTCGACTTATCCTGCATAGAGTCTACGTAGGGAAGATGTTTGAGTTAAATAAAATTCAGGGAGGGCGGTGTATGTGTACTCACCATTATTGGATTTATACTCCATGATCGTCGAAGGAGGGAGGTGTAAAACTTTTCGAATAGTATCCCTACACACAAAACATCGATTAAAAACAATTGCTGCAAAAACTTCATAGAACAACATACCGTATTCTCTCTCTAACCTTAACATCCCCATCCAGCCGATTCCACAAACTAACAATATCCTCACTCTGTCGTACACTTATCGTACACCCACATATCTCAGGAAACTCCACGCCGGGGTCGCTCCCGTCCTCCCAGTTCGTCGCCACCTCGCCATTCTCCTCCGAGTCACTCTGCGTCTGATGACACTCATCAAATTGATCCCCGAGAACAGCAAGGACGAGATCCTCCCAGATACGGTCCGCGACGCCCTTTTTCAGCCGGATGATCCACTTGCCCCCAGATATGTTGACCGGGTCCTCCCAGATTGGCCTGCGGACGCCGTCGTGGAAGAGGAGATAGTCGGTGGTTGGCTGCAGGGCTGAAGGAGGCGCGAGGTGCGTCCAGAGGGACCAGAAAGATTCAACCTTAAAGCAAAAGAACCCAAAAAAGAAAACGTTGTCAGCGTTGTGTTGTCGCGCGAGTTTAACAGTAAGGACTAGACTTACGGATGCAAAGGCCGAGATCTTCTTTATCCCTTCCTCATAACTAATCAGTTTATTTCCCGGCGTACGTTGCTGTCGAAACCAAAACACCCAACTATAATAAACACAACGAGGGGGGAGGGTATAACATGGTAAATAAACGCAACGAATTTGAAAAGGAATAAGATCCACGAACATACGTGGTTTTTAGAGGATGCGGTTCCGACACACTGGGCGACGAACCGTTGCTGCTGGACGACTTTTCGTGGGATCTGTCGGAGCCCGCGGTTATCGAGGTGGAAAAGTGCTTTGAAGAAGCCACGCGGGACTTGGGTGCAGGCTGCGTGGGTGGAGGTGGCTGGGTTGTCGCGGGTATTTGAGAATTAATGGACAGGAATCGGGATTGTTGAGACAGGTTGGAAAAATAACTATTTGCCATTAGCTGAAGGGGGTGCTAAAAAGCAAAAGGTTGCAAAATTGTGCAATTTTTAGCAAGACTGGACGCAGCACAGGTGAAAGGAAGTTACTTGGTCGAAAAAAATATATGTATCAAAGAAATAAAAGAGAAAAGGCTAAAGATAAAGTCATCAGCAATTCAGGTATACATGGCTAATGATAAATTAAAAAAGAA
Organism: Rhodocollybia butyracea; assembly: GCA_015501585.1. Lineage (NCBI taxonomy): Eukaryota > Fungi > Basidiomycota > Agaricomycetes > Agaricales > Omphalotaceae > Rhodocollybia > Rhodocollybia butyracea. The sequence continues at coordinate 1,133,511 of JADNRY010000002.1, forward strand.
AATAGAACAGACCTTGAATTGGCCAGAGAGATGGTGGGCGTTTGAGTGAACGGAATTTATTACTTACCTAATCCTTAACTTTCCTATCTTTCCCTTTCTCTCTCCTCTTCCTCTCTTTCCTCTTATGAAGCTTACTCTCAAGCCGGAATGGCGTATCCGCATCTGGCCCTTTTCTTCGTTTCTCGGCGTCCTTGATATCAAAACCGGTGTCACGATCGCTTTGTTATTTGCAGTCAGCCCTTCAACTTAACTCCAAAATCCAAAAACTTGTGTGTATTAACCCCATCTATATCTTATAGGTATTCAACAAAGTAGCTGGAATATACGGCCTTATTGCCCTTGCTACCGGTGCAGATGGGTCGTTTTCCCAGTTCAGCCTGTACCTCTATTCCTTAGGTGCTCTATTTGCACTATTCTATGGCCTGAGAGCGGTCGGAGAGGTATGTGTTCCTGATTTCACTTTTGGGGTTCAGCTCAGCTCATCATACTGTGAAACCCCCAGGAGGACCCGAAAAACACGCTCTACTTTGCCCACTTCTTCTTCGCAGATCACATCTTTTCCACCGCCTGGACCGTATTCTTCGCCGTAGTCTGGTGGTTCCAGACCCCGCACGACGGGAAGCGCCTGGCCAACTCGCCGGCGCAGCAGCAGATCATCGAGGCGTCGCCTGCGCATTATAACATGAGCGATGAACAGCGTGCTATCGCTGCGGGACAGATTTGGAACCACGAACAGGGCACAGCATTGGCTGTGATTGTTCTTTCGTGGATTTCTAAAGTACGCCTCCGCTTTTGACAACAATACTTATGGGTATCGTTGACTGACTTGAATTCCAAGATCTATCTCGACCTCCTCATATACTCGTACGCAACCCATCTGCGAAAGGGCTCCTACAGGTCTCTCCTCCGACCGCGCGTCCCTGGTGCGACCTCAACCACCTACGATACCGGATTAGGCTATCCAGAGGAAGAAGAAGAGGACACCGAAGATTTCTACCGCCTACCCCTGCGCACGCCGAACACAGGCAACTCGATCTCCAGCTTCGCAGACTTTATAAACGCCCCCGGAGGCCGCCGCCAGCAAGGCTCTTCCTCTCTCGGAAAACTGAACAGTTCTGCAGCAGGAATGGCCGAAGACGACGATGAGGTGCTTTTTGACGAAGACGAACACTCGTATGGGTCGAGCTCGCGCACGCATTCGAAAATAGGGACCGATGAGAGTAAGAGCAGTACGGATGAAGAGCGGCTGGGACGGCTGAGATGACATGGGTGTTTTTTTTTCGGTTTTTTAACTTTTTATTCTCAGCATTATCACCCGTGTATTTAACGTTTTCGTTGTAGACATAGTACGGTTTTCACTCTAATGCCCCTTCATACCAACCCACCCACACTCCTTCTCCTTCATACTATTCAAGTTGTCTGTTTGTTGGATGATATTCTCTCGCGTACATGGGATCTCAGAACGTTTATCGTTCGATAATATATGCTGATAAGAAGCACGAATTTTGGGATGAGAGGGCCTATCATGATTCTCGGGATAAAGTTGAAGAATTGTGAGAAACTTCGTCTTCGTCGCGTTCAACAACTCGATCGGGGTATTTCGTGTGCTTTCAACAATCCCACCCCTCTCGTGAATACACATACAGCAGCTAGAAATCATGCCTCACTGTTCCGTCGCGAATCTTTCCGTTACCCACCCACCCAATCGCCGGATTAAGCCTGGTGACTCTACGTTAATGTCGTACAAAACATAACGACCATTTCTTTGCAGAAATCCTTCATACATATGAAATTTTGCGCCAGACCACCGGTGAAGGGCAGTAAAGAGCGTAAGGCAGTAAAGCCTAGTAAAGCCCGAAGACTATTCATGTTCCATATAATATTCTCGATCAAATCTACATAAGTAAAACGATTGATACGGAATCTAGTACCCACATTTTGTTCCGAACATTTTCTACCCCACCAAGCAGCGCCAAACGCCCAGTTCCAATTTTGCACTTTGTTTGTGATCGGGCCCTTTCCCTCTCGACCCACATCCACAAAAAATGGAGCCGCTTGCCAAACTTTTTGACAAGTGGCCCATTTTTCGGCCCAAGTCCACCGAGTATGTCCCGATCGCGCTTACAGAACTCGCAGCGCGAGCTGAGGAAGATGAAGACGTTTCGTCGGAAGAGATTTTCGAGGAAGGAAAAGTGCCTCGCCGAGATTGGACAGTGTTTCGTCGGGGTAGAACACTCATAGGAATCATCCTAGTCCTAGGAATCATGACTATTCTGTCTGTTGTATTTCTCACTCGTTCTCGGTGGCAGCACCAATGCGCCGCGGATGTCTATAAGCAAAAAGGATACATCTGGCGTTCCGGAGAAGATATTAGGTGAGACCTAAGAGGTTTTTGACGTCCAAAGCTGATGGTTTTTCTCTTGAAGATGGGTACCGTATAGCGACCCAACACGACTTCTACCTCCCTCGCCCATCCACATCTACAACTCAACAATCCTACCTACGCCCTACGATCTTTCATTTGCTCCTCCATCCTACACCAACCTCCTCTCCTCCCCCTCCCGCGCAACAGACCCCGCTCTTTCCTTTTCCCAAAACAAAACCATCGTCGTCATAGGCGATTCGCATTCTCGCCGTCAGCTAGAAGGACTCTGTCAGCGCCTCGGCCCAGAAAACGCGACACTGAACATCGAAGGCGGGCATAACAAGGGATACTGCTACATCCCAGACCTAGGCCTGCGTTTCGTGTTGTTATTTCATTTCGGGATCGCAAGAACCGAGGAAACTTGGTATTTCAACGAAGATGGATCTACTGGCGTTGAAGAACGGATTGAAGGAACACTTGTACCGTATCTAGAAGAATTAAGGATAGACGGAGCTCCGGACTTTGTGTTGCTGCAAAGCGGGTACTGGGTACGTTGCCAAGATTACTCTTTTCGCCGGCGCCGCTAATGTTGAGAACACAACACAGGACGTCCGGTTTTTTCGCCCAGCTGTATCAGCAATTGAAACCGTCAGGAGACGAAGTAAAAGACTTGAACCTGCAAAAGGAAGCTCGGCCACTGACATGGGCAGAACTCACGTACCATCGACAGCGGATGTCAGAAGTAGTTGACTCGCTCAGGTCTCGCTGGGGAAAGAGCCGTGAGTTTATCATCGACGACGAGTCGGAGCAGCAACTGATGATTGATACGTATTCGCAGTTCCTTTGATGCTGAGGACGACACAAGAACATCAAAACGGCCGAGATATGGGCAACGTAGGCATTTACCAACTTAATGAAAGCCTCGAGGCTCTCGCCGACCTTATCAAGGTACCAATCATGCCATGTAAGCCAAACGCGTGCTCAGCTATAGCTAGTTCATTCGCTGACGGCTGTCGTTTATCTAAACAGGGACTAATCTAATAACTGGAACTATTGACTACAGCGATGATCAGGTTCGTTCATTCCCGAAGATCTCTTTCAAAACATTTCTGAGATTGTGATAATTAGCATTTGGCCATCGGCTCAGAAGCGAATGCAATATGGATTGACATGGTTCTCTACTACCTTGCACGCAGTCTTCACGGGTGCTTATTGTAACACTATTCATGTGCGAAGAGGGAGCGGAGCTTCACAGGATGCTTCATTGGACTAGAGACGTCATTCATAGACAAAACTAACTTACATATCTACCAAATATCTACTCATATTTAGACACTGTATACCCCATTGACATTATTATCGTTGGCTTCGAAACAGTCATTATACATCTAATAACTTTTTAGGAATCTCACTCTCAAAACAATCATCGAAAGGAATAAGCAAAAAACTTGTATTATTCTACATAACACGGTCAAAGCAGTAAATACTACCCTAAACAAGAAACCCTAATCTAGGGTTAGCCCAGCTCCCGGCCGAAAAAAAAAGAGCCCGCCCAGCCAGAGTGGCCGATGCGGGACAGGGAAATATTGAGACGGTGCATAAGCCTGAGCCTATACAAACTGTAGACACCCTTTGTATGGACAAGGTCGCCGTGCTATGAAGGATCTCCACCGCCCACAAACTCGGGTAGGTGAGGGAGCCTGTGCCATCAAGGTAAGTATGAGTTGTTCATTTGTTTGCGGCGGGCTTTTATACGAGGAATTTTTGCGCACGGACCAGGTTGCGTGGGTTTGCGTCATGTGTTTCTCTGCAACTCATTTAGACGCTCGTATCTCTGGTTGACGAGAGGAATGCCTCCCGTCACCAGTGCAGAGAGGGAATTGTACCTGAAACACCTAAACCTACCTACCCACCTACCTGAGGCTGTGACGTGAATCCGACGCAACTTATCAATACTGAAATTTACGAAAAGGCGCAAATTTCCGAGCTTGCTACTCAAGCTACTCAGGAGTCAAGTTAATGGATTAAGCTGCCTCGACAGGACGAGAGGAGAGAAATCAACTAAAAAGGACAGTGAATGTATCCAACTTATATATATTCAGTAAGAAATATAAATAAATGGAAAGACAGTAAGCACATTCTTCGTCAATCTGGACAAAGAATGTGTAGCTACAGAATAAAACGGATAAGGTCATCACGGAAGTAAAAAACTAGAGTGATAGCAAAGGATAAGGATATATATTTAACACTAAGACCTCCCTGCCACCAGCGGTGTTCTATTATTTGAATGGGTTGCGTTGTGTTTTTGGACGGGTGAGAATAGTGTGGAGGGCTCGGAGGGTGCGGAGGTTTCACTTCCCAGCCAGGTCTAGGAGGAAGAGAATATTGATATGACGAGGATGAACTAGATGAATTCGATGTATCAGCGGATGAAGCTGAAGTTGAAGAGGACTGTCAATAGCATCAGCAAGGATCAAGGGGGGGGAATATCGGACTAACGGTTGGACTAATGGTAGTCGACGTGGCCTCGCTAGTATTTGAGGGTGAATAATATACTGTTCTCGACCGGCTTTTGTTGCTGGTGTTTAGAGACTTCGTAGATCTTCCCGAATTGCGAATGATGTTGCTAGCAGAACTCCTTGCTGATTCGAGCCGTGGAAAGCGCAAGAGCAATGAACTACCATGTATGCCAAGAACGACCTCTCGCTTCTCCACGGTGGATCGTTTGTTAGTACTGGTACTGGCACCAGCAATACTACCACTGTGCCATCCAACACTTACAGATTCTGGTTCGATATTGGTGAGGTCCGCGACGAAACCAGCGTGAGACTGTGACTCCAAGTCAGCGTTTGCGGATATCTCTGGCTCCCTCTGGTCAGGTTCCAGCTGCGCTTCCTCCCATCTCAAATCATCAGAGTCCCTTGATTCAACAGCGGTACCGGTGTAAGGAGGAGCCAAACCCACAGATAGTTTTTGTTGTGGATCAGGGCCAATGCGGAGAGGTATGTTATTTGTAGGATCGTTTAGTGGGACATACGGACCATGGTTTCCGGTATTATTGCCGAGGAGAGAATCTTCCTCTGAAACCATGTCAAGCAGCTCCGACACTTGTTCAAGCTCGTCTTCATTTTGCCTCTGTAATAGTTCTTGAAATAGTGTAGTAATCTTCATAGGTTCCCTATTATCGGTAAAGAGCTGTAAGCGTAATTGCGAGTCCTTCAAATGGAATTTTGAACTGACACTAATCTTGGCATTTCAAAATAGCCATAGCAGAGGCCATCTGGATATAAAAAGGCTTTGAATGCGTTTGCGGGCACTTGTTGGGGACGTGCATACCATCAACTTTATTGACTGTAAATCTGTCTCGAAGGCGAGAAACAAGCTCTTCGTCATCTGGCATCTCCTCCCCCTGATAGAAGTATGTGCATTAGACCAGCGAGTCAAAGATTTAGTTACTTGACTTACCTCACAGATAGCCCACATCCAGTCATCGTCATGCGTGATTGCTATGTCCACCTCTGGTCTCTGCAGAAAATAATATAGTGAATCAAAAATGTCCACAGCTCGAATTCAATAGCTTACTTCACTCAAGATCCACTTGTTCAGGACATCCGAAGGATGATACGGCTATGCTATGAATGAGAACGATGTTGAGAAGGGATTTTAGCGAAGAACACACCTCGGACCAAAAATGAAAAGAATCATCCGAATCGCTGCCAGTCTCGGAGGATGAGGGGGTGGCTGGTATCTACTTTGATCGTGTTCACTATAAAGGCTTGAGATCCGGCTTCTCATATATGGTGAGGATGGTTGAAATTTTGAGCTGCCGGTGCTGCAAATAGAATACGCGAATCCAAAGTCGTATACAGGCTGTCAAACCTGTTACAGCTGCACACCTGATGTTGCTATCGCGTGTACTGGTAGAACGGCCAAGTATTATAGGCAATGAAAAGACCGCGTGATAGGTTTGAGAGGTACGAGGAGCTTTAATTTGGACTCTAGGTAACCGTTCGGTCAAGAATGATCATGATATTCGTTGAAACCTAATTATAATAAAGCACCCCCACCCCCAATACATTACATAGAAATGAGAGCCTGATGAAGAAAACTGACCTGGTAACATGGTCGGTAACATGGTCGGTGAGTGTAATCAACAACTTGAAGATAAGAAAAGTTTACTTGCATTCTTTGACCAAAGAACAAGCTCAACTGAGAATATCCATTAACCTATCCAACTTACTCTCCAATTTACTCTCCAAACTCGCAAATTTGTTTTCGAGTGTCTCAAGACGACTTTGCAATTGATTCAACACTGCTATCCCGGCTAGTGCCTTGCTGTCATCTGCATGATCTACCTCGGCTAATTCACCAGGTTCATCTTCGGGCTGGGGAAGAGCGAATCGTAGGACGCGGTGATACTCTTTAGGCAGCGATTGAATGTCATAATCAACAAGCAGTTTGGCGTAGCAATCGGGGCACATATATGAGTCTCCTGCAGAATTGAGGATGAACGTTGAACAATAATACAAAATTGAGAGTACATACTTGACCCTGGTTCCAGAAAATATAAGAAGCGCGTTCCACTTAAACTGCGTTTACAGTGTGTGCATGTGAACCTATGCTCTTCGGAGGTTGCAGCATCCTGTTCCGACCCGAAAACACCCACACTATTTGAGGACATCTCACGCATGCCTTGAGACTCAACATCATATCTTTCCCTGAATGGACGCAAAAGATTGTGGTCAAGTTGTAGAGAAGGACGGAACATCAGCAGCATTGGATGCCATGGCTTATGGACGTCCCCTCCTGCAGTATTGATAGCCGGGGGTAATATTGAATCGCACGATGAACAGCAGTCGAAATCTATGCGAGGATAATTAACTTTTTACCAAGTGAATTCGGAAAAAAGAATCCCACTCACCGGCACAAAACATGCATTTGTGACGGATGTTTTGAATAGGACATGCATCGCAGTTATCACAGTAGGCGCTTAAATGCTCGTACGATTGTCGTATAGCAGATTTTGCCGCATTCATGCAATTATCCTGGACTTCTGTAGGGATTAGTTCCCTCTGCATAGCCAGCTGTTCCATTTCTTCCTCAGATAGAGTCTGAGGGCCGGACCCGTAACTGTCCGAGGACCAAAATACATACCACTCATATGTGCGCATGTTCAGTGTGGAAACTGTTAGGCGGTAGAATGTGTCCAAGACCGTGGTGCCCATGATTGACTCTGGTATAGATGATGGCTCTGTACTATTCGGGACGTCAGTGACCAAAGGCCATTCTCCTCGAGCTGGCACAAAGGGAACCGGTTCTGGCTCTAGCTGGTAAACATCCAAGGGCATCCACTGTTGTAGTGGTTCAAATTCAATGCCGAGTGGAAACTCTCTTTTTGAACAGTACATGTATAGTCCACCGCCGAAAGTAGATATTCGAGATTCAGGGTCTTGTCCTCGGTGAGAAGAAGTAGCTAGATAGTAGCATGAGTGCAGAGCAATAGCAGCACTCAGCAACAACTTTACCTTTCAAGTCCTCTATACGAGCCTCAATAGCGTGCTCGATTTCAAAGAGACTATTGGATCCATTGAAAAAGTTCAGATCAAATAAAATCTTCGTGTCTGCTGGTGTATTGGGGTATACATGGTCTTTGGCGTACTTGATGAACTCATGCTGATACTGGAGAAAAATATACAAAATTGGAAGCAGGGTCTGGGATAATCAAAATTTGCTAAATTCAGAAAAGAAAAATCATGTCACACCTGCTCAAATCGACCAGGGCCCACTATAAGTCCAAGTGAAGTCGGACTATCAATGTTATAGAGAAAGTGTTTCAGTGATTTCTTGATGCGCTCCTGCATGCTAGCCATGTTTTTGGAAACTAGATCATCCAGAGGATTTGAAACCTGTTGAATGGTGTGCTTCTCGCCCGCCCCTAAAATAAGCCAATTGATTTTGTTACACCATGTGCTGCCCATAAACCATCTGTATAACACTGTCATGAGCTTGCTAGCAGAAAGAAAACAATTCCTACCCGATCATTCCGATGCCGTTGTGTACCGAGATATTATCGCATGAATCTCGCATTCCTTGAAGAAGCCCAAAGATTTTGCGCGCGTATATCGCAGTTTCAATGCTCCAGCCTGAATTTAAATGATAAGAGAGGTATTTCGGGAGATTTTGTCCTCTACCTTGGGCAAAATAACTCAAAGCTTGTAGCATTGTCCAATCTTCCGTCAAGGCCTTGGTAACATTGTTCACCTGTGGAAAAATACGTCTTTGGAATTGCTTTGGAAAAAGAAAAAAGCCTACTTCAGAAATCCTGATGAAGCCTGAGCCATCAGTATCAAACGCCTCTATGATTTGCCGTTCGTATCTTGAAGCTAAATATTGAAGGCACCACTCGTCGCCCTCGATACTCTGCGCTGCTTCCAACGTGGCATCTGAGGGGCCATCTTGAGCATGTTTAGTAACATCGCCACCGTAAAGTGAATCTTTGGAGAATTTGTCGAAGTAGAACTCCTGGAGAGCCTTGAAAAAGTCTCGGGACCTCACAGAATATCTCCAGTTCTGTTCATAAGTATTTGAGCAACTGAAAACATCTACAAAAATCCAAAACCATACTGACCATTTGTTTCCATAATTCGCGGATATCGGGATGGTGAACTCTCTCATGAGGACCCGCGTCAAAATAGCTAATAATCTGCATTGTTGAGAGATGGATGGACCTTAGTATATCGTCTGTGATGGCCTTGACCTGGGCATCGAGTTTCTGAGCATAATGAATAGCGCTTTCTTGCAAAATTACATCAAGAGAGAGTCGCAACTCGTACATTTCGCGAAAACTAGGAGGAGCAGATGATGTACTTGTCCGTTCACTCCTTTCTTCAGGCGCTTCCATGACGAGGGTTGCTTGGATCGTTTTCGATATTTTGGAAAGCAGCTCATCAGAATTGAGCACCTTCTGCCGTCCACCATTCTCAACAATAGTCTTCTCAAGCTCCTCCTGCTGCTTTGTCTTGTGCTCTACGACGGTGATAAGTTGCTGAAGCAGTTCGTTGTTGGCTTTTGCGATGCCTCGAACCTCGTCAACGGTGAGTGTCGTGCGAATCGTGAGAGCGAAGATGATATCGCCCTTTCGATTGACGAGAGTTTCTCCGCAGTCCTTGAACTGCGACGCATATGAATCCGAGAAGAAGAATTTACCTGAATGCAAAATAACAGACTTCAATAGGGCTCCGGGTGTGGGGGACAATTAGAGGACGCACTTGTTAAGCTATGCTTGTGGTATGCGTCAATCAGCGCACCACATGCTTTGATGTCGGCATAGATGTCTTTCATCAATACCTGAATGCGGCCTTGGACAGACTTTCCTGGTTCAGCCTCGAGTTCTGGGTCCTGTACGTTGTGGAGCTGCAACAGTGCGCCCAGCATATCCGCTATTTGCAAAATCAAAGCTCGGGTTTTGCGGCTGTTTTCGCGGCGCTGGGTCTCCAACCTGACTATTCCACGAACCAGAAGCACAGCAACTAATTCATAAGGTGATCAGGACATGGTTTCGAGAGTGATAGTATGAATGACCACCTTCAACAAATGGAAACGGCTGAGCCTTGACGATCGCTTCTACGCCGTCCAGAATTCTGTTCACCGGACCAGTCCAGGAATCAGCCTTTTTTCCAGCAGTCGTAGATTTTCCCAATTCACCCAAGGCTTCAAGAGCCATATCTATTGTGTTTGATTTGGTTGAATACACAGTCACAGCAGGCCGCGGCAAAACGCTGGCGATAGCACCTCCAGAGGTCATCAAAGCTGAGCACATATTGAACAAAATATCCATTGTGAACTCACTAATTTTGTCTGCGCGTTCCTCAGTATGCCCTGCGGATTGAAATCGGTCTGCAACGACTTCCGTAGCAGGAGCGACATTAGCTTCTTTGTTGGATTTCTGAGAGTTCATAGCTTTCAGCTAAGGGAAAAGTTGCGGGGCAATATCTGGCAATGCATATGATATATATAGATATCAGTAAAGTCTATGTATGTAAAATCTGTTCGACCTGGACATATACTTAGACATATGATGGCTCGGTGACTTGCCCGAGAGCTGTTCAGTACTCAGTACTCAGTCCTTACACGCTGCTTCCACATATACTTGCTGGAATACACATACATACTATCTATGGCGCGATATACGCAGCTTTGACATTCCCCCTTTTGATGCCTATTATACAGTTAGATATTTCAAGGGTCAGCGCCTCCAGCTCTCTGTTGCTTTTCATACAACTGAGCTTGATTTACATGGACAGATTATGGGACTCGCTATGGTCTCTGAGTTCGCTACTCAAGCTAATAAATTGGACAGCTCGACGGGACACAAGAAAGGAATGCCTCCCGTTGTACTGACTCCTCCAAGGTGGCAAGACTGGTAAAAAAGTGGGATTAACTTAGCGCTCTGCGATGGTGAATTCGATGCGACTTGTCAATTATAAGGTCAAGAGCAACACTGGAAAGACGCAAACCTATGGTTTGGGTAACTTTCACCTGTATCTGGGCATCGTGTATTTGGTGAGGATGGCTGAAAATGAATACGCAAAGTCGTATACAGCCTGCCATACCTGTTACGATTGTACACCTGATATCGCTATAGTGTGTACTACGCGTGTACTACATAGCTGGGGTAGAACGGCCAAATGTTAAAGGCAACAAAAATACCTCGTGATGTACGAGGAGCTTCAGACTTTCTAGGTAAACTGTTCGGTCAAAATGATTATTATTTTCGTTGAAACCTGAATATATGCTCGGATAGAAAGACCCACCACTATTGTAGCAAGGTCATCGGAGCAGAGTTTTGGGCCTCCGTTCCTGATAGTTCTATATAGCTGTTGCGCCTTTCCCTCGCTGTATTCGTCCTCTCACACAGAAGTCCTTTTCTATCCTCCCTGCTTTCTCTTCAAATTTGATGAAACATGCAACCCAGCTTCTACAAGCGAAATTTTGGGATAAAAAGTAAGGGGGCGGGCGACTAGTGTGTTCGCGCAGCTGTAGCCATATTTACATGAAAAATCAAAACATAAAGCATCAACGTACCCGCCTTTCGAGTTGTCCGAAATCGATATGTCATCCACTCGCCCAACATTGCTAGGCTCTTTACAAACGAAAAGGTCATATTTACTCTCAGCTCACCAATCTAGTCCTTCGAAATGCGAATGGAGGATCCCTGGTCTACCTCCTGGCGCCATCGGGGCACTCTATACCAACGCTGCAAAACAGTACATCTCTGCTTCGAACAAAGATCCGAATCATCGACCATCGACCTATGCCAGATCCCGAGTCTCTGAGTTCTTGTCCTCTTCAGGTCGCCGGGGGGGATGCAGTGACCAAGGAAATGGTAAACCATTGAATGGAACTGAAAGCCTTCATGGTGGAAATGGAGGTGGAGTCTAGACTGCAATAAGCGAACGACTATTCGACGACATGTGGGTCATTGTCAAAGGGAAAGAACATATATCACATGTCACCGAGCTGATTTATTTAGACGCCGCTCAATTATGGGCGCTCGTATTCTTTATCTGAAGAGCAACAGATATGAATGCTTCCCGTCGTTCTCTAGGTCCCAAGGTGGCAAGACTGGTGGGAATTGGGATTAAAGCGCTCTGCGATGGTGAATCCGACGCGACTTGTCAATCATAAACTCAAGATCAACACTGGAAAGGCGCAAATGGGCAACTTTGAACTTTAGCTACATCTCCGGGTTTGCTACTCAAGCCAATAGACTGGGCCGTCTCTACAGGACTCCGATGCGATTCAAAGTGACGCAAGAACCATCCCTGGGGATCGTTTGTACGTTACCTACCATGTGACTCAAGAACCTGGAGGCGGTTTGTACGTATTATCGTCTAGAACTTTAAAACTTGAACATGGACACTGATCCAGATCATCCCCTCGTCCAGCTTTGCCAGGCTCTTCGCAGACAGAAACGTCACGTTTACCCTGACACTGATATATATTATCATCGCGATAGTCCGAGTCCGGAACCCGAATGTGAGGACCTCGACCAGCGAACTCCAAGCGCCGCCGATATAATCTATACCGAGGCGATAAAACAGTTCCTCGCGACAGAAGAATCCACCCATCGATCTACGCCAGACCCCGAGTGTCTGAGCCCTTCTCCCAAGGGCATCGAGAAGGATGTGGTTACCAAGGATGAGGTGAAGATGGATGTAGACGACAAAGGAGAGGGTTCTGCGCATGCTACAGGCGACCGTGCAATGACGCCGTGTGGGCTGGGAGGTGACGAAGAAGTAGAGGGATCGAAAATTGTTGATCTCAGCAGCACTTGTAGGAAGCGTGAACGAGAGACTACAGTCGACGAGAACAATAACGATGGCGCCGAACCGTTGGTAGTTAAACGCAGAAAACCAGATACTGACTTGGAAACTGCATGGGGCCAGAGTCACTCTCTGATACATCTCCTCAATTTCGGCAAAGTTGACTCATCTTCTGGGGAGCAAAAGGCGATGGAGGCAGCAATCTGAGGCAGGGAACGCGTATTTTCTATAGCGACTCAAGGACTCAACGTACTCGACACCTAGTTAGTATCACTCACAACAAACTTGGACGTTTTCCTCGCTATGGTTTTTCTGCGACCGGGCTTCGTTTGGGGTAGCTACTATGTTACAGGGTATACAAAATTCTTTATCGATACATTTATATCAAATCGTCCATTGCAACGTTCCGGTTATCCTTTATCGCAATCCATCAATACCGTCGCCTGTGCCTCCGCTCTCGTTCATAATATTTCTCTTCCTCTCGTTTGCGGCGAGGAGTGCTTCGGATTCCTAAAGTACGCTTGACCTTGGTCATGAAAGGGACATGGGTGCTTCGACCCTATTAAAACATACTTCGTTCAAATTCAAAACACTATCTTGGTATCAATGTGACTGACCATTGCCCGTAATTCTTCTTTCGCATGTCGGCGACCTTGACTGGTAGTGTTTGGGTTAGCCAAGGCAGCTTCTACAGATGAAAGTTAGCCATCGAGAGCGTTGGTATAAAGGTCGAAAGCACTCACTGTATCCTGCAGCAACGTGGTCTTTACTATGGTAGTAGCGCTCCCTTCGACGAGGAGTGTTGGAGTAAGCATGGTTGTGGCGGCGAGAGAACAAAGGCATTGTATGTTTAAATGTTGAATACAGTGGGTTGAACACAGACCTAGCTTTATAGCTAAAAAATACCTGGCGTCATCGTACGTCAAGTCTCCAACAACTACTACTATAAGTTAGTATGCCACTGCCAGACTCCAGTGCCGCTGCGCCCTCCACGGAATGATTAATGACGTCACGCGTCGTTGACGCGTTATCACCGCGCTGGCGATAGACTGATTAGATACGAGTTTGAGGGGACCATACATCAAATAGGAGCAAAGACTTTTGATACACAACGAGCGTGGTATGGGCATGAAAAATGGAAAAATGATAGTAGCGAGAAGATCGAAATCAAAAAGACAGCGACTCGGAGATGTTCGTAGTTCAACTTGAAACGCAAGTAGTCAAAAAGAACAATGAAAACAATGGTAAGGACAGTCTACAGAAATCATTACGTATCCGGGTAGTATAGTATCTGTACACAACTTCAAGTTGTCACAGACAGCAGTGGGGCACACTATTGACGGGCAGTTGAGTTTCCTTCTGAGCTGGCGCCGCCACTGACTAGCGACTTTGTAACGGAAAAGTATTCAACTATGACCCACTTCCCTCTGCATAGGCACAAGGCTAACTGGACCTCCTTGCTCGTGATCATAGATCTGGAGCACCGGAAGTCGTCAACTAACAAATTGAAAAGAGATATTACTCCAGAACTCACCACTGGCACAAGTGTGGTCAACGGATTCACCGTGTTGTCTGGAATCTCCAATTCAATATTTTCATCCCCTTGCTCAACTTCGTCTTCAAGCTCGTCCACATCATCCCATTGATTATAATCCAACGGAGCCCCAATGTTACCGAGGAATCGGTTTTCAGCAAAATCAAGCACGCTAAGTGGAGGGGCGGTTGTGTTGGAGGGGGCTTTAACAGAATGCTGGATGGTGCGATTGGAAAAGGCACGAAGGTTAAGGACAAAACGATTTATCAGGATATTTTCTAGGCTTGTAAGAAACGAGTTGATGACTGTTGAAGCGGTTGACCATGTATTCGTATCCAACATTTGATTCAACATCTAGATCATACATCATTTTCAGACTGTTATTCAACTTCAGACTCACTATGCGGGAAGATAACTTACGGTTGAAAAGATAGACACCTATAGTATCGGATTAGAGGTTGGAAGGAGCAACTTTATGGAAAATCAAATAGGATGACTCACAAATGCAAGAGCAGTGTCAATGCTCCTCAACGCGAAGATGATGCTGGAGATAGGCAAGACTTCATTGAAGCTATCACAGAAACTTCAATAAGGAACTTACAAGAAATATAGAGTGCCTTTTCAATAAATGCCCCGCAGTGTCATAATAACTTGCGAGTGTGGGCCATCGCGCCAAGCGCGTGGCAGGTACGAGTCCTGTATCTACTAGTTCATTGCAAATCTTCCCGCAGAATCGATCTTCGGAGTTCCTCGCTCAGCAACATTCCGACCTGTACCTAATCTCTGTGCTGAGCCCATGAGCACAACCGCTTCGTACTGCAACCCTACCAACACCTAGTACAACCGAAATCCTTCTTTCAGGAATCTCCTCCAGGACAGCAGAGCTGGAGAACCGAGAGAGAGTAAATGGACGTCGAGTAAAAGCAAATGGATGAGGGGATGGTTGAGTGAGTCCCAGCGATGAAAAAGGACATGGATTCGATGGAATAACGTCGGAAAGAACAGCAGCACAGCAAGTGTACATGTACCATCTGACATGGGAGCTAGTACAAGCAGCCAAGTGTTAGCGAAGCATCTTGACACTGCATTTCAACCGCGTGAGCGAGTCTTTAATATTTGATGTTTCAAAGAATCACGGCGGTGCAGAGATCTTGGGGAGGAGGTAAGTCAATACCAACACGAAGGTGCACAGTCCAATTTCCGAACCCATCGACATCCTCAACCCATGAGCATGCACTTTGTATATGTAGCGAATAGTCAACCATATTGAGGGAAGAAGAACCAAAGGAGAGAACCAAAGTTGTGTGAATAGTGGATTGTTGGAGTAAGGGAGTGTTTGGAGGTTTGTGCCCAGCAGAGGCTGTGAATCACTAGCGGAGATGCTAGAGCTGGAAGGATGAGGAATGGAAATGGAACATGCTGCAAGTGAGCATTTGAAGGCGAAAGTGAAGGATATGATTGATAGGATTCAAACGAGGGGATTTGGAGATGGATTAGGCTGTGACAAGATAGACGAATACATGTGGAGGCTGGCGCTGAATTAGAGACGGCATAGGAGAGGTATCATGGACATGAGAACTTGGATGCCGAGGCTGGTAGCCAAGCTCCAAGGGCTGGAAAAGCACTTTGGCACTTTGTTTCCTCCTCATACATGAAAGCGAGCTACCGATCCACTTCTCGAAAACCAAGAGAGGACACAGCGAGCCGGTAAAGCACTGCACAAAACCTACACATCCCATATCCTCTTCTCATTGTTCCACTAAACCTTATCCTTCCTATCTACCCGTATCCCTAACCGCTCCAGATCTTCTGGGTTGTCCATGAGAGAGAGGTGGCTGGTATGATCCTGATGCTGTAGAGGCGGATGGAGGTCGAAAGAGAAGAAAACTATATGTTAGGCGCCCGAGTGCTGGTTATGACAAGACTCGATCACCTCGCTATTAGGATGTGGATACGAATAGTGCTAGTGAGAATTCATGCGTTGAGGAGCTGTGATAGGAATGGGTGATGCGGAGTGAGCAACCCGAGGTCACATGTCATACGCTTTGACATCCCAAATATATCGAAACTAATCTCCTTATTGGGTCAACCTGATTCAGACAAAAGGAAGCCTAATTTAGACAAATTCCCACGCGAAACCCGCCATAAGGACGAGCCTTCATTACATTCAGGACTCGTAATTCACTGACCGTCACGCAGCACCACCTCGGCAATGCTATGAATGCCAGATTCTCGGGATTGCTTGATGTGACCAGCGGTTTTGACCAAGGTTAAGACGAAGATAGCACTGGAAAAAGTCAATTGGAGGAAAGGAGCAATAATGGACACTAGAATGTAGTTTGATTGGCCTGAAGCAATCTCGCCAGTGAATACTAAAATACTCACAACTGCCAGCATTGAAAAGATAGGGCAATCAATACAATGGATAGATAGGAGATTTAGAGGACATGCTAACATTTCAGACTCAAACAAGCTTCCCCCACTAAAAGTCGACAAACATGGTGTGAGTGGCTCAGCATATGGTACCCCTTGGCTGGTGATTGTTGAAAACATGGAATATGACTAGAGCAATACAATCTGAACTTTTTAGAATCTCATACTTGCCACTGTTTGGAAGGGCGCACCAGGGAAGAACCGACAACATCCGCAATGATGAATGGGCAGAGCAGGATAAGCAGTGCCCGTTTCTGACCAAAGAGTGCATAAACTCTCAAGATCAAAAGGACTACAGCAAACAATTCTCAGTCAAGCTATTTTATTTAGGAATGAAGTAAAGGATGACATACATCTTTTTGCCACATTACTAATGTTGAAAGTGATAAGATACACAAAACTGAGATCACTACAGCTGGATATAATATACTCAGTTAAGCTCACTGCAAATACAAAGGGAAATAAACCTTGTGTCTTTCATAGCTTGCCCTGGGAGCACGACGCAGCTAACCAGCGCGGAAATTTGGAACAGCAGGAAGTTGTAGCGACTCAGAATAAATAATATAGAGCTACCAGTTAGTCGACGGGACCATATCAATCGAAATTCAGTAGGGAGTGTAAGGAAGAAGTCATAGAAAAATAAAACTGCACTTCAAAGAATAAGCAAGAGCATAAATGAGATATTCAATCTAACCAGAGGAGGATAGCGCTGTATAGTTGAGAGACAACCTGTGATATTAATGTGAATTGAGCATCTTTGGCATGCGAAGCTTGGTCACTGGCCAACCTACAGCTGAAATTGAAATGTGCTGATCTCTTTAGCAATGGCCTGGTCACTGGAAGAGTCTGACATGGTGGCAAAAAGTAAAGTGCTGATCGCCAGTTTTCTAAAACCAGTGGGTATAAGTACTGGCAGCAGGTTGAGAGTCACAGAAGCGTAGATAATCATATATGTGGTAGATGAATAGATATCTGAGTCAGTATGTGTATGCAGTGGTCGAGGTCGGTTGCAACCTCTACAACTGTCATCAACTATTGTTTAGATGGTTTACGATTTTAGGAAAATTCTTGGCATGATCTTTGCTCCTGTAGTGAAGTGCGAGGCTGATTTTTGGAAGGGAAGGAAGGAAGTAGATTACAAGATCTGGCCGCAACGCCACCGCAGCCTCCCATGTACTTAGCGCGGTATATGTAGCTTGTCCGTTCCTAAGTGGGACTGGCACTGCGTCGGCTACACCATCACCACCACCAGGGTACAGTACAAGTAAATTTGGAAAACGCAACTACGATGGATGCATACTTCAAGAAGTTCAGATTCTGGCAAGATTCTGGCAAGAACGGCACCAGACTACGATGCCTCCTCAACGTTCTGTCAATCATGTAACATGTTGCAGCTTTGAGGGAGAAGTTGTCAGAGTTCAACCTTCACGAAAGTCTTGATAACAGCTATATTTTCCTGAGTCCATCAAGATAGGATAGATGATCTAGCAACTGCTAAACATGTAGTTTACACTGGCAGCACTGCAAAGTTGAAATTTTGACCTGGCTATTACAGGCTATTACATGGCCCCATCTTTCAAAGGATCTGATACCAATTCCCAAATAGCTGAAGAAGATTGACATTGATATTATGTGTGTAAGTTTGGACAACTGAGCTTATGACTTCCTCACATCTTCACCTGTTGAGAGTCTATAAAGAAGGGATCTCAGAGGGCAGTGATAGAGAGGGGGGAAAGAAGATCAGATAATGAGTAATAGTACAAGTATATATAGACAAAATGAGACAAGCGGAGTGGCCGGACAACCAGGCAGATACTTCGTTAACATCACCAAAGCGGTTTGTAACATTTCAATTTTTGAAACAAAGTCACCGTCAATACGTACTGCATGGTGGAAGGCTTTGGCCTCTATGAACTTCTCCATGCAGTCTAAAAGAAAATTTCACAGTTGTAAATCAAACAGGAGCAAGGACTTTTGATACAGAACGAGCGTGGTATGGACATGAAAAATGATAGTAGTAGTACTGAGAAGATCGAAATCAAAGACAGTGAGGGGTAGTCCAACTCGAAAAGCAAGTAGGTATAGTGAAATGAACAAGTTGACAAAACAAATTACAAATGATCCAAAATCCACAACGAAACAGAGAGAATAGAATCAAGAAACACACATAGAAGGTATACGAAGGAAAGAAAAAAAAATATTCAAGACATTTGATGTAGATTAGTGGTATCACAGTAGACTAGCCTGGAAGACAGACGCGGTAAAGACGCGCTAGAACTTTGATTGAACAACGGGTGTCCGCCCCGAAGGTGTCCTTATTTTGGAATTGATGGAGCCAGACGAGCGATAGGCCATGCCTGCCCCAACGCGAGACCTGGGCTTGCCAGGTTCGGTCGGGCTTAGAGGCGTCGTGGGCGTCGTGGGCGCAGTCTGAGATGGCATGCGCAATCTACTAGTCTCCAAGCCCGGGACGGGAACAGGAACCTGACCGGTCAGATTTGTCGAATGCTGACGGGGCAGCTGTAGTGGTTTCAAAAGTCGAGAAGGGGTGTTAGAACGAGATTGTGAGGGTGTGGAAGGAATGTCGGTGATGTTAGGAAATGGATGTGTACCAGAGGAAGACGACTGCGAACGTTTCCTCATGTTTAATTTCCCTATCGTGCTCGGAGCGGCGGGTCTACGAATGCTTCCAGTTTTAGGATTGGGTAGCGATGGTAAACCTTTGTCCACATTAAATACGAGTGACGTGGTCGGAGTGTCCAGTGCTTCTTCATCTCTCGGCGTAACGGGAAGAGGTATGGAAACAGAAGATGCAGTGGACGAAGGTGTGAGAACAGAAAAATCGTCCGTCCGCGACATGTTTCCAGCGGCATCGGACGCGGAAGAGTAGATAGAGGCTTCTGAACCAGAACGAACAATTCTACCGCCTGTAGTCATGGTTTTTGGCGTTCTGTCACCGGATTTTGAGTTAGCCTTTAGGCTCAAAGTCGAAGAATTACTCCTTAGGCTGTTCTCGGTAACAGACCTCTTTCCGGACCATGACGTCGGGGGAACTTGCCCTTTGCTTTTACTGCGCGTAGTAAAGTAACTCATCTCGCCAAACTCATCCACACCATCCAAATCAGTATCTAGCGTACTAGAATAGCTTCGGGACAGATTTGGCTGCGATCCAAAAGAGAATGTCGAGGACCTTGAGCTGGAGGCTAATGTCGAAGGACGAGAGGCAGAGGACATGGATGCTGATGCGCGGAGGCTGCCGTAAGACTTTGATCTTGTCCTGGAGCTGTCTAATGAGACTGAAGATACGTTGCGCGAGAGATTGAGGGAGGAAAGTCGACGAGTCAGAGCTGAAGGTGCACCTTCATCCTCTGAATCCGACCATCCGAGGCCTGTTGTGAGCCCAACTCCGCCTCTCAACAAAGATCCGTCCTTATGCCTCAGTCTTCTCGAAGATGTGTCCCGGATATCTTTGTAGAGCCCAGACTTGGTTTGAATCGAACCTGGAAAGGAAAAAAGGACTCGAGATCAGTGATAAATTCAAAAAACAGGTACAGAATCAGGGGAAAGTCAATCGAGTTTCATAGAAAATGCGAATCGGAGCGGTCAAGTGAACACTCGGAAGGTATGAATGGAGTAAAATCTGGTCACAAGGAAGGGGCCTGGGACCCAACTTTGTATATTTTCAGCCGCTGCCATTGGTAGGTTTTTTATGCCAGCATCATTGTTTCATCGAGCCAGATGGTGGGCCCTGGGGCCTCGTAGATTATGTTTATTACCTCCACACGGGAGATCTGCGTCACCCCGAATCCGGATTCGACTATATCTATGCAACAGAACAAGATGTAAAAGCCGAAACTCACCATTTGAAACCATGCTCATAATACTTCCAGGTCTTGTAGTATCTGCAGTGCCTCCTCCATCGGCAAACGACGAGAGGGAATCAACAGATGAAGATGCGGGTAGAAGTTTAGAGTTGGGCGAGAGTAATCCATGTCGGAGCATCAAGTTACTATAGAACGAAAAACAACGTCAGTAAACAATGAAGGAGTTAGTGAGGTCGAAAGCGGGCAAGTAGTTCAGTGAATAGATTGGAGATAAATTGTGGCGCTCTGCCTTGTCTAATGCCCAACTTTTATCAAACTGATTTATCCGTCCACAGTGATCCACTAGATAGATGGCAATAGACTGAAGATGCCGGAAGGAGGTGAGACCACGCTAAATTCAACGCAGGAAATGCAATGCGGTTGTCAAGGCTTCAAGCCAGTTTGACCGATCGAGCTCTGCTCAATCTATATAGAGTAACCAGAGAGGAGACGCAAATCCCCCCAGTTGCCCCTGTGCACACGAACATGGTAGCTTTGCGCAAACGAGGTAATCGCATTCTCTTGTTCCTTTCGTATACTGAACGACTCCAAGAACGCACCACGCTCAAACGGAAGGGAGAGACAAAGCAAAAAAGGAAGAGAAGATAGAAAACAGAGAAAATAAAGGAAAAACTCACGGTAACGGTGTATGCAAGTCCAAACTCGAATCACTTGCATCGCTATCAGCATCACTCTCACCACCCTCAGGTTTGTAGGCACCAAAGCCAAACCCTTCGCCTGAAGCACCAGAGTGCCGCGCGTGCCGATACCCACGCCTATGTCTATTTTCCTCTTCGGATTCCGACCCAACTCCGTCAAGCTCAAGCTCAAGCTTTCGCAACTTCGACTCTACTTCGGCTATACGCCGTTGTGAGCTTGTTCGACCCCTAGAGCCGAGGTCATCCCAAACTTCTTCCTTATCCGAGCCAGTAGCACTGTGATTACTCTTTCTGCCTTTCACACTCCCCTTCAGACTGCTTCGCCTACTGGTCCCAGCAGAGCTCTGTGTTCTCCGCCTCATACTGCTTTGGCTACGTCTTGGGCGTGGTGTCTTGTCCAACAGCTTTTGAATATCCGGTGAAGCTCTCCCGTCATCGCTATCACGGCTCTCAGTCCTCACCGACATGGCAGATGTCTGAGATGCTTTCCTTCGAGGCTTGGAGTCTGTCGTAAGTGGAACAGGTGGCATCGGTGGCCAAGTCACCTCGGCGGGTGGAGACGTAGGATTCGAATTGAGCCGTTCCCGGTGGCTCCGGCTCCGACTACGAGCGGATCGGAGTTCGCGATGAAGGGACATGTGCATGTCGATTTCAGACTCGACTGCAGGAGAAGCTGAGGACGATAGTGGTGAAGAAATGGACGATACTGGGGCAGAATTGGGAGGAGTAGGATGAGAAACAAGTGAGGCGCGCAAACTTGCACTATCGAGATTATCCACCGATATTCTCGCAGTCCTGCGTAAGCTTGAGCGTGACTCGGATCTGGTGGAAGTGGTAGGGGCGGAAAAGGAAGATGGAGGCGCAGATTTCACAGCCGACGGTCTCGTCGTAGGAACATCCCATTCGCTCTCAGCTCCTTCATCTGCTGATGGCAAATCGTTCATTGAAATTTCGGCCAGCGATTCATTTGGGCTCGGTGCCCTATCGGGCGGGGTTTCAGATATTGGCGGACAAATGGGAGAAGGTGGAAGCGACCGTTTTCCCTGGGTAGACAACGAGGTAGAGGAGGCACTGCGCATAGCACTTGCCTGTTGCAAGACAAACGGCGACAACGGAGGTGGAGTAGGAAATTGGTTAAAAAGTGGACTCGGAATGTTGAGATCGTGTTCACTATCAGTGGGAGATGGCGGGAGGCGCAAAGAGACGAGCTGAGATTCATCTTCGTGTATACCGTCATAAGCTTGACTTGTATCTTCTGTGACCTGCACTTCTGGTGGCTCGCGTTTGGTTCCGTAGGCATAACTGGCACCATTGCTCCTTGCACTAGCAAAACTCGCCACAGAATCCGGTCTGTCGCTGTTGGAGTTTACTGAATATTTTGAACTTCGCCGGGACTGGAGAAAAAACGCCACTTCGTGCTCTGAGATTCGTGAACGGCCTGGAACAGGCGGTAGAGGACCTGAGGGTGGCAGCCACGGTGGATGACCATCATAGGATGAAGGAGAGGATAGACTAGAAACTAAGCTAGAATTCTCATTAGACTGAGAAAACGAGAGGCTGCTGGACGACCTGGGCGGAAGAAACGAAGGCGGAACTGGGAAAGACTCGAGTAGAGGAGGAACTTTATGGCCCATACTGCGAAACCCGTCGAAAACTAAGTTTTCTGTTGTGTTGGTGAAGAGGAAAAACACAAAAGGGGAGAAAAACAATTAGCCGACGTGCATGTTAACGTTTGAAGGAACCTGGAAGATGAAAGATCTGTGTGAACTTTTTGCCGACTGTCTCTCCGCCACACAGGATCAAGCTTCCAGGCACTACGGCCACAAAGAAAACTGAGAACACTCACCAAGGCGCGTTCAGTCAACCGTTTACCAGCGAGAAAGTGTAACCATCTTTGTACATATGTGTTCCAATCAAGAATCAAGGTCTATATTAAACTGTCACGACCTTTGTTATTGAATGCGGCAGTCAGGTTCAGTCAGGGTCAGGTGTTTTAAGTACTATATCTCTCCATACTAGTCCATACTGTACTGTATAGATTCTCTCCGTGGAATACAGTGATTGTATGCTCGCTGATCGTCGCCATATGGAAAACAACTATAACACGTTACATCACCAAATTCACTGAACAAGAAAGTTTAAAACCTCCGAGTTGAGAGCTCATCTTAACCACGGTCGGCTTCAAGGCCATTTACTTACTTGACCTTAACCAAGTTACAGTAAATTACTATCCAGAGTCACACTTGAGCTGGGTATTTGCTTTTAGATCCCCGTTCCGATGTACGCCAGACGACAAGCCACAATTCGGTCAACGAGGCATTGATTTCGGTACGTCCCTCAACACTCGATATCGAATAAGTACTCTCGGGCACTTTACATTTCATTATTACTGACAAGCCCACTTGCCCCGTTCCCGTCCTATTAATAGGAGCTCCGCACTCAGCCAAAGTTGAGCCAAAGACCGTCCGAGGTCTAAAACCGTGCCCGGGCAAATTTGAGGAAGCGTTTCCTAGTTCTCCGCCAGGAACAGACTGAGGTGAAGCAGTAGTATATCGCTCGAGACGTACATATATCTCCACAGCGGACACGCTCTTCGGCTGCTAGATTTCTAAGAGTAATGGAGAATAATGCCCTTGAATGAAATGAAGCGTACGTGTTAATCGATAATCGATTGCTTGCTGCAAAAGATATTTTGCCTGGTAGAACGTTGTGAGAAGGGAAGAACGGGGAGCGAGGAGTGAACGTGTGGAACGAAGAGCGAAGGATGAATTCTCAAGTGTAGAAAAACTTTTGGTTTAGTCCTACATAGGCGGCCAGTGGCAAGAAGTACTTCATAAGACAAGGTTGTTAGTACTTTTTTGGCCAACATACATAACTCGGACTCAATACAAGACTGACAGAATCAAGCCTCAGGATAAATAGAGATACGGGATAATCCGACGACACACCTTCCGCCGACCCCAACATTAAAATGGCTTTTCACGTCCATTATCATCTGGGGATCCACGGTCCTTTCTTATATGCTGGAAACCCACAATACAAAGAATTTGAGCAGTTTCCTTGCACCAAGCAGAGTCCAGCGCAGCTAGCAGCAAGTCCCGGTGTAGAATGGCAGCTTAAAAGTTGAGATCTGGGGCATTTTTTGCAGATGGAGCTATAAAATAAAGTTTTCACACATCCCGAAAACTTGACAGTGCAGATTGAAGGTGAAAGAAACAGAGAGGAACCGGCGTTCAGCTATTTAATTAAACCACGTCGTACGGTAAAATGGATTCCTCTCTGCAAGTCAGAATACTCACTTGACCCTCAGAGTTATGAGCAGAGCTTGGCGAATCCTTCGAGCCACCGTCTTGGACGTACCAGGGTAAAAAGCTGACTAACTTCAACTTCCGGCAGCGGTCATGTGCAATTCATTCACTTGCTTTCTCATCCTTGCCTTACTCAGGAATCAGGAAAGGTGTTGAAATAATGGCGTTCCATGGCATATAAAGACATAGAGTGCACAAAAGATCATCAGTTCCACTTCAAATAATGCCTGCTACCACCGTTCAGCCCTCTACTGTACCCGGGAAGCTTGTATACTTTTCGTCTCCTAAGGATGGATCGAGACCCTTTGTTCGTGTCAATCTGGACCCTAGCAGCACCGAGAGCAGGTTCAACTACATTGCTGTCGAGCACACCCTGCCAATCGAGGATGTTCGTGGCAAGGAACATCTATACACTCTTGACACCGCAGGATTCCAATATTTCCAGCACAAAGCGAAGCACACCTCGTTTTCGAATGACGAAGAGATAGAGAGAGAATACTATCCAGAGAGCACGGAGCTTCTCAAGAAACTCACTGGGGCACGTAGTCTCCCGAGGTAGACTTGAATATGTACACTGACATCAGATGATATACAGGCAAGTAAGGTCGTGTTGTTCGATCATAGTAAGTTTACACACGTTTCCGTTCCATAACCTGGTGATATCTATCTATCTTGAATAGCTATCAGACGTCGTCGACCCGGAGAAGTAGATACTGACGTGACAAAGCGCCAGCCAGTCACTCAGGTTCACGTTGATCAAAGTCAGCCTCATACATCTGTCCTTTTCCATCCCACTAAACGTGCAATTACTTGATTCAGCGACCCAGTCTGCTATTAATCGTGTCCATCGCCATCTCCCCGAGTCTGAAGCTCCTGAGCTGGTAAAAAAAGCGGTTCCAGATACTCAACCTCTGGAGGCCGATTTCGAAGCCTGCGGATGATTGGCCTCTTACCCTTTGCGACTTCCGAAGTATAAACAGAGCAGAGGATCTCGTACCGATTGCATTAATCTACCCTGACCGGGAAGGCGAAACGTATGGCGTCAAGCATAATCCAGGACACAAGTGGAAGTATCTTAGGGGTATGACGCCCGAGGAAATCGTGTTGATTAAATGGTGAGTACCAGAGATTGTTTCTTAGGTAACAAGCTAATGCTCCACCCAGCTTTGATTCGATACAGGATGGAAGTGTTTCCGTGCTAACACCGCACACGGCGTTTGAGGACCCCTCGACACCAGAAGGAAGCCCTTTGCGAGAGTCTATCGAGTTGAGGGCTCTCGTATTCTACGATTAATGTCTTCGGAATGATTTCCGTAGTGTAATAACTTGTACCATAGTATCAAGGCACTTGCTGATGTTCAATCCTCGTCTGCCAGTAGTTGACTGGCTATATGCATTACGACGCCGACACGATGTACGATCATGTACGATCATGTTGCCAGACTTGAAAGATACGATGATAATGCTGTAAGATCTTTGACTAACCTTACCAGCGTGGCTTGGTATCAGCGCTCGAGCTTAAGATCTTGAGAAATCTGGTCCGGCTGGAATAGGCTATCGACGAATATAAGCGCTTATAACTCCTTCCGTGTACTTACTTACCCTCATGTCGTCTTTTCTCGTTGAACTCCCAGACGATGTTCTGTTCAACATCGTCAAGTTTCTAGAACTACCAGACATATTCAGTGCTCGAACAGTAAGTTTACTTCTATGCATTCAAACATTTGAGCAAACCTGCTGAATACAGATTAACAGACTTGTAAAGTGTTCCAAGCTATCACGATGGACCGACACATCTGGACTGAGATGTATAAACGCTCGAACGACGACTTTCTACCAGTCGTTGAGTTGCCCTCTCAGACTGTGGGGGATCTCGAACGCCTTTTGTTGCGTTCTCATCGATTGAATACAACTCTATGGATAAATCATGCCACTGCGAAAGCCTTGTTCACACAAAGTCGGTCACTTGATATAAGGAATTGTACCGACCTTGGGTTATACAAAGGCCGTTTCCTTGTTTTGCGACATCCGAAAAATGCAATCCGTATCTATGACCTCCAAGCTACTAAACACTCAGAGATCTTCAGATATAATGCCGTTGAGGGTGAAGAGCTGGAGATCGTGTACAATCGTAGTCAAGGTGATCTCATCAACGATTCTTTCTTCCTAGTATTTAAAACTCTACATAAATGGTAAGTTGAAGGATATATTTCCCGGCCTGAACCTCTCTCAGTCATCGTCTCCAGCACAATACTTGGAATCAGTCCTTCGGGAGTTATCACCCTCTGCAAGCTCCCAGACTTTGGCTGCGAAATCAGTCTGAATAGTATATTCATGAGCAATGAGTATGTTATTGCGGAAACTTCCAACCGAGCGAAAGTGCTCGTTGCAAGCCTAATTTCGAAAAAAGTTTTTACTATTTTCTCGGTATGCCGTTTTCATTCCCATTTTGTCATCAATAATCAATCCCACTCAGGGTCTACCCCCGGGTTTCTGTCTCTATACTGTAATCTTCTTGCCGGGAGGATACGCTTTTATCCACTTTTTACCAAATAGGCCAACAGCCGTCCATTACCTCGCTTTTTATTGCTTAAAACGTCCCGTCGTTGATGGTACTCACCTTCACCCAACCCATGACGGTTTCTTGGCTCAGAATAATCTTTTCAAAATCACGCTCCTATCCTGGGACATCTCTGGATCCACTAGGTCAATTTGGCTCCTTACACACCTGTATGGGCGGCAGGTGCAACCGCTACAAATTGAGCTCCGGACAGAAGGCTCGTTGGCCACTCGCCCAGTATCTGCCTGGCCTGTTATGATCTATGATCTGCATATGAACCTGAACTTAGCAGGAGGAAAGGCCCTAGGCGTGGCCCGGCAACGCAACAAAAACCAGCTCAAAGAGCATTGGGTACTATGTGATATTCATATAGACTCCAAAGGAGAGCCTATTATTCGGACCGCCAAAGTTGATTGTCCGGGGGATTGTGAGATCAGTACTGTGTTGGCATCGGTGGATGTTCCTCGAGGTGTCATGGCCTATCTTCTACGTAATAAAATTTACATTCTGGATCTAGGTGTCTAAGTGGTACAATATCGTTATTCGGTTTCGATGACTCTATCTGGAAGAGAAACATGCTTCAAAGTCTTAGCTGCAAGGATGCATTCGCTAAAGCAGTCTAAACTCTAACATCATCGCATCGGTATCAGACCACTTGGGTATGTATGGCTCTCATTCGCTGGATCCCAGCGCGGCAGGCCACCTGCTCAATGATGAGGGCCAATGCCTCATCCAACGCACTTTAAATAATCCTCACGTTAGATCCTCAGGATGCTTCACCCACGCACGATCTTCTGCAGTATCTTTTTCGGCCGCTAGGTTGGATTCTGGGTAGCCGGACTCTTAATATTAATACAGAAGCAATGAAAACAGCTTGAGAACACTGAATAGAATGCTAATATTTCTGGGGAGCAGTGAAACAACGAAATTTCATCGCATGAACGAAGCTCGGAAATATACAGTACAGACCTACACCGTAGAGAAAAGTAAGGATATAAATACTCTGGTACATGATCGTTTGGGTTGTCCTGCACAAAATCCAACATATAACTTAAGGATGGATAAATTGTTCCAATAATCGAAATGAGCGCTGATTATATACATACCTTTCACGATGTCGATGCAGTTCTGTTCAAACTGCAAGAAAAACATCTTCACTCCTCGATTAAATATAGATCTCTCGTCCATTCGCGAAAAACTCCGCTCTGAATCTGGCCCGACATCTGTACAGCCTGATGAAATCACTTCCGTTCTCCAAAATGCGCAACGAGACTTGGATGATTACGACAAGGAAACTCATCGTCTTGAATCGCGTCGAATGGTCTTGATTGCGGAGAAGGAGCGCACACGAGAAATTATGAAGCAGACCCAATGTCTACTTGCTCCCATTCGAAAACTTCCTGACGAGATTTTGGGATGCATCTTTGACGAATGCTGTGGAATGAACTATTTCAACTCGATTGGTGTCGATCCGCCGGTGGATTCTGTGGGACTTTTCAGGACCAAGCCTGCACTAGTCCTCAGTATGGCCCATATAGTGTGTAATAAATCAAACTTTGAAAGTAGTGTCATCTTGCTTGCATACGTGAACATTTGTTGCATCTATCAGGATATCTATACCGCTCATTCCGTGAAGTTGTGAATTCATTGTCAATCAAACATGAAAACATCCAAACAGTATTAAGTATATAGTACACATAGGCCAAACTGCTAGCCATTGCATGTTGATTACAAAGCTCGACTTGATTCACATCCTGCTACAGGTCACTGGATGCTTCAATGAGTCCATTATCTTAGTGACAGGGAGGACTGGAATTAGTGACTCAGGGGTCACTTACCTGGGCCACCCCAACTTGGCCCTGCACCTGGCCCAGAGGGTCGAAAATTGGGATCAGGATTTTGTGTAAAAATTTAAACTAGAAGACGCAACATTAGATACTGTATTATTGTTAGTTTGATAACCTGCAGCTCACAAGCTTGGCACAATGTTGAATGAGGTGACTTGGCCATTCCCCTAACAACTACTTAACCTATTTAATATGCAATTGTGTTTGAGACAATCTAGTAATGGCTAGCCTCTCTCTACACTTAACTTTGGCCCGAGGTCAGGGCCAAGGGCCAGCAAAATCCTAATCCCGATTCCCAACTCCCTGGACGTCAGAAAGGAAAGGAAACCCGATGCGGTCCCATTGAGGAACAGTCTACACATTGCATCAGGTGTGTGCCATGGATGCATGCCTCCAGCGGTGCTACGACCAGTGTGGGTTGAAAGTTAAATTTCAAAGTCAGTGACCAGTAACAGCCAGTGACCCGCCAGCGCTCCCTGACCCTAAATGGACTCAACTTACTACCCACTAACTTGTACTAGTCTTAAGTTAATTGTGTGTAATGGTTCACAGAGTTTGGTCTATGTATGCTATATACTTACTACTATCTGAGTGTTTTCATGTTTAATTCACAGTGAATTCACAACTTCATGGAATGAGCCATATGGATATATCCAAATGGATGCGACAGATGTTTGTGTATGCAAGCAAAACAGCACTACTTCAAAGTCTGATTTATTACACACTATATGGGCCATACCTCAGTAGTGTCTGCTCGTGTTGGCGGAGGATTGGGCTTTCCTTGCCACAGATATGGGCAAGGATTTCGTTCAAAATGACTACTTCCTGGACAACTGACCAGTCATTCTACGAATTACGTCCCGCTAAAACTTTGACATTATTTGTTGAGCGTTCCAAGCAACACCCACTCACCATCACTATCGATGTGATAGACGCTAAAATTCCATCCGCAGAGTTAACGTGTGGACCCTTGTCTATATTGATCAACCAACACCCCCATTGGCGTAGCTTTAGTTTCTTGAATACATGGCCTGGAAATCTCCACAGATTGCTCACAACCTTTTCTTCATTGCCCGACCTCACATTTCCACAACTCATTGACTTACATATCGGAGATAGCACCCTTGAAGATTGGATTCTGTTTACTCATATCTATCCCAACTTGAAATGCTTAAATCTGATGTCAACTACCCCAGCCTTTCCTTCCAACTTCCCACTCACCAAGTTGTTACAACTTCGAGTAGGTTGGGTTGATGAGGCCGGCATGAGAAGGCGTGTCGTTGCTCGGAGTACCAATCTCATAGCGTTGGATATTTCAGATATCTTTCGAAGAAGTATGATACACAATGACTCCCAAGTTTTACCCACCGCACACCACCTTCTAGAGACATTAACGGTTCGTCTTTTGAACACGGACGACTTCGTTGTAACGCCGGTGTTCCCATTTTTCAAGTTCCCTGCCCTAAAATCTCTCACAACCAAACCCGATGTTATACAGCCCAAATCGGGTCCATAGGCATTCTTCAGCCATTTCATGGCCTTTGTTCAGCGTTCGTCCTTCTCATTAACAACTCTCTTCATTGAAAGCCTCAGCCTTGCCGACTCGAGTATGGTCCATCTTTTAGCTCGTGTCCCAACTTTGCTGGATTTCACTCTCATCGATACCGATGTCCTAAAGAAAGTCCTATCACAGAAGGACTAATAAAAAGTCTTCATGCATATCGATATCCGAGTCAGAATAGCTCCATTCACCCGTTGAATGGGCCTCTTCTCCCGAGGTTGCGCTCACTTAAATTAATTTACAACGGAGATGTTTTCAACGATCAAGCAGTTGTTGATATGATTATGTCTCGCTGGACGTCAGACTTCGTTTCGAGTCGGGAAGTTGACTGCTTGCGGTCATTTACCATGATATATCAGAGTAGCCTGAAAAAAGGCTCTGGGTGCTTACGATGCCTTGGATCATATCGAGAAGGATGGTATGAGACTCATAATTTTGTGGAAGGATGATCTGGCTAGAAATAGATAACGCTATCGATTCATTTCGTATATGCAGCTTCATCGGTATCATATTACTTGGGTATATATATGGCTCTCATTCGCTAGTACATCCCAATACTTCAGCACGGCGGCAGGCCACGTTGACGACCCGCATCCAGCGCACTACCGTTAAATAATCCTCATTTTCCTCCAGGTTAGCTCTTCAGGATGCTTCACCCACGCACTATCTTCTGCAGCATCTTTTTCAATCGCTACTAGGCAGCCAGACTCTTAATATTAATATTTTTGGGGAGCAGTGAAGCAACGAAATTTCATCATATGAAACTCGGGCATATCCAGTAGAGCTACACCGTAGAGAAAAGTAAAGATGTAAATGCTCTAATTAAAAGGCCCAATTGTATGTAGGAGAATTGTTGACATCGAATGGGCGCTTATTACCTTTTTGAAGTTTTTCACGATGCAGTTCTGTTCAAACTGCAAGCAAAATAGTTTCGCTCCTCGATTGAACTTGGATCTCTCGTCCATTCGCGAAAAGCTCCGTTCTGACTCTGGACCGACATCAGTCCAGCCTGGTGAATTCACGTCCATTCTCCAAAATGCCCAGCGAGACTTGGATGATTATGACAAGGAAATTCATCGTCTGGAATCACGTCGAATGGTCTTGATTGCGCAGCAGGAGCGCACACGAGAAATTATGAATCAAGTCCAATGTCTGCTTGCTCCCATTCGAAAACTTCCTGACGAGATTCTGGGATGCGTCTTTGACGAGTGCTGTGAAGTGAATCGCTTCAGTTCGATTGGTGTTGATCCACCGGCGGATCCTGTAGAGCGTTTGAGGACCAAGCCTGCACTGGTTCTCAGTAGTGTGTGCTCACGTTGGCGGAGGATTGGGCTTTCCTTGCCGCAGATATGGGCAAGAATCCGGTTCACAATGACTCAGGACGGAGACGATGCTTCACTGACAACTGATCAGTCTTACTACGAACATCCTGCTAAAACCTTGACATTATTTGTTGAGCGTTCGAAGAAACACCCGCTCACTATCACTATTAACGTGAGAGAAATAGCCATTCTACCAGCAGAAATAACGTGTAGACCCTTGTCTATATTGGTTAACCAACATCTCCGTTGGCGTGACTTTTGTTTCTGGGGTACACGGCCTACAGATCTCAAGATATTGCTCACATCCCTTTCACCGTTGCATGACCTCACATTTCCACAACTCATCAAGTTACACTTTGGAAACACACGCGATACAGATTGGGTTTTCTTTACTCGCATCTATCCCAGTCTCAAATACTTAAATCTCAGGACAACTGCCCCATCCTTTCCTTCCGAGTTCCCATTCACTCAGTTGTCACAGCTTCGAGTGGGTTTGGTCAGTGACACCGACTTGAGAACATGTGTATTTGCTCGGAGTACCAATCTCATAGAGTTGGATATCTCAGATATATGTGTAAAGGGAGAGATATTTAATGACCTCCAAGTTTTACCCGTGACTGCACACCACCTCTTGAACAAATTAACGGTTCGGCTTCATCGCAAGGATCACCTCGTTGAGACAGTGTTCCCGTTTTTCAAGTTCCCTGCCTTGAAATCTCTTACAATCAAACCAGATAATGTACAGCCCCGATTAGGTCCATGGGTATACTTTAGCCATTTCATGGCCTTTGTTCAGCGTTCGTCCTTCTCGTTAACAACTCTCTTCATTAAAAGTCTCAGCCTTCCCGATTCGAGTATGGTCCATCTTTTAGCTCACGTCCCAACTTTGCTGGGATTTCACTCTCGTCGACACCGATGTCCCACCTAAAGAAAGTCCTATCACGGAAGGACTAATAGAAAGTCTTCATGCATATCGATATCAGAGTAGCGCCCTCCGCCCGCTCAATGGACCTCTTCTCCCGAAGTTGCGCTCCCTCAAATTAACTTACAACGGAGATGTTTTCAGCGACCAGGCGGTTGTTGATATGATCAAATCTCGCTGGACGTCAGATTTCATTTCGGGTCGGGAAGTTGACTGTTTGCGGTCTTTTACAATGACATATCGGCGTAGAAAAAAGGCTCTGGATGCTTACGATATCTTGAACCATATCGAGAAGGATGGTATGAGACTCGTAATTTTGTGGATGGATGATTTGGGTACAGAATAGATAACACTATCGCTATTCACTGGAATCCTATTTCG